>JAVGWX010000022.1:50965011-51555011 GCA_036924085.1 Ariolimax columbianus
GAGTGTCTTTACTTCGGAAAAAATATGTGAATGTCGAATCTCTGTGCCGTCACTTTCGACTTTTGCGATGTCACAGGCATTGATGGCAGCAGTTTTAATGTAAAGAAGATGCGAGGGTCAGTAAATAGGTCACATATATTTATTTTAAAAACTCAAAACTCAATTAGAAACGAACTGAAAAACTATTTATTATTGTATTTACATTGTCCCTCATTTCTCAACATAATTTCCATCAACATTGATACACTTATCCCATCTCTTTATCACTGCACAAAAAACTGCATCGTATAACTTTACTTAGCTTAGCTTAACTTAGCTTAACTTAACTTAGCTTAACTTAACTTAGCTTAACTTAACTTAACGTCTTTATACTGGTTTAGAAGACTCTGCAGAGTCTGTATACAACCAGTTTAATTTACATTACCCTGCTCTAAAATCTATGCGCATCCAATGTACTCTTAAATGCATTTACCGTATCTGCCTCCATTACTTCCTGTGGCAATACATTCCAAGCATTCACCACTCTCTGACTAAAAAACATATTGTTGTTATCCAATCTGGACCTTTCTTTAGTTAATTTGTAGCTATGCCCCCTTGTTCTTATAGGTGGTTGTATTTTGAAAAACTTGTTATAGTTCAATTTATCTGTTCCTTTTATTATCTTATAACATGTATTAAGTCACTTCGAATTCTTCTCTTTTCTAGACAATGTAGGCCGGTTTTTCTTAGTCTTTCCTTATAACTGTAATTCTGCAATCCCACTATAATCTTTGTTGCTCCTCTTTTTGTATACTTTTCAGCATGTTTATATCCCCTCGATGAAAGGACGACACCTGTACAAATACTCCACTCTAGATCTAACTAAAGCTTTATACATTTAGACTATCACTTCCTTGCTCCTATGTTTAATATTTCTTTTTATCGTACCTAACATTGCATTTTCCTTTGTTACTGCTACCTGAACTTTCTCACTCCACTTACCTGTATGATCTATTATAACCCCTAGGACTTGTTAGTCCGATGTTTCGACTACAATTGAACTTCACGATCAACCTTATTGTCGTTCGCGAAATGTTTCCCTGCCAAGATAAGATTACTCGTTAAGCTGTAGGCTGAATCCATACGAACATCCCAATGCAGCTACTGCACTGTCTATCGTTACTCGCATGTCAGCTCGAATCATTTCCTGATACCCCGCATAGATGCTTCTGTTGCAATTTGACCAGGACGACCCAGTTGAGCCTCATTAGCAAATTTTTTAGCGTTTTTGAGAAAATGTATCAACCCAGTTCAAATACTAAGAAAGAAGACCAAACAAATATATAAATTAAGATTTTTAATTCAAATGTGAAGCCAGTCCTACTGTATGGAGCGAAAACCTAGAGGATAAACAAAGCAAATGACAGGAGACTGCAGGGTTTTGTTAACAGATGCCTGAAAAAGATTCTTGGAATAAAATGGTTTGATAAAGTTACAAACGACAGACTGTGAGGGAGAGCGGGACAAGGTAATTGGATCAGAAAATCTTAGGAGGAAAGTGAAGATGGATGGGTCATACATTAAGAAAGCCCCAGGACAGTATCACCAGACAATCCCTGTCAAGGAACCCCCAGGGAAGGAGAGGCAAGGCAGACCAAGGAATACATGGGGACGAGATCTGGAGGTGGAAGTCAAGAAAGCTGATATGAATGGAAGATTGCACAGGACAGAGCTGCTTGACGAGGGTTGGTTGATGACCTATGCACCCCTGGGTGATAAAAGGCGAAAGAGAAATAGTTCAAAAACGTATCACCGTAAATAGCAACCATTTCCTTATGAATATTCTTTGCAGAAAGTCCTTTTGCTACAAATTGAAAAAATAACGCACAATAGCATATGCTCTGTGATAAGTTATTAATAACCCAGATACGCTCTCAAACAGCGCTGAGGACCTGCTACAGATGCTTACATCCGTTCTGTGCTGGAATTAGACCCACGGAAGACAGGTCAGCTTGCCCTCTTAATGAAAGAGTTGCTACGGTAATCCTGCTTAACCCTAGAGGAACCGCAGGTTTCAGACACTTGGTCATTGGCTGACTAAAAAGCCCTCTATTGATTCGTTGGGTCAAATATTGAACGGGTGCTGGTATTAGACCCTCGGAAGACAGGTCAGTTTTACCCTATAAATGACAGGGCGTTGCTACGGCAATCCTGCTCAATTCGAGAGGAGTCGCAGACATTTGGTCCACGTGCTAGGCTGATAAGCCAATGGCGCGAGGCTACCATGTGAGGGATTACGGCCGAACGCCTCTAAGTCGGAATCCCGCCCAAAATCTCAGCACCACTGCGATGGGAGGCTACGATATGGTTGGGACCTGGGGCTCGCGTCTCAGCACGACCCGGTCGAGCCGCAGAAAGAGGTCTATGCCGTCCGCTGATCAAAGCGGGCAGGGAGCTGCTCGATATTCACCCTATACGGCGAGGAGGTGTGAAACCACTAGTAGAAGACTTAGTTCTCGGTCGGAGTGTCGTAAGCAGTAGAGCAGCCACCTCACTGCGAACTGTTTAGACTCAACCCTTGATCATGAGATATGTCCGCACACCAGGCGAACAACATCTCAGTGCCATGGCCAGGCTTGTCCCCTGGTTAAAGGCACTCCTGCCTCGCTCTTTACCTCTGTCTGCTATCACTCCTCCCAATGGACGCAGAAGAGATGCAGGCCAGCGGACATTGCACCTCTGCCCTATTGTGACAACCTCCCAGGTGGCGGGGAATGCTAGGCGTGCCATCACTGCAGATGAGCCAAGAAAATAAAGGGAGCAAAGAGATACCTCACTCACATGCACATGCTACGTTTCTGGCAGGACGTGACGATCCTGGGACACAGACACACTGGACTGCCTCTTTTCTGGGATAGCACAAACTAGTACAAAGTCCACCATACCATACCATTGTCACACCCTATAGACACGAGTGGGGAAGACTCGATAGTCCTGCAAGACAACTTCCCTAAGACAGATAACTCTGACCAAATACAACTGCTGCCTTGCAGATAGGCTGGGGACAGCCAAAGGCTAAGGAGGGCATCCCTACAGAAACGCCTGTTGAAATCGGATGTACTGGGCCACAGGCTTAACAAAGTAACACAGTGCAACGTATATCGCTGTAACCAGCGTACGATGAAGAAGAAGAAGAAGATGCTTACATCCGTTCAGTCGCACAGTGAAGATCAGAATCTATCTTTGCCTGAATATAAAAAAAAGTAATGTCCTTTGGCACAGACGGACCCCAACCCAAGACCACTATTGGTAATGAAGAAATCGATTACCTTTGCTCTTTGATAACAAATGATGGGGACTGTGCAATGGAAATAAGGAGACGATTATCTATAGCGATACAAAAACTGAATAGCGTGCGAAATGCGTGGCACAAAACTAACAGAGAATTACAATTGAAGATCCTAGGAACATGGGTATTCTCGGCGACAATGTACGGATACGAGACATGGACGATCACACAAATATTAAGCAAGGAGATGGGGCTTTCAAGACAAATTGCTACAGGAGAATCCTCAATGTACCTTGGGTAAATAATAAAACCATCCGGCAAGTGTCGAAGAGAACTGGCTTATAAACCACGTTATGTCTCGGAAACTGAGGTTTTTCGGCCACATAAAATGTCATGACGAACTCGGAAAACAGTTCCGGAGGACATTGTTCCATTGGAACACCAGGCAAAGGCCGACCAATGTAGACACAAGACATCAAGGACACCCTGGACTTGAACATGTAGTCTGACTGCTCATCGATATTCTTATATAATGGATGTGATAAGATGGTTGGTCTGCGAAGGACATGCTACATAATGATGATGATGACTGTGATCAGAGACACCAATTTTGTATCTGAGCTGCGCATGAGCATGTGACACATAGCCTCTGCTACCTACAATAATCGTAAAGCTAGTTGTTGATGTCACATAATGACATCTCTAGAAACTACCAACTACATTTCCCAGCTAGCCAACACCAGTTTGTGACACACTTACTGACTTACTCTCGTGGAAAAATCCATTCCGGAATATATTGTATAGAACAAAGCGATACAGATTGTTTGCCTGTGTGAAAAATAATAATAGATAGAAGCATCACAATGGAAGGTAATAGAGGACATGGAAAACAAGCACAGCACAACAGCTATTAATGCAGAAACAAAGCAGCTTTGAAAAAGGACATGTCTGGCTTAAGAATGTTGCCTTAAAGATAATAATAGTTTGTTTTCTTTCCATTTATCGTGTGACGAGCTTAAGGCGTTTGTCCTCTGCCACGTGTGTTGTGTTGGTCGTTGTGTGCCATTGTTGCTCCACAATTACTCTGCTTGCATCTATCCACCTGCCTCGCGGCCGCTCCCTTGCCCTGACGTCAGATCTACCAGCGTTGTAAACCATCAGTGGAAGTTGATGAGGGTGTATTCTCGTGAGATGACAAAACCAGCTTATTTTCTGCCAAGAAATGTATTCGGGACAAGAGGTAGTGCCGACCATACTTCGAATGTCGTCGTTCCGCATTCTGTCTCTCCTGGTAACAACGATGACTTTCCTTAAACACTTTATTTGGGATCCAGATACTGAGCAGCACATGAGCTGCAGTGGTTAATATCATAGCTGACTGCTAGCGTCAGGGCCAGCGAACCATAGCTGCCAAGATCCTTCTACACCTCCACGCGGTGATCCTGGATAACAGGCTGCAGCAGGGCAGACTGGCTAAGGAGAATGGATCGATGAGGGAATGCTAACCCGGTACTCAAAATCTGCTTCTGAAGTCGCATGTGTTGGACCGAAAGGTGCAAATATCGCAGTCAAGCTGTAAACTACGACACAACGCATTCCGTTCTCTGGACTACATTCTGCCACTTAAGTCCTTTCAGGGTTTAATAGTGGGAGATTGAGAACGAATGAAGAAGAAGAAACACTTCATTTCACAAGTCGAAATTCTGCTCTCGCGCGCCCTGGACAGAGGCCATATTTGATACTGGTAGCACAGAGTCGGCATAAATATACTGTTTATCTGCTGCTGACCTATTGCCAAACTAATGCTCGGGTGTCTAAGAATTGGGACAGCTGATAAGTTAACGCATATGCTTTCTGACACCTAATCTCGATTTCCCTGCCGTCTGCCAATTCTGCCGCCTGCCCCCAAAAAAACCACTGCCCAAATACTTGATCTCATGAGCCTGTTAAAGAGCAATAGCATACACGTATGTTGAGAGACCAAGGTGTTCTACTGGTCCGTATATTCTATATTTTCTTCTCGCCAATTCACATGTAATTTTGCAGTTGATTTTCATCGTCGTACAGCAAGCAGTGATCATCTTCAAAGAGTAATTCGTGTATTGAGTTCTGGTCTGCTTCAGATGTCTTAATGTGACTGATCTCTGGTGCGATTTTGTCCAATGGCAATCACCCTTTCTCACACCGGTAGTTATTTCAGAAGTATCTGTGACACCATCAGTCGTTCTGACGACGATTGTACTAGAACGATACAGTGCAATGGCGTTATCAAGTAGCTGGCCTTGCACACCCTAATCTTCCAGTATCATCCAAAGTGTAGGTTTGTCTACCTACCCTTAGCTGTGATAGAAGAAAACTTATATACTATCCCTGTCCTTGATTGGATGCGCATTGCTTTTAGAGCAAGGTAATGTAAATGAAACTGGTTGTATACACACTCTGCAGAGTCTTCTAAACCAGTATTAAGAAGTTCTAACTATCTTCAGTTAACATATGTCGTTAAACGTCGTGGGGAGGTGTGACCGCCTTTGTTTCATATTTTGTGGCAGGTGAGAATCCACTAGTGACTTGCCAGGTCAATCCCAGCATCTTTTAGCCCTTGGAATATACCATCGCCTATTTTTTAGACTGATGGAGGTGGAAGCGTAAATTAGAGCAAGGTAGAACCGCAGCCTGTCAGGCGCCACCTAAGCCACTCCGCTAACCACATAACTAAAACCTGTTGTTATGGCCACACAGTTCCCTATTGTGCGACATTTCTCTGTGGGGCGAGAATCTCTAGAATGATTTGAGATTTTTAACTTGAATTTTTCCCGAGCAGCGGCCGTTAAGCCTACTCTTTTCCATTTCCAACTGCTAAGGTATTTTTAACGTGAGCATCCCTGCACACGGATGTCACGGGTCTCCACCGGGATTTGATCCCGGGACTTCTAACACCCGAGGCGAACACCTTACCTCGAGGCCACTGGGTCCCCCGGTATAAAGACGTTAAGTTAAGTAAGTTAAGTTAAGTTAAGTTAGATGCGTCGTGAGAAATGTTTCCAATGTTCCAACACACAGTTTTCATTGCCGTTCCAACACCCCATGTTCCCAGAAGTTTTGGGTAGATCATCAAGGGATCTGTGTATCATATTGCCCCGCAGTCGCTCGTATCATCACTCTTGTATACTCATCTCTAGTAAGTTCGAGTCTTTTGGGGGTTTTCCACGTTGCACACAGCAAGTAGTTCCGAGTCACAAGTCCCTCGCGAAGCTTGTTCCAACTGATCTGTGTCGTTGCATTCCATTTTTCGTTTTCCATGATTAGTCTGTAGGGACTGTGTTGATCTTGAGTATTGTGCACTGAAACTAGTGTCAAAACATATGGTACCTGTTTCTCCCTTTCAATTTATGATCCGACACTTCTTCGTGGTTTAAGTGGTGCTACACCGATTGCGAGGTATATTTTTCAATTGGGGAAGGTTTTAGGCACCCTTATTTTCCGTCCAGTCTCATATATTGATTTATCAGTAAGTTTCTCTTGGCTTGGTTTGGCTTGGTTTGGCTTGGCTTGGCTTGGCTTGGTTTGTTTGGCTTGGCTTGGCTTGTCTTCGTTCGTTCTCAATCTCCCGCTAACAAACCCTAAAAGGACTTAAGTAGCATAATATAGTCCAGAGAACGGAATGCGTTGTTTCGTAGTTTACAGGTTGACTGCGATATTTGCATCTTTCGGTCGAACACATCCGACTTCAGCAAGCATTTTTTAAGTACCGGGTTAGCATTCCCTCTTCGATCGCTTATCCTTAGCCAGTCCACCCTGCTGCAGCCTGTTATCCAGGATCACCGTGTGGAGGTGTAGAAGGATCTTGGCAGCTCTGTTTCGCTGGCCCTGACGCTAGCAGTCAGCTATGGGTCGCTGACCACTGCAGCTCATGTGCTGCTCAGCATCTTGATCCCCCAGAATTGGACCTGTGTATGTCCAGTTGTTTTGTCTTTTCGCGCAGTACGTTTTCGCTTATCCTCGTAGTCCCGGCGTTCCTCAGCACTGGAAGCGCCTCTGGTGGTGGTTCTACTCCATGTCTGGTGGTCCTGTGCCAGGCATTCCTATGAGCTTACATCGATATTGTAGTGTGTTAGAGATACTTTGAGGGAGTCTTTGAAGCGCTTCGTTTGGCCACCGTTTTGACGCAGGCCATCTTTCAGCTCACCATACATTAGTTGTGCGGGGTTGCGGTTGTCTGTCCGGTCCTGCCCGGACCTGCCCGGTCCAACTAAGCTGGGTCTTCTGCAACAATGTGTAAGTGCTCGGTATTTAGGTCTTCGTAAGGATCTCGGTGTCTGCTACCGTAACCTACCACTGCATTCTAGCATGCTTGTTGTACAGACTCCACGAATAACTCGCATATAGATGCGGGGTGTGCACTACGGCTCGGTAAGCTGCGTTTCTACTCTTCCAAGAAATGCGACCGAATCTTCTATATACCCATATTTTGAAGGCTTCAGTATTCTTTTCCAACTTTTTATTTAGTGTCCATGTTTCTACACCAGAACGCAGTGATGTGTATATATAACACCTGACAATTCTCATTTTCTATGTATGATATATCTGTTTGGATGTCAGTATGTGTCGCATGTTGTCGAATACCATCTTGGCCAAACCTATTCTCTTTCTGTTTTCTTTTTCACAGCTGCCTTCTTCCGTTATTGTGTGGCCTAGGTAGGAGAAACTCTGTACCTGTTCCAGTAATTGATCATTTGTTTGTATCTGCATACATGGTGTCTTGTCACTTTTCCCAATTATCATAGTCTTTGTTTTCTTGATGTTTATGTCTAATCCAAACCCTTGACTTATTGTGTATATTGTTGTCACAAGCTCCTGTAATTCTTGCTCACTTTTTGCCATCTAAACTGTATCATCCGCATATCTTAGATTATTCATTGCCACTCCTCCAATAACAAGCACTGGCATCCCCTCTATCTGTTGGAATATTTGTTCTGTGTAGATATTAAAAAGGCTAGGGGATAATACACATCCCTGTCTCACTCCTCTTTTAAACTTGGAAAGCATAACTTTCCTGATTTGACTGTAGCAGTTTGTTCCCAGTACAGATTCTGGAGCAGTCTTATGTCTTTCTACCGTACGATTCCTAAATCTGGACTGTTCTATAGAGCATTGAAGCCTTCCACAAGCGATCGAACAACTAGTATGATTGGGTCTCAAACTAAGATTTCACCCGAAGGATATGTCTCAAAAGCAGATTAACCATGCTAAACCGTCGCCGTTTGGTCCTGTTTGGACACGTGGCCATCCTTACCGAGAACATCCTCACCCACAAGCTCTTAAAGAAGCCCCCGGACATCAGGAATAGAAAACGATCCTCTCCACATGGCCCCTGTCCCATGACACCTCGCTAGGTCAAATCGTAAAGACATCATCCTCATTACACGCAGCTTGGAATTCTCATCGAGTTCACGTCCTGTAGGCGCGAGAACGGTACTTGTCACGTAAGCTTTAAACCTACCTACCTACCCCCTGAGAGGAGTTTAAACAAACCTCCAAGGGACAATTATGTGTGCAACAAACTATCAGAATATCGTACCATACAATAACCTTTACGCATGTGGCCCGCGAGACCTAAATATTCTTCCGAGGGTTCCCAATGATTAAAGAAAAACGATTTGGTACTGCTTGTCTAGAGCAGAGACTTGTATTTCGTGCCGGCTGAAATGTGTTCTAATATCCAAGATTATACAGGGTGTCCCACTCACTGCCGGCCCCTGGTTCTCTTCTTCTTCCTTGCGTTCGGTTTCGTTTGGTTGTTTTATGCCACCTCTATGAAGTGACATGTCAGTCGCAGGTCCTCAATGGTTCCCCACAGTTTGTCTTGTATGTTTCTTTCCTCGGGCCAGGTCATCTCGCGGGAGCCTTGGTGCAGTGGACATGTTTGCAGGATGTCTTCTGGAGTCTGGGGTCCTCTCTGCCATGTCGCAGGTTTTCTAATGTCCCAGATTACAGAGTGCCCCAATCGCTACCGGCCCCAGGTTTTCTAATGTCCCAGACGTTCATCACAACACGCTGTTCCATGCAGGCACTAACAGTGTTGTCCGCCATTATTATGTATCTGTCACGTTACTGGGCCATGGCAAGTCGACCACCTAGCAGTAATATGACCCAAGTGCCCCTAACTGATAGTAGTGTAACCCTTTCAGGTAGAACTAGAACAAAAAGTCCCGATTTGAATTGAACGCCCTTCGAATACAGGAAAACTAGGGGCCGGTAGCGAGAGAAAACCCCTGAAAATGCCCTTTCATGACCTTGAAGAAGAACGATTGATATCCGGTTACTTATAACGTATAAATACAACATTAAACACACCATTCAACTTGTCAGCAACGTCGTCTGCACATTTGACTCTACTTAAAATTGTCAATGCTGTATTTAAGACTGTTTAACCTCACAAGGGTATATGCCAGGGGAGGGGGGACCAAACCGTGACTGGCGAGCCCCAAGCGGCTCTCTGACATGTAATATGTAGGTCGGGGTAAATTCCTCAAGTTGTTTCCCCTTTCAAATAATAATAATCAACATCAAGTGCCGTGCCGGTTGACGTAGTCGATTATGGAGCTCCATTTCCTCTTATCACGTGAGTTCCTCCACTGATCGCCCCCCCCCCCCTCCATCCCCTCCTCCATACCATGTCTTCAAGCTGCCCGATATTTTTTCTCTTGGTCTCCCTCTGTCCCTCTTGCCAGCGATTCTGCCCGCTGTTGTCATGTGTTCCAAACCCCTGTTCTCACGACATGCCATAACAAAAAATTAGCTGCCATGTCCTGATCTTTGCCATAAGCTGTTTTTTTTGTCTAAGCCTCATCAAGAACTATGTTAATAAGATTTCTTTTCAGTCAACGAAATTTTCAACATTCTTCTGTAAAATCACATTTCCGTTGCCTCCAGCCTTGCCTCTGCGTGCTTTCTGATTGTCCATAACTTGCTGCCGTATGCCAGTACAGGTTCCACGGAGCATCAAAGAACTCTCCGACCGCGACTCGAGTCGTAGAGTAACTGATGTGTGACACACGAGTCGGAGCGACCGACTAGAGTCGATTGACTCCAACTACACGCGCGCTTTGGAAGCCAACGTTTCATCTCCTTGATTTGCAGGACGCAAACATTATTATCCCACCGGAAGAGATAATGGCGAACACCAACAGACGATGTTGTCTTGATGATGTAACTTGCGATGCGTTTGTGTTTAAAGTGAGAAAGAAACTGCGCGGGACATCGACCTCACTCTGTGGTCTCGAACTACCTTGAACCAGTGGCAAGACATTAGAAAAGATGACTGGGGCAACTCTAGGATGAAAGCACTTTCGTCCCATCTCCAGTGAGGCCAGGGATCACTTTAAAACCTCGATCGCCGTTTCTGTTCATCGCTTTGGGAGTCGACTGCCTGCACTTTCCCCCTCTCCCCGCCACCCCCTCCCCCGAAGTCACACCCGCGCAGCCATGCTAGCGCTGAAAGAATCTGGGTTGATGGATCTGGGCTTGTCATTGGCCAGCTCTTTCCTGATCAGAGGGCCAGTACCGATCAAGGACGATGGTTGTACTAGTTCCGCCCAGCTGCGTACCACTCCGTCTGCCTCCACCCTTTGTTGTTTTGTTTTTAAATTCGCTACCCCTTGATATGTGCATCAATAAGGCTGGCGGGACGTGATTTTGATAGATTCCATCGATTTCGCTCACAATATCTGCACTAGCACGGGTGTGTAGAGGAAATGATTGTAATTTTGACGACAATGCGAACCGGCTCTCAGTGACGCAAACATACACCTACGGGAGATAACCAAGAAATATAATTATATCATTTTGCCGTACCGAGTCAGGACGACCGTTCAGCCAGTGTGATATGTCATTACTCAATGACCTTTACATACAGGCGCATTCGTGACCTTTATCTTAAATGAGTGCTCCGTGCATAAACTCCATATCACGTAGCGATGTCGCACGTCGGTACGCTCCAAAGAATTGTTTGCACACAATATTTTAATGAATCGAGGGTTCTTAAACCTTTAATGGAAAGACACGCCGTCTGCCCATATACTACACCAATCAACAAGGCATGGTAAAATAAAACCGGACCTAACTGCACCAAGTTAACATAAACACGATGCGCACGATGACGTCAATTTTGGTGTAAACAGCACATACCAACAGTCACGTTTGCAAAATTTCATTTCCTCCGACTCACAGTTTCCACACGGCTCACAACCCGAATGTGCTGGGTTCGATCCTCAACACAGCACCGGCCGTTACCCCAGGCAAACTTTTAGAAAATGCAGGTGGAATCAGACTTTTACATAAAATGAATGCCGAAGTCGGATGCACTGGGCCGACAGGCGCAAAATAAAAACATAGTGCAACGTACACACCTTCCACAAAGGGTGGAGGCAGACGGAGTGGTACGCAGCTGGGTGGAACTAGTACAACCATCGTACTTGATCGGTACTGGCCCTCTGATCAGGAAAGAGCTGGCCAATGACAAGCCCAGATCCATCAACCCAGATCCTTTCAGCGCTAGCATGGCTGCGCGGGTGTGACTTCGGGGGAGGGGGTGGCGGGGAGAGGTGTGCATGAATATCCCAATAGTTTGCTGGTCACTTTGTGACGTAACTACGCGACTAGAATGTAACACTGGTTGTCTACAGACTCTGCAGAGTCTTCTGGAGTTCGGTTGCTTTGGTGGAAAGGGCAGGCAGTCGACTCCCAAAGCGATGAATAGAAACGGCGATCGAAGTTTTAAAGTGATCCCTGGTCTCACTGGAGATTGGACGAGAGTGCCTGCATCCTAAGTTGCCACAGTCATCTTTTCTAATGTCTTGCCACTGGTCCAAGGTAGTTCGAGACCACAGAGTGAGGTCGATGTCCCGCGCAGTTTCTTCCTCACTTTAAACACAAACGCATCGCAAGTTACATCATCAAGACCACATCGTCTGTTGGTGTCACACATCAGTTACTCTCCCACTCGAGTCGCGGTCGGTTAACACTTCTAAAATACACGCAAGTTTTTCTATCACGTGACTTTTGTTCCAACTCTCTCCCCGTCCTCTATATTTCTTTCCCGAGCTCTCTTTTCCACGTCCGTTCTGGCCTGTCGCAACTTGTTTGCCTTGGGGATTCCAGATGAGAGACTGTCTTGTAATGCTATGAACTGGTTTCCTTAATGTGCGCTTTTCAACGCCGGCTGCGTCTCTGGACATGTCATGAAATAGGTCACAGATGGTTATTTTTAACTATTAGATCTTTCATTTTTTCTTTTGTCCTACTGTCTTTGCCGTGAGGTATTTCAGAGAGGCGGGGTGTCTGACTTGGTCTTGCCACGAGGCGTCGCAGAGAGGCAGGATACGTATAGGCTTCTGATGTCGTCAAGTGTAACTTCCAGAGAGTGTCAGAGACACCCTCGATCCACCGATGTCGAGATCTTCCCCTTGTTCGTTGACCGGAAACCAACAAATGAAATGCTTTCCCTGCAGGCTGGTCATAATGACCAAACCACTTAGTTTGTTGAGTCAATGTAGGCACTAACTAGGTTTGTTGAGTCAATGTAGGCACTAACTGGGTTTGTTGAGTCAATGTAGGCACTAACTAGGTTTGTTGAGTCAATGTAGGCACTAACTAGGTTTGTTGAGTCAATGTAGGCACTAACTAGGTTTTTTGAGTCAATGTAGGCACTAACTAGGTTTGTTGAGTCAATGTAGGCACTAACTAGGTTTGTTGAGTCAATGTAGGCACTAACTAGGTTTGTTGAGAGTCAATGTAGGCACTAACTAGGTTTGTTGAGTCAATGTAGGCACTAACTGGGTTTGTTGAGTCAATGTATGCACTAACTGGGTTTGTTGAGAGTCAATGTAGGCACTAACTAGGTTTGTTGAGAGTCAATGTAGGCACTAACTAGGTTTGTTGAGTCAATGTAGGCACTAACTGGGTTTGTTGAGTCAATGTATGCACTAACTGGGTTTGTCTTCCTCAGCGTAGTGTTGCGGAATCGGTCACGGATTATCTTTCCGGCTGCACTACTACAACTCTAGATCTTACTCTTGTGGGTTGCTAGTAAGCCTCCTCTGAGTTGAAAGAAGCACTATAAGGCGTTTAAAATTCTGTGAAATTTGATAGTGGACACTGTTCGCCTTCTGATTTATATATACGGTCTCTCTTTCCACTCTGCCGTTATCAGTGAACATACTACCCAGGTATTTGAACTCCCGTACTTGCTTGATACCAATGTCACTGATGTGGAAACTTCTCGGCACTTGTTCACGTGAAATCAAGACAGTCTCTGTCTTGTCTGTGTTGATCTTCATGTCACATTCATTACAAGCGAAATGAAGATAGTTCAGGTGGTAATGTAGGTCTTCTCCATCTTGGTAAAAAATGACAAGATCATCAGTAAACAACAGTTATTCTTCTTATTCTTCTTCTTCGTACGATGTCAAACGTCAACCTGTATTTTTTCGAAAAAAGCAGCGGTCATCCTGAGGCTGTCGACATATTTTTGCAGTTTTGCAGCATATGTTCAGATATCATTTTCCCGGTGCCACACGTGCATTCGTCAGTGCCACCTATCTTCAGTTTATTGAATATGTGGTACCTCAGTCTGTTGTGGCCTGTGCGGAGTCTGAAGACCACGACCTGCTCTCTTCTGTTCAACTGGTAATAGGCATATGTTCTGTTTCCGATTTGGCCATGTATCTGGCCCTAATAAGCCTTTTGGACTCTTCGTATGTCACACTAGAATCTGGTTGTGGTAGTCGTGCACCTTCTTTTGCCAGTTTGTCTGCCTCCTCGTTACCTTGGATGTTACAGTGGGATGGAACCCACTGTACCACTACTCTTTTTGGTGCGGACTGCTGGCATAGTTGACAGAGTACTGCTCTTAAATCATTAAGTTCAGTATTTGTCTGGCTTTTTAGTGCTGTGACTACGGCCAGGGCATCTGTAAACAGGACTATCTGGCTTTCATTGCTTTCGCCTGTCAGCATTGCTTCTACTGCAGCCCTCAGTGCCTCTGCCTCCGCTCTGAAATTGCTTGAGTATTTTCCAGTTGCCACTGACAGTGTTATTTTTCTACCATTTGGTAGGCTCAGGAATACCTCTGCCCCTCCGTTCTGTTTTGTATTTGTTACAGAACCGTCGGTGTATGCATGGGTCCAGTCCATGCTTGGGTGGTTTTTCGATATGTACCTCAGGGTTATGTCTTTTCTTTCTTTTTCAGTCTAGCTGTTCTTGTTTCCAATACTTGGTATATTTTCTACCACCTCCGGAATGATATGCTGCTTCCACGTAGGTTCAATTAGGGACTCTTCGTGAGGGTTAGCTAACTGTAATTTTATCCATATAAATTTAGAAGAAAAGTGGAGAAACGAACAGTATAAATTAGATACGAACTTGAAATTACTTTATTATTGCACTCACATTTCCTCTTATTTCTCAACATAATTTTTTGTAAATATTGATTTATTTATTACATCGCTTTATCGTTGCAATACCAGACTCATTTGGTTCAATTTGCGAAACTTAACTTAACTTAACTTAACTTAACGTCCTTATACTGGTTTAGAAGACTCTACAGAGTCTGTATACAACCAGTTTCTTGGAGGGTGGTTTTTACCGATATGCGAGTCCATCTTAATAGACTTAATCACTAGTGCTAAGTAGACCTGCAGCCTGTTAGGCGCCATCTAAAGCTGCTCTTAACAAACGACTTGGTGGAAGGTAAAAATAACTTGGGTAGATTTTCAATTTAAATTGTATCTGGCCAGCGGCCGTTAAGCCGACTCTTTTCGATTTCCAACTGTCAAGGAATTGTTAAAGTTCTCGACACTGATCACGGATGCCCGATTTCACTACCCGGAGATCAGCGGAAATTTTACCAGAATATCCATGTCGAAAAAGAATTCAGGTCTTCACATTCATGGTCAGAATTCTTCACTTGACCCTGATGGGAGGTAGGGTCATGGTCAGAATTCTTCACTTGATCCTGAAGGGAGGTAGGGTCATGGTCAGAATTCTTCACTTGACCCTGATGGGAGGTAGGGTCATGGTCAGAATTCTTCACTTGACCCTGACGTAAGGAAGGGTCCTGGTCAGTTGATTTCATCCGAATGTGAAGCGATGTGACGTCTTGGTCGGTATGTTGACTCTGAAGCGATAGGGCGTCTTGGACAGTACATTTCATCTGATCGTAGACACCACTAAAAGCTTCAAACCTAGCATGAATTCTCTACTTTCTTCTTCTTCTTCTTCTTCTTCTTCGTCTTCTTCTACTTCGTTCTCAATCCCCCGCCACCATGGAATGAAAAGAGCTTTGCAAGTATCAGGATGTTGTCCGGAGAACGGAATGCGCTGTGTCGTAATTTACAGCTTGACTGCGATATTTGCACCTCTCCGTCTCACACATCCGATTGTAGCAGGCATTATTTTGGGTACCGTGTTAGACGTCCCTTTTCCATCTCTTCTCCTTAGCCAGTCTGATCTGTCACAGCCTGTTATCCAGAATCACCGCGTAGAGGTGTAGAAGGGTCTTGGTAGCTCTTGTTCGCTGGCCCTGGTGCAGCCAGCTATGAGTCGCTGACCGCTGCAGGTCATGCGCGGTTCAGCATCTTGATCCCTACCACTTCATCTAAGACGGCACTGTCTGTTAGTTTACCGTATCCTTCTCTGGTTAACATATGATTAAGTCTATGTTAGATCAGGTCACACATTTTGAATATCTGTGCTCCAGAATTGACAAAAATGGCGACGGCTCGAAAGAAATCAGAAGAAGACTAGCCATGGCAATGCAGAGACTGAACAGCCTGAAGAAATTATGGCAGAGCACCAACAAAACGATAAAAGTAAAAGTTTTGAGAGCCTGTGTTTTTCATGTGGCAGCTTATGGCTGCGAATCATGGACGATTACCAAAACTTCCAGACAAAGAATCGAATCCTTCGAGTCAAAATGTTACAGAAAGATCCTCAGAATACCCTGGACAGAGAAAAAAAAAAGATGAATGTAGACATTCGGCAAGAGTTGAGCATAGAGGAGAACTGGTTTATCAATTCCATTTTGGCTAGAAAATGCAAATACTTTGGTCACATCAAAAGACACAACGGTCTTGAGAGAACGGTGATGGAAGGTATGGTGCCAGGCAAAAGAGGAAGGGGTAGACCAAGAAGAAGATGGTACCAAGATATCCAGGAATGCCTGGGTATGACTGTGGCGGAGGCTGGAGTTTTGGCAAGGGAACGAGTTTCTTTCAGACAGACTGTGATGGGAGCGACGTTCTATAAATGGCAGGCTACATGGTGATAATGTTAATGGAGCGGTACTCACTTGTCTATCCAGGTCAAAGGTCAGCGAATAATTACTTAAGTTATTCCGCGAAACCTCGATACCTCCCGACCTGATCCTATAATCTATCTGGGGTGTTTAAAGCAACAATGCCTGGTGGGTGGAGTAGCTATATCGGCACATGGAGTTCAAACTCAAAATGTATTATGTACTTAACATTGCAGGGATTACAATATATGCCATCAGTGTCGTGCCTTCGCTGTAAGTGGCCCGCGCGGTGTGTGTCGCGTTTGTTTGTTGTTTGTCTGTAATAATATGTTTTGTTTTTAATATCAAGTTTAACAAAACAGTGCTTAAGACACATGGTAGTTGGAGAAGGGCAATCTTTTTGTAATAGAAGAAAGATTCGACTTGTTTTAAATGCCTTGCTATTAGTCTTAGTTGACCTGTACTTGTAAAAGGGGCAGATGTAGGTCCCAGATCAAGCGTGAGTTGGATGTAGCCCAGACGAAGAGTTAGTGCTTAGCGGGCTAGGCTCGAGCAGCGTATTACTCCGCTGCGTTGTTAGAAGTGCCGCGGTCAGTGGCTAACCGATCTGTGGGTCCATCTAAATAAACAAACACTAGAGCAAAGTAGACCCGTATCGTGTTAGGCGCCATCTATGCTGCTCTTAACAAACCCTCTAACCATGGCCGGGGTTATAACTTAACTTCATTATACTGGTTTAGAGAGCTCTACAGAGTATTATACAACCAGTTTATTTCACTGTACTGAAACTGCAAATACTGTGAGCATCCATTCTATTTTTTAATGCATTAACTGGCTCTGCTTCCACCACATCCTGCGGCAATGCATTCCAAAAATTCACCATGTACCGTCACCATGTTTGTCGCTCTTTACGGCATGCTCTCTGTGTGGCAGGGGTGCTATTCTTGTCCTTGACATACACAAATACCCCGGTGGACCACTCGTGGCTTGATTTAAATGTAGTAATAACAATGCGGTAGACCTGTGCTGTTCTGTCCCTAAGAATCGACTTCATTGCCCAGCACAAAAATGAACTCGGTGCTCTTTCAGACTCGCTCAAAGGCCTGTGCCAGTGCTTCAAAAACCGCATAGTCCAGTGCGACATTCCAGGCAACGAGGAGGCAGACAGACTCGCCAGAGAGGCAGGATTGCTGCAGCAGAGTGATACAGAAATCACATACAATGAGACTAAAACATTCATCAGGGCAACGTACTAAATGGAAAAAAGACCACCCTGGCCACATAGAAAATGATGCCTACCATCAACTCTCCAGGCGAGACCAGGTGATCATTCTCCGGGTACACACAGATCACAACAGACTTAGACGCCATCTGTACAAGTTCAAGATTGGCACTACAGACCTTTGTGCCTCCGGCACACCCGCCATGGAGGCAGGACACATTTTGCAGTCCTGTCCACTGTATACCGACAAAAGAAGTAGCATTTGGCAACAGCCAGTGTCCTTCCACGAGAAGCTGTACGGAAGTGTACAGAACCTTGTCGACTGCTGCCTTTGTTAGAGTCATTGAAGTCGAGGTCTGAAGATGATCGAGGAAGAAGAAGATTTCACTGCACTCCAGGCATACTCGTAGGTGCCAGTTTCTCTCAATAAGTGGCGAAGATGTGGATGCTGATAGTTCCTGCAGCTGGTTGCCTGCACAGATTTCTACTCCGTCCTGTCTTGCGCCTGGCTCCACTCGAACCTTCAACTCTCTACAGTCTGTGAACTGCAGAATCGTGTATTACGGTGTCGTCATCTAGCGGGCGGTCATTTGAAGACTTCAAACGGGCACTCATATCAATATTTAGTGTACCGATAATCGGTGCCTGTGAAGTCAGGATGTCAGAAGCTCTTCCGTAGTCCTGAATGCCAGAATGACCAGGGCAGTAGATCATCACCGTCCCCTGCAGGTTTGATACCATAAGGTGGATTGACCACGTAAAGAAGATCTGCCGTAAAGTCGGGATAAGTGTCACTCGGGCCACGAGAGAGGCGAAAGACAAATACATACAACGACACTGGACTACAAGCCGGTAGAACGTGAGACGATAAAAGAAGAAACGGAAGAAGAAGAAAAAGAAGAAGAAATAGAAGAAGAAGAAGAAGAAGAAGAAGAAGAAGAAGAAAATGAAGAAGAAGAACAATGAGGAGGAGAAGAACAAGAACAAGAAGAAGTAGAGGTAGAAAAAGAAGAAGAAGCAAAAGAAGAAGAAGAAGAAGAAGACATCTCAATGCATAGCTCTAATCCATGAGTTTATATACTTACCTCACAATACTTCATGCCATGTTGTATCAGCCTGTTCATTCCCATCCCTTCTCTCCCGTTGTGCCACTCTCTGCGTTCTCTGTCTAGTGTTTTGGTGGCTCTGTGGTAATCTGTCATTCTATCATCAGTGTGAGCCCATTCTTCTCCCTTGACTATCGTCTCAACTGTGGTCACCTGCCCAACTTCTCTCTACCTGTGTCCTCTATGACAATACTCTGTTGATTCTGTATCCCTTGATGTCTGAGGTTGTATGGTGCATCGGGTGCCACCTGTTCTTGGTCTCTCTCATTTAGGCTTTAGCTTGTCTCAATTTGTATATAGATGCCATATACAAAAGTCCCAGCATGTAATGTGTCTTCTTCTTCTTCTTTTTCTTCTTCTTCTTCTTCTTCTTTTTCTTCTTCTTCTTCCTCTTCCTCTTCTTATTCTTCTTTTTCTTCTTCATTTTCTTCTTCTTCTTCTTCTTCTTCCTCTTCCTCTTCCTCTTCTTCATTTTCGTTCGTTCGTTCGTTGGTTGGTTAGTTGGTTCGTTGGTTGGTTGGTAGGTTGGTTGGTTGGTTGGTTGGTAGGTAGGTTAGTTGGTTCGTTGGTTGGTTGATTGGTAGGTAGGTTGGTTGGTTCATTGGTTGGTGGTAGGTAGGTTAGTTGGTTGGTTAGTTGGTTCGTTGGTTGGTTGTTTGGTTGGTTCGTTGGTAGGTTGGTTGGTTGGTTGGTTGGTTGGTTGGTTCGTTGGTTGGTTGGTTAGTTTGTTCGTTGGTTGGTTGGTAGGTTGGTTGGTTGGATCGTTGGTTGGTTGGTTGGTAGGTAGGTTAGTTGGTTCGTTGGTTGGTTGATGGTAGGTAGGTTGGTTGGTTGGTTCATTGGTTGGTTGGTAGCTAGGTTAGTTGGTTGGTTAGTTGGTTCGTTGGTTGGTTGGTTGTTTAGTTGGTTCGTTGGTTGGTTGGTTCGTTGGTTCGTTGGTAGGTTGGTTGGTTGGTTTGTTGGTAGGTTGGTTGGTTGGTTCGTTTGTTATTTGGTTCGTTGGTTGGTTGGTTGGTTGGTTGGTTGGTTCGTTGGTTGGTTGGTAGGTTCGTTGGTTGGTTGGTTGGTTGGTTAGTTGGTTCGTTGGTTGGTTGGTTGGTTAGTCTGTTCGTTGGTTGGTTGGTTGGTAGGTTGGTTGGTTGGTTGGTTGGTTTGTTCGTTCTCAAACTCGTCCTACCAAGCTGGACACGCTGTAAAGAATACCCAAAAAAAGAGCGACAAAGCTGAAAGTGGGATTCCAGACTTACAGTTATGAGGAATGACTCCGAAAAACCGGCCTATAGTGTCTAGAAATGAGAAGAATTCGAGGTGACTTAATACAGGTTTATAAGATGATTAGAGGAATGGATAAATTAGACTATAACAAGTTGTTTTTTTTAAACACAGCCACCTACAAGAACAAGAGGGCATAGCTACAAGTTGACTAAAGAGAGGTCCAGATTAGATATTCTGAAATATTTTTTTAGTCAGAGAGTGGTGAATGTTTTGAATGCATTTCCACGGGAGGTAGTTGAGGCCGGGGCAGTTAATGCATTTAAGATTAAATTGTATGCGCCTAGCTTTTAGAGCAAGATAATGTAAATGTAACTGGTTGTATATAGACTCTGCAGAGTCTTCTAAACCAGCATAAAGACGTTAAGTTAAGTTAAGTTAAGTTAAGTTAAGTTAAGCCCCAAAAAGCGCTTTACAAGTAGTAGGATGTAGTCTGGAGAACGGAATGCGTTGTGTCGAGATTTGCAGTTTGACAGCTTTTTAAGTGATTCTTGGTCTGAGGCCAGGTGTTTCCAGAGTACTTATACTCTCCGTTTCCTCCAGTCGTCTTGAGTTATGTCTTGCCACTGGTCCAATGTAGCTCGAGACCAGAGCGTGAGGTCGATGACCAGCGCAACTGCCACCTCACTATAAACCTAAATACAGTGCAAGTTACATAAACCCGTCTGATGGTGTCACCATCCTCGTTTGAGATGGGCGACTATCTGGACAAGAAGGATCAGTGTGCATCCTTAAGAGAAGAGGGAACTGTTGTATTTTCTGTCTGAAAAGATAAACAGCACATTGAGTAGATCCGACCATTTCTCGGATATCTTCATTTCACATGTCTCGCATGGGGACGCGGATGAACCGACCACGTGGCGACCATGGAAACAGGCTCCACTAAACACATGTGCTGTCTGGCCAAGAGATGGGGATCGTGTTTGGAAGGTAAACCAGGTACTTAAAAAAAGCCATCCGAAATCGGATGTGCCGGGCCGAAATGGCCCGATATCGCAGCTCGCTGTAAACTTCGACACAAACTCCTTTTCAAGACCAACGCTAAAAAAATAAGAATTGATGTTTTTGTGGAATGTTTGTAAACGCTATAGTAATGAACATGTTTTTATCTACTTCAGAACCCGGGCCTCAACTCATGACGTCATGGATGATCCAAATCAGAGACAAAACAACAACATGTCCGCTAGAATAGCTTCTGATACCACAACAACTGCGGAAGACCAGAAGAAATTGCTCCACAACAAAGCTACCACCACCCAACTGCCTCAGAATGACCCTAATCCTGTAAAAGAAACAGAAACTGAACGCACCCCACTACTCTCTACATGTGATGGAGATCATGATGAAGTATTCATGTACGGAGATTCCAAACATAGCCCACCAAACAAAGATTTCTCAAAAACTGTAAACCACCTTGAACCTAAAGTAAGCAATGACGCTGTAAACGACATTGAACCTAAAGTAAGCAATGCGACTGTAAACGACCTTGAACGTAAAGTAAGCCACGTGATAAGCCAACAGAACAGCAGTCCACCAAGCGATAAGATGCTGAATGTACATCAGACGATCCCGGCGTACGTGTCACTTCAGGACATCCAATCAGACATCACTAATAGTACAACGGATGACGGAAGCCGGCACATCGGCGTCCCAAATAAAAATGCAGAAGTGCAAATATTAGTGAATGATGGAGAGGTTCCGGTGCTGGATTACCCAACCAGCAGCAGCGAATACAGTTTCAGAAGTAGACGGGGGACCGGTGCGTTTAGTCCACAAGGGAAGGCTAGGAAATCGAAAAAATTACGCTTCAATCAACTGTTGCATTTTGCTGAAACATTAACACCAGATTCGGTGAGTGTAACTTATATCCATCATCTTTAGTTTGGTCATGCATGTACTGTCATCATCTTTACCATCTTCTTCATCAACATTATCATCAACTTATCTTCATTATACTGGTTTAAAAGGCTCTGCAAAGTCTGTTTGCTTCTTTCTTTTCGCTGTTTGTCCAGCTTGTGCTTTTCAGCGTCAGGTAATGAGGTTTCTTGACCGGCCCCTATTATGTGCTTGTGCTTTTCAGCGTCAGGTAATGAGGTTTCTTGACCGGCCCCTATTATGTGCTTGTGTCTTTCAGCGTCAGGTAATGAAGATGTTTCTTGACCGGGCCATAGTGTGTGCTTGTGTCTTTCTGCGGCAGGTAATGAAGAGGTTTCTTGACCGGGCCCTAGTATGTGCTTGTGTCTTTCAGCGTCAGGTTATGAAGAGGTTTCTTGACCAGGCCCTAGTATGTGATTGTGTCTTTCAGCGTCAGGTTTTACAGAGGTTTCTTGACTAGGCCCTAGTATGTTCTTGTGTCTTTCAGCGTCAGGTTATGAAGAGGTTTCTTGACCAGGCCCTAGTATGTGATTCGTACACGAGGAGCTTGACTGCTTCTGTTATTTTTGCTATCCATCGTTTGAGTGGTCGACGCGAAGTGATTCTCTAAAAATTGGTATATGATTTCGATATCTTCATGATCCAGGAGACCTTCTTGAAGGAGACTGTTGCCATCAAGTGTCCAGGATACAGGTGCTACAGTAACCCATGCAGGCCCGGTATGTGAAGCAAGAACTTCCCCATACATGGATAGATACTATCAACTGTAAAATTGAGGATGTCGAGCTACAAGGGATTGTAGTGACAATCAACCACCAAGAATGGAGAATCTACAACCTATACGCTCACGTAGATCATCTCTTCGAGGACGTAAAGTGAGAATTTCTGTCGGACTTGTCAGAGTTACAGAGCAAAAAGTGCCTCGTTGCAGGTGACTTTAATGCTAGGTCAAAGGAGTGGGGAAATGCCACTGAAAAAAGGCAAGGGGTCGCCTTGAGCCAGGCATTAGTCTACACAAACCTCACTGTCGTGAATGACGGACGTCCAACTAGAATAGCATCTCGACCGGGAGATACGGACGGGGTTATCGACCTGGCACTTATATCCAGTGATGTTGCTCCATCCACACGCTGGGACGTATTAGTGGCACAAGAGAGCGACCACCTGCCGTGTGTCGTACTTGTACCCAGAGGAAAACACACCACACCTAAGGGAAAACACACCAGACACCGGAAAGCCAAACATGTGTTCAGATACGAACAGGATAATGTAGTGAACAAGCTGCGCCAGACAATCAGACGCAGGACCACTAGATCCCCTTTTGTCCAACCACCCCCCCCCCCCCCCTCTGGTGGAATCAAGAGGTTGATACGGTCTGGAGAGAAAAGGAGGTGGCAACAAAGCATTGGCGTAAAACCAGAAAGAGAGCTGGTCTTAATGTGGACGCGTTGAACGAGAAGGACGAGGTAAAACCCAAAGCTACCAATTCCTTTAAAGCGTTAGCGAGGGAGTCCAAAAGCGAGCAATGGGAGGAGCTCATCACAGGAGTGGGTAATTATAATACCCTCCAGAAGTTCTGGCACATGCATCGAAAGATGAACGGAAAGACTACAAGCCAGCCTATCCCCAACATTCAAGATACCATAGGAAGTCTTCTGAAGACAGACGAAGAGAAGAAACTGAGTTTTTTCAGTCGATATGTTGCCTAGACTGACGAAGGAGACAGATATGCCCGTCAAGAAATCGGAATAGCATCCTAGACGCAGCCATCAGGGAAGAGCCTGGTGTAGACCTTATCACCGAGGAAGATGTCGTAAATAGCCTACGTACAAGCAAAAACACAGCCCCAGGTCCTGATGGAGTACAGTATTGCCACATCAAGCAGTTGGATAAGATAGAGATAAGAAATATGGTGAAGGAGTTCAACCACACTATAGAGAAGTCATCTGTGCCTGAGGACTCGCTTCATAGCTATCTATGCCCACTGCCTAAACCTGGGACCATCAGCATCCATACCTATTGAAGACTGGGTCGCATTTCTGGGAAAGAGAAGAAATGTGGAGGTATTGAAAAAGTTGGCAATGGAAAGAGAATTAATGACCCAAATCAAGGTTAGACAGTTACGTTATTTTTGTCATGTCTCGCCTTGGCTTCGTTCATTCTCAATCTCTCGCTACCAAACCCTGAAAGGGGCTTAAGTAGCAAAATGTAGTCCAGAGAATAGAATGCGTTGTGTCGTAATTTACAGTTTGACTGCGATAGTTGCATCTTTCGGTCCAACACATCCGACTTCAATAACGATTTTTTAATACCGGGTTAGCATTTCCTCTTGTTGATGACAAAACTGGAGGTTAGGGTGGAAGGCAGTTGTTCAAGAGGCAGAACAAGTTTTAAGTTGGTGGATAACATCAAGAGAAGGACCGGGAAAAGCATGTCAGATTGCACCATTACGGCAAGAGATACACAAGAGATTCATTGCAGCCGAACTTCGATGCGGAGATGACACAGAGCTGAACGGAAGTCCGTTGGCGTCAGCAGTCTCAACCAACGCTGACCAAGACCACACCTAGCGTTAACACAGTGCATACAGAAACAAAAAACGTTCTGCTTACCACCTTCATCAGCACGCTCGTGATTTGAGGAAAGCTACTGCAACCCACCACTTAATGCCCTCTTCAGAGCTCACCAAAGAGTAAACTTACTTATGATGGGCATCTCTTGGCGACTAAAATTAGTTTGTTTCCTTTATATTTTCTTAGTTACATCCCTTTGAACAGACAAATTGTTTGGTGATGGTATGAAAACTATCCACAATGGTAGTTTACCGGGTGGTTACCGGGTGGTTACCGGGTAGTTACCGGGTGGTTACCGGGTAGTTTACCGGGTGGTTACCGGATGGTTACCGGGTAGTTACCGGGTGGTTACCGGATAGTTACCGGGTGGTTACCGGGTAGTTTCCGGGTAGTTACCGGGTAGTTACCGGGTGGTTACCGGGTAGTTACCGGGTAGTTACCGGGTAGTTACCGGGTGGTTACCGGGTAGTTACCGGGTGGTTACCGGGTAGTTACCGGGTGGTTACCGGCAATTTAAAGGAATAACACCGACGTAACCTGATATAAATTCGCCTTAAAATGATTGGCGAACAGTGCTAGCAACATCATCATGTAGAATCATTGCGCCACTGCAAATTGTCTGATACAGACTTTCTGTGTTGTGGTGGCTTTAGGCCCCACTTCGAACTACTTAGTTTATCGCGTCAATGACATTATCACCCGATTGTTGTCGGGGTCCGAAAGGGGGAAAAGGACGCTAACATCGTGACGTGCCTGATTAGAGACACATATGGAAGGTTGGTCATCGGACTTGCTACCCATTCCTAAAGATGATGGTTTGTCACATAGTAGTTACACTGCTGTCGGGGAATGAAGTTGGTAGAGACTTCAGTATACTAAGTCAAGGTTTGTCCCATAGTAGTTACACTACTGTCGGGGAATGAAGTTGTTAGAGACTGCAGTATACTAAGTCAAGGTTTGTCCCATAGTAGTTACACTACTGTCGGGTGGTGAAGCTGTTAGAGACTTCAGTCAAGGTTTGTCCCATAGTAGTTACACTACTGTAAGATAATTCAGTATACTAAACCCACAGCAGCAAGACGATTCTCTGTAACCACTGGCACCCACGCACAACATGAAAGAGACGTGCCACATGAATCTTCAGCAAACAATAATATAAACAGACAAGAGCAAACTCTAGTGTTTTGCCACAGAACAGGACACAGCCGACTCCGCAGCCACATGTACACACAACTGAAGATTGACAAGCCGTGTGTACATGCGGACAGGCACCCACCTACTGCAGAGAAAATGCAACAGTACTGTCCCAAATATGACGCACAAAGACAAACCCACAGGCTCATAGAAATAGCACTGGAAGAGAAACTTTATCGACCTGTATGTGAATTACAAAATTCAGTGAAGTTTATATCAGAATCAACGTTGCAGATATTCATCTAATTCTCTTTATGCTGAGTATCACATGAGACTTCCGGAAGGAGGTTCTCTCCCCTTCTGGCTTGCACAACCTTTCGTGCAGTGCCCTATGTCAGAGATGCACAGCACAGTTTATGCTCCATTAGGTAAAACTTGACTTAACGTCTTTAACTGGTTTAGAAGACTCTGCAGAGTTTGTATACAACCAGTTTATTTTAAATTCACTTAATCTAAAAATTATTAGCATGCAATCTATTTTTGAATGCATTAATTGGCCCTGATTCCAATATTTTCTACGGCAATGCATTCCAAGCATTCACCACTCTCTGACTCGGTGTTTCCAAGTAGTTCTTAGTCTAGATTTCTTTCTCTTACCCTCCACTGCTCACATAAGTGATGTTTCTAAGCGCATGTCCGAACTCATTCTCATGGCACGCCCCACTCATCTCTACTAAACTTAACGTCTTTATACTGGTTTAGAAGACCCTGTAGAGTCTGTATACAACCAGTTTCATTTACATTTCCTTGCTCTAAAAACTATGTACTTCCAATTTATTCTTAAATGCATTAATTGTCCCTGTCTCCAATACTTCCTGTGACAATGCATCCCAAACATTCACCACTTTATGACTACAAAAATATTTTCTAATACCTAATCTGGACCTCTCTTTTGGTAATTTGTAGCTATGCCCTCTTGTTCTTGTAGGTGGTTGTATTTTGAAAAACTTGTTATAGTCTAATTTATCCTTTCCTCTGATCATCTTATAAACCTGTATTAAGTCACTTCGAATTCTTCTCTTTTCTAGACAATGTAGGCTGGTTTTTCTGAGTCTCCTCATAACTGTAATTCTGGAATCCCACTTTCAGATTTGTGGCTCTTCTTTGTATTCTTTCCAGCATGTTTATATCCCCTCTCTGATAAGGACTCCACACCTGTACACAGTACTCCAATCTAGGTCTAACTAAAGCTTTATACAGTTTGACTATCACTTCTTTGCTCCTATGTTTAATATTTATTTTTATCATACCTAACATTGCAGTTACCTTTTTCACTGCTACCTGGACTTGCTCACTCACCTTACCTGTATGATCTTAAGCCCTACGTCCCTTTCCTTACCTATCTTTCTAATATTGTTCTCTCCCATTCTGTAATTATGTTCCATATTGGATCTACCCATGTGGGTGACTACATTTATCTACATTAAACTCCATTTGCCAGCCTACAGACCATTCTCGAATTTATCTAAATCCGACTTCAATATATCCACTTCTGCTTTAGATGAGACACTCCTGCATAGTTTTGTGTCATCATCGAATTTTGCAATCATGGATCCCAAATCAATGTCCAAATCGTTTATATTTATTAAGAGCAAAATTGGTCCCAAAACCGAGCCTTGTGGCACTCCACTTCCTTATTTATGCCCACCCTCTGCCTTCTTCCCGTTAACCAATCGTCAATCAAATTCGCCACCACTGACTCGCCTTTATCATTTTAATAACCTCCATTCTTCTTCCTTTATAACGGTTTATATCTTCTTTGCTGATGCCATGCAAGAGTTTCTCAGTTGATATCTGTCTGGCACAAGACGAACACTGGCACAAGATGAAAACTAACACAATGCGGACACTAACACAAGATAAACACTGACACAAGATGAACACTCACACAACACGGACACTGACACAAGATGAACACCGATACAACACGGACACTGACACAAGATGAACACCGATACAACACGGACACTGACACAAGATGAACACTGACACAACACGGACACTGACACAAGATGAATACTGACACAACACGGACACTGACACAAGATGAACACCGATACAACACGGACACTGACACAAGATGAACACCGATACAACACGGACACTGACACAAGATGAACACTGACACAACACGGACACTGACACAAGATAAACACTGACACAAGATGAACACTGACACAAGACGAACACTGCCACAAGATGAACACTGACACAACACGGACACTGACACAAGATGAACACTGACACAACACGGACACTGACACAAGATGAACACTGACACAACACGGATACTGACCCAAGATGAACACCGATACAACACGGACACTGACACAAGATGAATACGGACATTGACACAAGATGAACACTGACACAAGACGAACACTGACACAATATGAACAATGACACAACACGAACACTGACACAGGATGAACACTGACACAACACGGACACTGACTCAACACGGACACTGACACAAGATAAACACTAACACAAGATGAACACTAACACAAGATGAACACTGACACAACATGGACACTGACACAAGATGAACACTGACTCAACGCGGACACTGACACAAGATCAACACTGACACAAGATGAACACGGACACTGACACAATATGAACACTGACACAAGATGAGCAGTGACACAAGATGAACACCCACACAACACGGACACTAGCACAACACGGAACCTGACACAAGATGAACACTGACACAACACGGACACTGACACAACACGGACACCGACACAACACGGACACTGACACAAGATGGACACTGACACAACACGGACACTGATACAACACGGACACTCACACAACACGGAACCTGACACAAGATGAACACTGACACAACACGGACACTGACACAACACGGACACCGACACAACACGGACACTGACACAAGATGAACACTGACACAACACGGACACTGACACAACACGGACACTCACACAACACGGACACTGACACAAGATGAACACTGACACAACATGGACACTGACACAACACGGACACTGACACAACACGAAACTGAAACGGAGTACAAAGGTTGAATGGACTGACGAAGGGTTTAATCGATGGACGAACGGTTGAATCGACGGACGAAGGGTTTAATCGACTTACGAAGGGTTTAATCGACTGACGAAGGGTTGAATTGACGGACGAACAGATCAATATAGGAAAAGAGAGCAGACAGACATGGACGGATCTAGGTCATTGAACCTCACTACCGGAAGCAGCGTCCAAGCTATTTAAAGAACTGGTGGCGGCCATGCTTGCCCTAAGCTTTGTGACTAAACTCTATTCAAACATCATTTCTGTGAGACATCGCCAGCACACTAGCCGATCCCAGCTGAGACTTCGTGTTCCTATTCTCTCGCGTATGAGAACTTTACATCAGTAGAGGCATAGTCCTTCTATCTAATATCTATCTATCTATCTATCTATCTATCTATCTATCTATCTATCTATCTATCTATCTATCTATCTATCTATCTATCTATCTATCTATCTATCTATCTTTCTATATATCTATCTATCTATCTATCTATCTATCTATTTATATATATATATATATATATATATATATATATATATATATATATATATATATATATCTATCAATCTATCTATCTATATTTCTATCTATATATCTATCTATCTATCTATCTATCCCTCCATCCATGCATCCATCCATCCATTCATCCATGCATGCATGTATGCATACATACACACACACACATACATACATACATACATACATACATACATGCATACATGCATGCATATTAATATATAATTAAATAGACAGAGAGAGAGAGAGAGAGAGAGAGAGAGAGATAGAGAGTCTTTTTCACGTGTTCTTGACCTAATTGTTTCGTAATATATTCATTTCTGCGTTTCTGATTCTATCCATTATTGTTACTCCAAGCATTCTGCGCAGGCCTTTCATCTCTGCTGTTACGATGTTTCTTTTATCTTCGTCCAATTCTTGCACTGATAACAGCACAATGTTAGTAGGAATATCATGTTGTTTTTGTATCCATTGTCACGCCAGGTCAGGTCAAGTCATCCCGTAACCGGTGAGCTCGTTGGCGCATACATGAAGACATCCTCACAACCCCACGCCACCCTTCTCTGTCAGCGGCCGCTGCCTGTGTCTCCTCTGGTCTGAGATTGGTCCATTCTTTTATGTTGTCCTCCCACCTCTTCTTGGGACGGCCTCTTCGCCGTCTACCTTGCACCTTTCCGTGCAGGATCGTATTTGCAATTTGATCTCGATATGTGACCGTACCGAGCGAGTTCCCTTCTTGTGACAGTTGCCAGGTCTTGAAAAGGCCCTATTGCTGTTGTAATTCTGTCTCCTATTTCCTCATTGTTTGCATGTGACGCTTAGAAGTCTTCAGAAACATCTTATCTCCAATGCATGTATCCTCTGCTGCAGGTCGGCTGTAATTGTCCATGTTTCATAAGCATAGATGAGTACTAACGAGACCAATGTAACGCATTAAGCTGATGTTCGGTCATAGTGCTTACCGTTTATCTTTTGTTAATCCGTGCAAGCGCCGCTATTGTCTGTGCTATTCTGGCCAAAACCTCACATTCTGATCCTTCATCACTGACAATCAAACCCAGATATTTAAAACGGTCAACCACTTCGAGTTTCTGACCATTAGCTTTTATCCTACTGTTGAAGCCCTGGCGTTGTTGGTCACTAATTGTGTCTTTCCAGCGTTTATCTCCATACCATACTCCAGCTGTTTCATTGAGCCTTCTGACCCATTCCTGGAGTTCTGCTTTTTAACCCGTCAATTCGTCGATGCCATCTGCAAAACGAAGGTCGGTAACCGTTCGGTCACCTATCTTGACAGTACCAACATCATCCCAAGAGCCTCACTCGTAATTCCCTCATGGAATATTTTGAAAAGTGTTGGAGAAAGTGTACAGCCCTGTCTCACACCTACTAATGTGAGAAACCAGTCCCAGCGCCTCCCATTCACAAGAACTGAATTCGTTATCAGATATTTAACATAGTAATATCAGAGTAGAACTGTTGAAGAAAAAAGACACATGAGAGGTGAATTGATCGCAACATCTTATAAAAAGCTGAGGTCTAGTACATTTACCTCTGTAGCACTTCATCCCCGACAGCAGTGTCTGCTATGGATTAACCAATTCCTTTATAACAGGGTGGAGCTTCGACACATATTGTCTGTGGCAGTCAAGCATGACCAAGTGGCTTTGTTGGAACATGACGTCAGATCACAGTTTTCTATAGGCGTATGGATCTGTCTGCATTTTCCTATTCAATTTTCCACAATGACAGAACTGCCGAGCTAAGCTCTTGCATGTTGCATTTGCGCTGAATCGCTTATTCATTTTATAAATTGAATAGGAACTGTTAAATGATTTACTTTGTGGGGATACAATATGATTATCTTATGTAAGTCCTCATTATTTTTTGGCAGGTCATGTTATGGGGCGTGAGCAGGTCTTCATTATGTCAGCGTTTTATTGTGTAAGAAATCAAGTTTCCGTTTCGTGTTATCGATTATTTTTAAGGGTTGGGCAAACTGAAGAAATTCGCACAGTCATTTTCTGTTGCTGTTCAAAGTTGGGCGAGATCAGCTGGAGCAGTTTAGCGTACAGAACATTCGAGATTCTCATCTTAACTTTTCATCTTTGTACTGGATTATGACCTTAAATGAAATACCTGCGAAAAATATCGGGCTTAACAAAGAGCGAAATGATCTAAAACGATGACATCAGGAGACTAGTAGGAACAATACCAGTATTGGACTACATTATAAGACAGCAACTGAAATCGTTTGGCCACGTAACAAGACTACTACCAGACAACAGCCCACAACAAGCAGTGCTATTTAGATACAACGGATTCAGGGCCAAATGCCGACCACGACAGAGGTTGCTTACAGAAATATATGAGGCAGTGAATGCTACTGTACATGAGGCACACAGACGGGCTCGTTCTAGAGATCTCTTCATAACCTGACACTGAAAGGCATAACAGGATAAGCGAAAATAAGAAAGAAAGGTTAAAGATAAATCAAGTTATACAAAAGAAGTTCTGAAACTTTTCGAACAGGCCTAGCAAAATTTCTAATATAGCATGCGAGCAGCTCTTAAATATTAGAAGCCTAGGGATCTTTAAGATTTATATATTTTTTTCTTAACTGAAATTGGGTAGCATTAACACGACGCTATGAACAATATTCATGAGCATGTGTCTTGTCTATTGCGTTGTAAGGTCTGAAACATGGACAATAAATAACAGAGAGGTGAAATACTTGGACTCTTGAGATATGGTGTTACCGAAAGATGAATAAAGTAAACTGGACTCCATTTCACATTACTGTACAGGGACTCAACTATGCCTGCAGTACACAACCAAAAGAGTCGGAGTACAGTGGGCGCGATCCAATTATAACATCCAAGGCAACGAGGTGGCAGACAGACTGGCGGTGGAAGGTAGAAGGTTACCACAACCAGATTCTAGTGTGACCTACGAAGAGTCCCAAAGGTTTATTAGGGCCAGATACATGGCCAAATGGGAAACAGAACATGCTGGCGATTGTTTTCTTCTCCTTGCGGCGTTGTTTTTTCCCTTCTCTGTGTTGTCCTTTCCCTTCTCTGTGTTGTCTTTTCCATTCTCTCCGTTGTCTTTTCCATTCTCTGCGTTGTCTTTTCCATTCTCTGCGTTGTCTTTTCCATTCTCTGTGTTGTCTTTTTCCTACTCTGTGTTGTCTTTTCCATTCTCTGCGTTGTCCTTTCCCTTCTCTGTGTTGTCTTTTCCCTTCTCTGTATTGCAAGAGCTTCCCTTCACCAAACGTGATGTAACTCTTCATGGCACATCTCCACTTAGATCTGTCTGTAGCTTCCCCTTCCCAGGATGTCAGACTCATGTGCGGGTCCTTTATATTATATTTACACACACCTTTGAACCTCAACTGTCCATAGAGAACATCTTTGGGACTGCGGCCATCTTCTATGCAACGAACATGACCAGGCCATCCCAGTCTTTGCTGCATAAGAAGAGTGTACGTACTTGGGAGACCATTGCGAGATTGCACCTCTGCATTTTTTACTCTATCACTCCATGTATCACTGCATCTCGTAGTCGCCGCCTAGTCGTCTTGTCCTTGACTTGCCACTGGGGTCAGGCGGCTCGAGACGAGAGAGTGAGAATAAAAAGTAGCGCAGTTAATCCTTACTGAAAATATCGCTAGCGAAATTAAGTATGCGATCATCATCTGCGATGGACAGTGGCCTTTACCTTTTTTTTTTACTCCATGTAATTTCAAGAATAGTTCGCAGGCGCCGTAGGTGGAAGGTGGTAAGTCTGTGCTCTTGTTTTGTAATAGGGTGCCCAAGTTTTGCTACCATACCGGAGTGTAGCTTTAATTATAAGTTTTTGTTTGTTTCCTAAATACGCGTTATGACGCGAGCAAATGTAGTGGCAGCTTTGCTAATGCGACTGGTCTATTTCTGGGTCTAGAGAGAGCTTGTGGTTGATGGGGGGGCCCCAGGTGCGTGAATTGGTGCACAGCTGTCAGTTCATAATTTTCGTTGCTAAGACTTGGCAATCATCTACTTCCTGTCCCAGAACATTTGTTTTGTTGAGACTTATTGTGAGACCCAAATCTTTGCACGCCTGGGAAAAGCGATCTGTCAATCTCTTAAGTTCCTGCTGACTGTGGGTGACAATTGCAGCATCATCATGCCAGAAAAAAGTCGCTGAAGGTGATCTCCGTTTTCTTTGTTTTGGCCTTCAGCCTTGCAAGGTTAAACAGCCGACCGACCATCCGACTTAGTGTCAAGACAGGTTCTTTCATTTGCGCGGCAAAAATGTATGGTTCAGTTACAGAGTCAAAATAAATCCTGGGGACAGCGTGGGGTAGTGGTTAAGTGACACGGCTCACAACCAGAAGGTGCTGGGTTCGATCCCCATCACAGCACCGGCCGTTACCCCGGGGAAGCAAACTCTTAGAAAATGCAGGAGGAAGCCGACCCTTACATAAAATGGATGCTGAAGTCGGATGCACTGGGCCGACAGGCGCAACATAAAAACCACGGTACAACGCACACCGCCTTGGGGATTAGAGAAATAAGGCGAACGCAAAAAACAATAAAAAAATAAATTAAATAAATCCTAACAATGTCATATGTATACACACTCACACATACACATATACTTCTTCTTCCTCGTTCGTCTTCAGACCTCAACTTCAATGACTCTAACAAAGGCAGCAGTCGACTCAAGGCTCTGTACGCTTCCGTACAGCTTCTAGTGAAAGGACACTGGCTGTTGCCAAAGGCTACTTCTTTGGGGATTACAGAAATAAGGCAAATGCCAAAAAAAAAAAGTCTTTTTGTTTTCATTTTATGCATGTTCGTGTGATTACTCTTCACGTAATTGTCGTTAGGGAGCCGCGTAGCGCAGTGGTTAGCGCGCTGGCTTCGCATCTGAGTGGTCATGGGCTCATTCCCCAGTTGAGGCGGTAATGTTTTTTTCAGACCGCAATGGCTCCCGGGTCGACCCAGCCTTAAATGGGTACCGGTTCAGTCCGGGAAGTAAAAGCGGCGAGGCAGAGGAGATGGCTACCGCCCTCATATAGCCGAGCCTTTGAAATGTGAGATCGCTAACACCTCACACCCCTACGGCAGTAATGTTATAGGATACTTTACTTTACTTTAATTGTCATTAGCAACCATTATTTACTCCTGGTTACCGTGCTAAATATTTGTATTAATTAACTGAAAATCAAACAACAAAAAATAACAAAGCAGCAAGTGGAAATTAAATTGTTCACTTCAAAAATAAACATCGTATGTCGTTCTGAGTATGAATGTGTATTGAGGGGGGTAAGACTAACGTCTGGTCAGGCTAAATATACTGATCTGACATGTTAGTCAGGGTCAGTTAAAATATACTGATCTGACATGTTAGTCAGGGTCAGGTAAAATATACTGATCTAACATGTTAGTCAGGGTCAGGTAAAATATACTGATCTAACATGTTAGTCAGGGTCAGGTAAAATATACTGATCTGACATGTTAGTCAGGGTCAGGTAAAATATACTGATCTAACATGTTAGTCAGGGTCAGGTAAAATATACTGATCAGACATGTTAGTCAGAGCCAGGCAAAATATACTGATCAGATATGTTAGTCGGGGTTAGGCAAAATATACTGATCAGACATGTTAGTCAGGACCAGGAAAATATACTGATCAGACATGTTAGTCAGAATCAGGCAAAATATACTATTAGACATGTTAGTCAGTGTTAGGCAAAATATACTGATCAGACATGTTAGTCAGGGTCAGGCAAAATACACTGATCAGATATGTTAGTCAGGGTCAGGCAAAATATACTGATCAGACATGTTAGTCAGGGTAAAGCAAAATATACTGATCAGACATGTTAGTCAGGGTCAGGCAAAATATACTGATCAGACATGTTAGTCAGGGTAAGGCAAAATATACTGATCAGACATGTTAGTCGGGTTCATACAAAATATACTGGACAAGACCCTCACCTCTGCTTCCTAGTAGCCCTCCCTGGAAACGGGCTGTTTTCATAGCAGTCTGACTAACGGGGTGAGGGATCGACGTGATGCCCGTAGTAGTAAGCCACGTGCAGATGAAGCCAAGCATAGCCAAACCGCCTGGGGGATCCCAGTCCACCTTCATCAGCACACTCGGGATGTGTGGAAAGCTACTGCAACCGTCCACTTAACGTCCTTTTCAGGGCGCACGAAAGTGTAGCCCTACTCATTGTGGCTATTCGCAAACAACAACAACAACAACAACGTGTATTGAGGGGTTCGGATAATGGAACGCCCCAGCCCGCGCAAACTCTAGCTACGGCCTAAATATACACATACGTACATAGAATTATGATAACAAGTCTCAACACAGTTAAGGTATAGATCTTTTAAGGACATTACGTGTCAACATTATGTCACAGCATTTGATTGACAGACCTTGTATATCCCACTGTTTGTTTAGTTTCGTATCGCCCCTTGACAATACGATAATGTTCACAAGTAAAGTTAGGAATATAGTTCCGAAGAAAACGAGACTAATCAATGTGTGCAGGGGAGAGATAACATTCTACGAGGCGTGTTCAAATGAAAACCGGAGCTAACTGCACCAAGTGAACATACGTACGATGCGCATGATGGCGTCACTTCTGGTGTAAACATCACATACCAACCGTTAAGTTTGCAAAATATCATTTCTCCTCTGACTTAAAGTTTTCTCAGACGGACGTTGAAAACATGGCGGGTGTGATAACGGAATCCCTCCGAGTTGATCAACGAACGGTGATTCGGTTTCTAACAGATGAAGGATGTCGACCAGTTGACATTCATTGCAGAATGCAGGCAGTGTATGGTGATAAAAGTTTGGCGAACGTAAACTCCGGCGACGGTCAACCCGAATTGCTGCATCAATTGTGGCGATAGCTTCTTCTGACGCAACAATATGCGCCTGACCTGGTCTTGGAAGATCTTTCATTAACTCACGTCCTTCTTTAAACAACGTTGTCCAGTTCTTCACTGTTGTCTTCAACACACTTTTGTCATAATACACTGCCTGCATTCTGCGATGAATGTCAACTGGTTGACATCCTTCAGCTGTTAGAAACCGAATCATCGCTCGCTGATCAACTCTGGACGGATTCCGTATCACACCCGCCATGTTTTCAACAGTCCGCTGAGGAAACTATCGGAGGATAATGCAATTTTGCAAACTTGACAGTTGGTATGTGATGTTTACACCAGAAGTTACGTCATCAAGCGCATCGTACGTATTTTCACTTGGTGAAGTTAGGTCCGGTTTCATTTGAACACACCTCGTTCTTACTTACTTCCTTACCCCGTGCTCTTCTCCCCACCTCATTCTCCCAGCATTCCGCTCATGCCCTGCTGATGACCCATGAGCAGGTCGTCCATACGATTATTCATCTCAACTTTTCCTAATGTGGCTCACGCTATCTCCAACATGTCCTAATGTGGCTCACGCTATCTCCAACATGTCCTAATGTGGCTCACGCTATCTCCAACTTGTCCTAATGTGGCTTACGCTATCTCCAACGTGTCCTAATGTGGCTCACGCTATCTCCAACTTGTCCTAATGTGGCTCACGCTATCTCCAACGTGTCCTAATGTGGCTCACGCTATCTCCAACTTGTCCTAATGTGGCTCACGCTATCTCCAACGTGTCCTAATGTGGCTCACGCTATCTCCAACGTGTCCTAATGTGGCTCACGCTATCTCCAACGTGTCCTAATGTGGCTCACGCTATCTCCAACGTGTCCTAATGTGGCTCACGCTATCTCCAACTTGTCCTAATGTGGCTCACGCTATCTCCAACGTGTCCTAATGTGGCTCACGCTATCTCCAACGTGTCCTAATGTGGCTCACGCTATCTCCAACGTGTCCTAATGTGGCTCACGCTGTCTCCAACGTGTCCCCATGCGCCTCTTTCTCCATGAAATATGTCATCTTTCTTCCCTCGTCCCATTCAACTTGTCCCCATTTAACCTACCCTGATGCACCCCTTAAAGTAGTTTGAGATTCCTGGCAAAAGGGATAGGTAATCTGCATTGAATTTGCATTCAGAACAAGGAAAACTGCAGAAAGTGAAGTCGCAGTTTGGAGTGGGTATTTTAATGACTCCATTATGCTTCCAGTCCCTGTCCTAATTCTGTTCTGGTCTGGTTTCACATATTGATGTATGTATTTTGTATGTGTGTTGCATTTGTAAGTCTGATATTATGGATGACTTGGCGTGTATTTGTTGAAGTCATGTGCTAGAGCGGATGACTCGTGGCTGGCTGACTTGATGTGTATTTGTTGAAGTCATTTGCTAGAACGGATGACTCGTGACTGGGTGACTTGATGTGTATTTGTTGAAGTCATATGCTAGAACTGATGACTCGTGACTGGGTGACTTGGCGTGTATTTGTTGAAGTCAGGTGCTAGAACGGATGACTCGTGACTGGGTGACTCAGCTTGTATTTGTTGAAGTCATGTGCTTGAACGGATGACTCGTGACTGGGTGATTTGGCGTGTATTTGTTGAAGTCCAGTGCTTGAACGGATGACTCGTGACTGGGTGATTTGGCATGTATTTGTTGAAGTCCAGTGCTTGAACGGATGACTCTCGTGACTGGGTGACTCGGCTTGTATTTAAATAAGACCAATACTCCTTACGGAGCTTCCAAATTTGGATTGACTGATCTCTTTGATTGGTCGAAATTCAACGATGTTGGACAAATGCGTCTTCGTCCCAGATCAGATAAATGAAACACTCTGTATAGAACTAATAAACTGACACACGCGTAAGGATACCATTACACGGCATTGGGTGGAAATGCGAGAGCCCTGGTGCTGCTAAAGCCGTAATTTACGTAAACATTGATTGGTTGATTGATCAATCGATCGATTGATTGATTGAGGGCGTAGGGAGAGTGAATTGATCATTTCGATTCAGTAAACCCATCCAAAGCTATTTACAATGTAGCCAATAACTACATTCAATCTCTACAGTGCTCTCAGCTATTGCATGTCCCCTACTTTTGTATTTGATTGATTCGACTTTACGATGCGTACGAAGCATAGCCCCCCCCCCCCCCCCCCCCCAAAAAAAAAAACAGCTAACTTCTTTACAGAAAGCCTATATTCGATCATTTGGAATGAATAATTTAAAGCAATGGTTTTACTCGACGACGTTGCTAGCCATATGTACAACCCTCTTTAGTAACCTATTACAACATGTTTGGGAGGATAGCGCTGCAGTTTTCTTATGGGTCCGCTGACAACTCAGAATGTGCGTAAATTAAAAGATTAACGTGGGTGTAAATTGTAAGATGAAGCGGGCAAAAGTCATAGAATAAAGTGTGTGTAAATTCGTAGATAAAGTAGGTGTAAATTTTAGTGTTGAATGTGTGTAAATTGGTAGATAAACTGGGTGTAAATGAAAGAGTTGAGTGTGTAAATTGGTATATTTTTTTATATTTTTTTTTAATTTTTTTTTTGCGTTCGCCTTATTTATCTATTCCCCAAGGCGTGTGTGCGTTACACTGTGGTTTTTATTTTGCGCCTGTCGGCCCAGTGCATCCGACTTCGGCATGCATTTTATGTAAGGGTCTGCTTCCTCCTACATTTTCTAAGGGTTTGCTTCCCCGGGGTAACGGCCGGTGCTGTGATGGGGATCGAACCCAGCACCTTCTGGTTGTGAGCCGTGCCACTTAACCACTAGGCGACGCCGTCCCCAAATTGGTATATAAACTGGGTGTAAATTATAGAGTAGAGTGTGTGTAAATTGGTAGATAAAGTGGGTGTAAATTATAGTGTTGAGTGTGTAAGTTATTAGATAAAGTGGCCGTAAATTATAGAGTATGGTGTGTGTAAATTATTAGATAAAGTGGCCGTAAATTAAAGGGTAGAGAGTGTGTAAATTGGTAGATAGAGTGTGTGTAAATTGGTACATAGAGTATGTGTAAATTGGTAGATAGAGTGTGTTTAAATTGGTAGATAGAGTGTGTGTAAATTGGTACATAGAGTATGTGTAAATTGGTAGATAGAGTGTGTATAAATTGGTAGATAGAGTGTGTTTAAATTGGTAGATAGTGTGTGTAAATTATCTAGCAGTAGCGGATACTGCATCCAGCCTTAAACAAAAAATATGTCCAAACTATCCACGCAGCGTTTATTCAGGTTGAATCTTTGGAGGATTTATAGCGATGAGGATTAAAGGCCTCATATCCATGAAGTTGGCACACTTTAGAGACGAGGTTATTACGTTACCTCCGAAAGAAATAAAGGTATGCTTACAATGTTTTGAACTCACGCGATGTGGTGAGAAGACAAAACATTCGAACCATTCGACCAAACACTCCCCTCCACCATAAAAAAAAAATGTAAAAGAAGGGAACAAAAACTAGATCACAACGCGACGCAAAACGGTCCCCTCTTTCTATGTAAACAATAATAGCATACAGGCGCATTCAGGGGAAGGTAGACCTGGAAACGTCACCGCAATCCTGAACGAGGGACACTCAGCCTTACCTACCTGGGTTCCCACAGTTTAAGTCTCTCAGTCTAACCGCATATCCTGAAAAAGTTTGCTTTCGTTTGCGTTGTCGATAGTTATATAGATTTATATTTGACAATGTGTCGAAAATGAGTTTGTTGTTTGTTTTTTTCCTCCAGAATATTGCGATATTTAGTCCAGCCATGTGAATTAGTGTGCACTTACCTGTAGCGACGTAATTTTTTTCTGTGAGGTGAAATTCTTGTGGGATTTTTTGGCGTTGGTTCTGTGAGATAAAAGAATATCCTGGCTCCTTTAGGGAATGTTGAATAATCGTTTTGTTTTTATTTTAAGTGTGATCTTTAGCTGTGCTGTGTGTTCTTGTTAATTATTTTTTAGAGAATTGATAAAGGTGAAACGGGTATTTTATATGACTTGGCTGCTCTTGCTAATGAGTCCTTCATTAGGAATTACTTTGTTAGTATGTACGGGCCACATTGGAAGAATATTGAAGTCTATATACACTTTGTTAGTCTAGTCTAGACTGAATACACTTTGTTAGTCCAGTGGAGGCTACATACACTTTGTTAGTATGTCGTAATATACGGGCCACATTGGAAGAATATTGAAGTCTATATACACTTTTTTAGTCTAGTCTAGACTGAATACACTTTGTTAGTCTAGTCTAGACTGCATACACTTTATTAGTCCAGTGTAGCCAACATATCCATTGTAGTCTAGAGTAGCCAACATATCCAGTGTTAGTCTAGTGGAGGCTACATACACTTTGTTAGTCTTGCCTAGGCTACATACACTTTGTTAGTTTAGCGTAAGCTACATACACTTTGTTAGTTTAGCGTAAGCTACATATACTTTGTTAGTCCAGTAGAGGCTGCATACACTTTGTTAGTTTAGCGTAAGCTACATACACTTTGTTAGTCTTGCCTAGGCTACATACACTCTGTTAGTCTTGCCTAGGCTACATACACTTTGTTAATTTAGCGTAAGCTACATACACTTAGTTAGTTTAGCGTAAGCTACATAAACTTTGTTAGTTTAGTGGAGGCTACATACACTTTGTTAGTTTAGCGTAGTTTTAGCGTATTTTAGCGTTAGTTTGGCTACATACACTTTGTTAGTCCAGTGTAGGCTACATACACTTTTTACACAATTCTGGTTGCCTTAACCCCACAGGAGGCAGCGGATTAAGTCCAACCAAACTGTGATGATATACGCCAAGCAAAGACAAAGTTAGAAGCAGCTTTCTCTATGGAAGAGTATTAGACATCAACAATTAGTAACCAAAATTCATATGCGGAATACGTCATGAGAATGCGCATAACTCTCTATGTTCAGCGATGGCCATTCCGATGACGTCATCAATTTTTGAACAAGAAAGTACACAACTACACATATCTTAACAATTAGTACTGACCAGACGCGGTATGAAACCTAGACTGTTCCTTTCCATTAACATTTATTTGGAATAGAGACTGGAAACCAACAACTCACGGGCGGAAACATTCATAAGCATATTGAATAGTGATTAATTGGTTCATCCAAAATGAAGAAAGCAACTACGCCCGCCATTGCTCTGACGATATTGCGGAGGTACAATAGTGACGGCTGCAGTGCCAATGGATATTAGAAGAGGAGGCTTCAAAGATTGAGGGACTTGGGTCGTCCCAATGTTCCAGCTATAAAGAAGTTCACGGTAATCAGAAGGCAAGTGTGGTGGGCGCAAACAAAGATACAAAATCTTGACTACTGGGTCCCAAACGGACAGAAAGTATTGGTGATTGCAGCCATGTCAAATTCACCGAGGATTTTTCTTCTTCTTCTTCTTCTTCTTCTTCTTCTTCTTCTTCTTCTTCTTCTTCTTCTTCTTCGTACGATGTCAGAAGTCAACTTGAATTTGTTCGAAGAAAGCAGCGGTCATCCTGAGGCTGTCGACACTGCCATAGAGCTTGTCTAGTGTTGCCATTGGTGATGGCCACGTGTGCTTTCTCTGGTCCTCGTATGTCGGGCAGTTTTGCAGCAGATGTTCAGCGGTCACTTTCCCTGTACCACAAATGCATTCGTGAGTGTCACCTATCTTCAGTTTATTGAATAGGTGGTACCTCAGTCTGTTGTGGCCTGTGCGGAGTCTGAAGACCACGACCTGCTCTCTTCTGTTCAACTGGTAATAAGCATCATTTTTTGTGTAGCATGTATGCCCTGTTTCCCATTTGGCCATGTATCTGGCCCTAATAAACCATTGAGACTCTTCGTAGGTTACACTAGAGTCTGGCTGTGGTAACCTTGCACCTTTTTTTGCCAGTCTGTCTGCCTCCTCGTTGCCTTGAATGTTACAATGGGATGGAATCCACTGTACCACTACTCTTTTGGGTATGGACTGCTGGCATAGTTGACAGAATACTGCTGTTAAGTCATTAATTTCAGTATGTTTCTGCACCGAGGATTTAATTCAGCAGAGCAGCATAGACAAAATTAATAACTAACAACGCCGAGGGCTTCAACTGTGGGGTAAAAGCTAATGGTCAGGGACTCGAAGTGGTTGACCGTCTTAAATATCTAGGGTCGATTGTCAGTGATGAAGAATCAAAATGTGAGGTGTTGGCCAGAATAGCACAGACAATAGCGGCGCTTGCACGGCTTAACACAATCTGGCAGGATAAACGGTTAGCCATTTGCACGAAGGTCAGATTAATTCGTACATTGGTCCTGTCAATATTCATCTATGCTTATGTGACATGGACAATTACAGCTGACTTGCAGCGGAGGATAAATGCCTTGGAGATGAGATGTTTCCGAAGACTTCTAAACATCACGTACAAAGATCGAGTTACAAATGAGGAAATACGAGAAAGAATTACAATATCATAGGGACATTTTGAAGACCTCTTGGCATCTGTCAGAAGACAGAAACTCGTTTGGTACGGTCATCAAATGGTCTTGCAAATACGATCCTCCACGAGAAGGTGCAAGGCAGACGACGAAGAGGTCGTCCGAAGAAAAAGTGGGAGAAAACATAAAAGAATGGACCAATCTCCGACCAGAAGAGGCACAGGCAGCACCCGCTGACACAGTGGGATGGTGTTTAGTTGTGGGGGTGTCTTCATGCGTGCTCCAACGACGTCACCAGTGCACTAAGCCACCTGGGCATCATTCGAAGAGTCGGCTTAGTTGCCAACTACATCAATACCCTGGATCACGTCTGGAACCAGTGGAGGTTTCCACTGAAAACTGAGCTTCGGATTTACATAACCTGTGTCGTTGCCAGTCTGGGGTATGGTTAAGAAACTGCTCCACCCTGCAGAGAGATCAGAAGCGCATTCAAGCCTTTCACGTGCGCAGAGGCGCGTTCTTACAATCGATGTGGTCAACCAACGGACAGGTCTCGAAGGCACATGCACAATGCTAAACCATCGCCGTTTGGTCCAATTTGAACATGTAGCCACTGCGGTCGCCCACGCACCATCTGGTTAGGTTGAAGCGGAATAACATTACCGTCATTCTATCCAGCCTGTGACACATGGAAGGTTGACGTGACGGGCTCTTGTGGTCTATGCGTTCTTCCTAGTTACCTACCTACGTTACCTATCTACTTATGTGTAATGTCTTCGAAGCAAAAACAAGCGAGCGAAGAGTAATCATGCCCAGAGGAAACGTACTTACCAAGAATAATAATAATATAAAGAAGAAGAAGGAGGAGGAGGAATCAAAGAAGAGGTAACTGCACGAAGGACAGCAGCTGGTAGACTCTTCCATGCAATAAACAGATTATTCCCCAGCAAAAGAGAAATAAGCAGGAAAACAAAGATGGATGTATACCGCTCGACCTATGTGCCTGTACTGACATTTGGATGGGAGTCATGGGCAATGACTATAGCCCAAGAAAGGCAATTACAAACTTCATAAATGTGGTTTCTAAAGAAGGCGGTTCAGGTGACGAAAAGGGACAAGATCCGTAACCAGACAATACGTAGCAATCTCGAAGTTCAACCCCTGCAGAGACCAGTGGAGCAGTCCCAGCTACAGTGGTTTGGCCATGTCTGTAGACACGAGTGGAGCAGTCCCAACTACAGTGGTTTGGCCAAAATATAATTAAGCTTAATATGCATGTCACCATAGCCTTGTCCTGGCTTCTGTCTATAATTATTTAGACGCCTTTTTCTACATTATTTTCAGAAGGTTAGGTCTACCTTGTCAAGTTGGTCTTGGCTAGAAATTATTTTTTTAAACATTCGATGTATGAAAAACACGAGGTTCAGAACACCTATTTGTGTGACACAATGATTGAGTTTTTTAAAATTTTCTTGAACAATGTGTTTTGTTTATCCTCAACCGCACTTAACCTAGCTTTATTGTGTAAATTTTGAGTACACATTATTTTCTATTTATTTCTGGAAGTCAACGGCCTATCGTCATGAATAGTTATCGTCTATTTGTGGGTGTGCAAGTTAAGAATGCAGCGATTTTCATAGTATCTGCTGTTAGTAGCAGTGGTCTAGAGGTAAGATGTTCCCCTCGGTTGCTGGAGGCCGCTGGTTCAAATCACTGCGGAGACCGGGATTTTGTCACGTGGATTATCCGGTAAAAATTTCCCCTGATTTCTGAGTAGTGAGATCAGACACCCGTGTTGAGTGGCGCGCACGATAAAAATCCTATGGCAGTTGGACACCGAAAAGAGTAGGCTTAACGCCCGCTGCTCGAGAAAAATTCAAGTTAAAAATCTACTCAAATTATTCTAGGAGTGTTCGCCCTACAGAGAATATGTCGCAAGAAGGGGACTGTGTGACTACAATATCAGGTCTTGGTTATGGGGTTAGCGGAGCGGCATAGATGACGCCTGACAGGCTACGGGTCTACCTTGCTCTAATTTTCGCTTCCATCACCACCAGTGCACCCAATAAAACTTGGCAATCGTATATTCCAGGGGCTACCAACTAAATGCTTGTTAACAGATACTGAGATTGACCTGGCAAGTCACCAGCGGATTTTCGCCTGCCTAAAAATCTGAAACAAAGGAGGTCACACCTCCTAATGACGTCTAACGTCCCAAGTGGACTGAAGATAGATAGTTCAGATTCTACACTTACCACAACCTCGCTGTGTACTGTTTGTAAGCGTCATTGACCTATTAAATGTCCGTTCCTTACCTTATGTAAGTATCCTAGACTTGTCTCATTCCCAATTACTTACAGGTAGACTTTTAATAATAATAATGTTCGCGTATACGTCAAAGGCCCGTTTCGTCGATTGACCACTTCCATGTCCAATTAGTGAGACTGTGTTCATGCGTAGCGTGTCAACCAAAACCCCCACAGACTCCCCAGGTTGAACCGAGTACTCCGCTGCCTTGGACGGGGGCCACGAGCAATGTGTTAGACCAATGTTTGTGTCAGGCTTTCCGTGTTAGTCGGTGTCAAACTCACTGTTTTCTCGTGTCCCGCCGCCGAGGCTTCTGATTGTGTCTACCTTTTGGTCAGCGTGACCCTTGCTGTGCTGAGAATTCGAGGTTATGAGAGGTATCGTGTAAAAATCCAGTGTGGGGGGGGGGGGGGGGCGGACGGACAGGAGGAAGTCGGCTTCAGTCCGAACAGAAAGGTCCTTTAGTAGTGGTAACCTGGACTGAATTCTAGTGTGCAGTTAAGCGGATCGTTGAACTCCATCATGGACTGGTCTCTCGTGGCTTACGCCAGGCATGAAATGCAGCATAATAAAACAGGATAACCGATCGAAATTACATCAACTCCACAGAATAAAGTCTATGATACCACCTGGTGAAGGAGTTGTGAAACATAATCCGAACAGGAGCCACCAAACATCGGAAAACGTCACAAACACCGGAGCGAGTCGAGAGCGCAGCCGTTAAGGCCCGGCCATCTTACTTTTAACATCACAATTATGTACAACTTGTAAATGTCCTAGACTCGACACAATTTTATTCTTAACTTAACTTAACGTCTATTTGCTGGTTTAGAAGACTCTGCAGAGTCGTTATATAGACCTGTTTCATTTACATTTCCTTGCTCTAAAAGCTATACGCACCCAATCTATCCTTAAATACATTAATTATTCCTACCTCCACTGCTTCCCGTGGCAGTGCATTCCAAGTATTCTCCACTCTCTGACCAAAAAAATATTTTCTAATATATAATCTGGACCTCTCTTTAGTTAATTTGTATATATGTCCTCTTGTTCTTGTAGGTGGTTGTATTTTGAAGAAAAAAATTGTTACAGTCTAATTAATCCGTTCCGTTGATTATCTTATAAACCTGTATTAAGTCACCTCAATTCTTCTCTTTTATATCCACTGTAAGCTTTCCTCATAACTGTCTTTCTTCCCTAGCCTTCCTCTCATGCGCAATCATTACCACCTCCCCCACGTCTTTCCAGCCGTTTTTAAGTTTGACTCGACTTCCCTTTGCCACGATTGTGTAGGTCTACCTTCTACTTCGCTTGCCCTGAGGACTCTAGAACAATGACTGTTTGATAACAAAATCAATTGGTTATCCCTAATATGTGCCCCACATATCGTAAACATCTTCTTCTCGGGTCTAGTTCGACTGCCATCTCTCCGGTCTGTTCCGTAGTTCTATATTAGTGACTTTATCATACAATTTTAGTACAAGAACAACCAGACTGAAAAGGACAGAAGAGACGCAACACTGAAGTACATAGAGAAAAACTACCCAAGCACAGACTGGACCCATGCATACACCGACAGTTCTGCAAGAAATACAACACAGAATGAGCCTAACAAACGGTAGACAGATAACACTGTCAGTGGCAACTGGAAAATTATCAAGCAATTTAAAAGCAGAGGCAGAGGCATTGAGGGCTGCAGTAGAAGAAATGCTGACACGAGAAAGAGAAAGCAATGAAAGCCAAATAGTCTTGTTTACAGATGCCGTGTCCGTGGTTACAGCACTAGAAAGCCAGAAAAATACTGAACTTAATGACTTAAGAGCAGTACTCTGTCAACTATGCCAGCAGTCCACAGCCAAAAGATTAGTGGTACAGTGGATTCCATCCCACTGTAACATTCAAGGCAACGAGGAAGCAGACAGACTGGCAAAGGAAGGTGGAAGGTTACCACAACCAGATTATAGTGTGACCTACGAAGAGTCCAAAAGGTTTATTAGGGCCAGATACATGGCCAAATGGGAAAGAGAGCACACTGGCTACACAAAAAAATGATGCTAATTACCAGTTGAACAAAAGAGAGCAGGTCGTAGTCTTCAGACTCCGCACAGGCCACAACATACTGAGGTACCACCTGTACAATAAACTGAAGATAGGTGGCACTGACGAATGCACTTGTGGTACAGGGAAAATGACCGCTGAACATCTGCTGCAAAATTGCCCGACATACGAGGACCAGAGAAAGCACATGTGGCCATCACCAGTGCCAACACTAGACAAGCTCTATGGCAGTGTCGACAGCCTCAGGATGACCGCTGCTTTCTTCGAACAAATTCAAGTTGACGTCTGACAACGTACGAAGCAGAAGAAGTAGATACCGTTTTAGTCCCACAATTCAACATGTGCAATTTCATCATCATCATCGTGTCGTCTCCGCAACAGAGGTTGACGGTAATGGACTTCCACCTGTCTCTGTCTCGCGCCAGGCTGGTACAAGCAGTCAAACTATGTCCTGGCCACATCCTGACATGGTGTCTGTCCAGCTGTACCTCTGTCGCCATTTGGCTCTTTTGAACTCTACTCTGCCCTCTAAAATAACTTTAAACAGACTGTCATGGCGCTTGAAATGACCAATATATTTTTTCTGATTTCTATTTTTTTCCTTCAGAAGTGTCTGTTCCACCTGGATTTGTTATTTCAAACCCTCATTATTGGTTTTCCGATCTTTCCAAGAAATTTGTCCAAAGTCTTCTGAATACCCACATTTCAAAAGCTTCAACACGCTTTCCCATATTCTTTGTGAGGGTCCAGGTAGAATGTAGCGGTTTATTTGTATTACCCCTTACAATGGGGCTATTACGGCAATTCTTCGCTGATCCCTATTTTCGTTCGTCATTATAGGCTACATCTATGATAGCCTAATTCTCTGTTGGATCTATATGTTAAGTTTGTTCCCTATCAGACAATGCTGTCAGGGATGAAGTGGTAAAGAGCTGTTTTTATGAGTTGCAGTGGCCAGTTTGAACCTTGCTGCCTTTCATTATCTAACAAAAAGCTACCTATCCATTTACTCCTGGGAAAAGGGGAACGTGTCGAGCCCAGTCTGCAATCTGAACGCTCTATAGAGATTCGCCTAGATTTTCAGTTATAACTTGAATAGTTGAGCGCCAATGATCGCTCATTAGCGATGCCTTCAGGGGATGTTTGCTGCAGATTTCCCCATTAACCATCAGGTGTTATTTAGAACCAACTGACTTATTCATTCTTTGGACACCCGACTGCAACAACTGCGCTCCGCCTATGCCTCTTTGTGACGCCTTCTTGAGCTCTGTTCGTGAAACTCCAATCGCCATTTAGGTCGAATTTTGCTTTTATTTCGTGCGCTGTACTACGTTTTTGCACCTTACAACCCGGTGTATCCAACTTCAGCACGCATTATGAAAATGAGTTTACTTCAGATAGGGACACTACCTTCCTGAATTCCACCATACCCATGTTTGGATTGTAAGTTGTGGCCCTAACCACTGAGCTAGGCACCCCCTCCCCTCCCCCCTCTCCCATTTGACCTAAAATAATCAGATCACTCTCGAACTGTAACCTATAATTTTCTGCTTTTATCGATCCGCCGTTTTGCGCCGTCTACCCTGCTCCTCCAATGAAACTCCCAAATATTTTTTCTTAGTTCCGTCAACCATAGTCCAGTTTTTGTTTAATCTGATACATATTATTACTAGCTCCCTCTGGAGTATAGATATGCAATGGCCGTAATTCATCGATTCCTGTTTTTGGACCATCTGCTTGAATTTCACCAATGAGAATTATATTGCTATTTCGAACAGACTAACGACTTCCATTGAGCTGCCCTAGGAGTATAGCACTGCATATGTCGCTCCAAAACGCTGCACGCACTTTATAGTTTGCTTTCTTGAGCTTCGTCTAGGAGACTCATAATCTCAGTTTTAGTTGACGTTTCAAGGCTAGTTCCCTTAGGATCACAGCCGTGGGACAGTTACTCTACCATGATTCATACATTGGAACGCGTTCTTAAGAGATTCAAACTGCCGGTTAGGCCGAAGTGAGTGAAACATTATAGTCCTCAGAGAAGTATAGGACTACAACTGCCGCCTTCCACCGATCCATCATTTGGGTCGACTTCTAGCTTCACGTTCTTGAGACTGCATTCAGCATTTAGGATCCAACATCCATAGCTCCATTGTTCACACGATAATAAGAAAATGACGGAAAATAACGGAACACCTGTAGGGACTTCCGATGACGGTATTGTTGTCCTGTCCATACCTGTTCCGGTGATGACTAAAGCAACTAGTGCTCCAGAGTTGACTGTCATGGGTAACGGAACAGCTTCCGGTGCCAAGAACAACGCAAAACAGGGAAATGGCAGTGCTGGAACACCAACAACAGGGAAAGAAGAAATTACGAAGGTAGATATTATAAATTGTAATCTCTTTTGTCTTGTGTTTTTCTTTGTTCGCTAATATCTTGTCTCGTTATATGCCTTATTTCTCTTTGCTATTGCTTGCAAGTCTGTGTGTCTGTCTGTTCGCCCGATGTATGTAGTAGTGGTTTGCTTGGCTGATTGAATCATTACGTCATTATCGGTGGGTTTGGCCACCGCTTACTGTAGATACAGGCCTTTTGACTCACGGAAAAATCCCTTTGAAACGTCACATTCCAAGGCTGACTAAATAATGGAATTTGCATGTGTCAACAATCAATGCAGCTATAATTGCGTGTTTGGGAAACGAAGATGGATATACATTTGGTTCCAGGATAAGATTCTGTGTTTTGTGCCGTGAATTTGTCTTATTTCTCGACGTGTAGCATGGACTGATTATAAACCTTGGCAAAATATTAATTCCGTTATTTAGTTGCCGTTGGAATGGTACGTTACAAAGGGATTTTCCAGGTGAATCAGACGGCCTATCTAAAGAAGGCTGTGGTTTGGCGTAGTCAAAACAAAATTAAGATGAATTTATGTTTTTTTACTCGACCCTGATCAGGAAATAGCTTCTGCTTTTGTTTTTATTATATATTTAGAATATTATATATTATGTTTTTATTATATATTTTAAATATTATATATTCTGATTTTCATTATATATTTAGAATATTATATATTATGTTTTTTATTATATATTTAGAATATTATATTTTCAGTTTTTTATTATATATTTAGAATATTATATATTCTGTTTTTTATTATATATTTAAAATATTATATATTCTGTTTTTTATTATATATTTAGAATATTATATTTCTGTTTTTTATTAAATGTTTAGAATATTTTATATTCTGTTTTTATTATATATTTAGAATATTATTTATTGTTTTTTTAATTATATATTTAGAAAATTATATATTCTGTTTTTATTATATATTTAGAATATTATTTATTGTTTTTTTAATTATATATTTAGAAAATTATATATTCTGTTTTTATTATATATTTAAAATATTATAAATTCTGATCTTTATCATATATTTAGAATTTTATATATTCAGTTTTTTTTTGGTTACATATTTAAAATATTATATATTCTGATTTTTATAATTTATTTAGAATATTATATATTTTGTTTTTTATTATATGTTTAGGATATTTTATACTCTGATTTTTATTATATATTTAAAATATTATATATTCTGTTTTTTATTATATATTTAGAATATTATATATTATGTTTTTTATTATATATTTAGAATATTATATTTTCAGTTTTTTATTATATATTTAAAATATTATATATTCTGTTTTTTATTATATATTTAGAATATTATATATATGTTTTTTATTATATGTTTAGAATATTTTATATTCTGTTTTTATTATATATTTAGAATATTATTTATTGTTTTTTCAATTATATATTTAGAATATTATATATTCTGTTTTTTATAATATGTTTAGAATATTATATATTGTTTTTTATTATATGTTTAGAATATTTTATACTCTGTTTTTTATTATACATTTAGAAAAAACTATAATTTAGTTTGTAAGGTTCATGAAACTCGTAGAATGGTGGAATTTCTGGAATCACACTACGCGTTCTTTCACTCTTCTGTGTATTCTTTCCAGCATGTTTATATCTCCTCTATGATAAGGACTCCACACCTGTACACTGTACTCCAATTTAAGTCTAACTAATGCTTTATACAGTTTGACTATCACTTCCTTGCTCCTATGTTGAATATTTCCTTTCATCATACCTGACATTGCATTTGCCATTTTCACTGCTACCTGGACTTACTCACTCGCCTTACCTGTATGATCTGTTATAACCCCTATGTCCCTTTCCTTTTCTATCTTCCTAATATTGTTCTCGCCCATCATGTAATGATATTCCATATTGGATCTACCTCTACCCTAACTCTTTGCATACACCAAGGTGCCAGCGAACCCCAGGCTTAGAACCGCTGGCCTTACTGTGACCGACAATGGGTTTAGACACAATTCAGTCTTTGACGGTCAGGTCAGGCGTTTTCTTTTGTCACAGTGTCAAGGTCAAAACGTCTCATTAGCATTGTAGTCAAGCATTCGTTTTTCGTGTTGTCAGCCTCTCCTGTCGACCCAGCTGTAAATAGGCACCTGACATATTGTTACGGACGGAAAGGTAAGGATGGAGTGAACTCTCTTCTTTCCCCCCCCCCCCCCCCGCCCCATCGTCTCCCATCCCACTTCATAAATAAGCTGTGGCTTCGAATTTCTACTTCGGTGGTTGTTCTGATAACGATGTTATGTCGGGGTTTGCAGCAAAGCTGCGGTATATGCGCCTTTCGAACCGACATACCATGTTTCAGACAGTAAACAGGTCACTGTAGACTGATAGATCATCTGTTCAATACATTTTTTTAAATGGTCACACAGACATGTGTCCATGTGGGCAGAAAGAACAAACAGTGGAACATGTTCTGCCGGCTCCACGAGAAGAGTAGAGTGACTGCATGGCCCTCCTCAACCGAATTGCGAGATAAACTGTATGGCGATGATACAAGCCTGAGAAGGACCGTCAGGCTTATGAGGGAGATAGATGTGATTATTTGAGAGCGAACGACGAAAAAGAAAATGGCTTTTTTATGGGTGGGAAGAGGGGGGGGGGGGGGTACAGGGTTTGCCTTCCCACTGCGCAGCTTGTTCCCAGAGTCGATACTTGAAGGCGGAATATCATCTTAATCAGCTCTGGTTCACTGGACCTGATGTTGTCAGCTCATTTACTGCGCTGCATCTTCAGCCCCGGCCTCGTATAATGATGTCTATAAAACGCCATCGCCGATAGCAGTGACTGCTATAATACAACATTTAAATTTGACCACGTCACGTTATTTGTTCGAGCATAGTTTCAACACACAATTTGGCACTCCTTACTAGCTAACAGGTGTTCAACTCTCACAGCCATGGCTCTAGTCGACCCAGCTGTAAATGGGTACCTGGTATAAGTTATTGCCCATCGCGAACTATGATAGCCACAACATCAGACGGTTTTGTCTTAATAATGTGATGTTCGCTGTATGAGGATTAAAGTGAGGGAGATAATGCGCTGGTCATCAATCTCACTCTTATCCCGAGTTACCATAGATCAGTGGCAAGACTATTGGTTGACACTACTGGTGTTAACTCTGGGTGTTGGCACTCTGGCCTTACCTCCTGTGAGACCAGGGGTAGCTTGACACTTGCGGGGTTCTATCGCCCACCGTTTCCGTTCATCACTGTGAGAGGCGAGTGCCTTAACCTCTTGACTACAGCGATGCCTGGGTACCTGGTATTTAAAAAATGGAACCAAAAGACAGCGACGACCATTATACCTCAAACAAACTATGGCTTAGTATACTGAAGTCTCGAACAACTTCATTCCTGACAGAACTGTAACTATTAATGAACTTTTTCTTCGAGCAACTGAGTTTTACTGTACGTTTCTGGTCTAGGCTGGTGTCCCCCCCCCCCCTCTTCCCCCCCTTCATGTTTATATCTCAACTATGACAAGGGCTCCACACCTGTACACAGAACTCCAATCTAGGTCTAACTAATGCTTTATACAGTTTGACTATCACTTCCTTGCTCCTATGTTTAATATTTCTTTTGTACCATACCTAACATTGCATTACTATCAATCAATCACTAGTAAACTCAGGCGACTGGAGCTCGTTGCATATCCACTAATGATCAGCATATCAGCTTGGTTATCGTTATGGACCTTAACATGAACAGTCATACACAGGTCCATGAAGGTCTGAGGTCGCTTTCTTCACTTGATCTTCTTCTTCCTCTTCTTCTTATTCTTCTTCTTCTTCTTCTTCTTCTTATTATTATTATTATTATTATTTTATTATTATTCTTCCTCTTCTTCTTCTTCTTCTTCTTCTTCTTCTTCTTCGGCGTTCGTCTAGCGCTTTCCACCTTAAGAACCCCTTATCTTATCCTGTTTTTATACCACCTTCCAAACCACTTATCTTGTCCTGTTTCTGTATCCCAACTTCAGAACCCCTTAGCTTATCCTGTTTCTGTATCCCAACTTCAGAACCCCTTAGCTTATCCTGTTATTATCCCAACTTCAGAACCACTTAGCATATCCTGTTATTATCCCACCTTCAGAACCACTTATCGTATCCTGTTTTTGTAGCCCACCCTTAGAACCCCTTATCTTATCGTGTTTTTATCCCACCTTCAGAACCATTTATCAATCTTGTTTTATATCCACAGGAAAACATGACAAAAATTGAAATGCTGAAAAGTTATCGACTGCATATCTTTGTGTTCGTCATTTTTTTTATCACTGTCCTGTCAGTAAGTTTATCTTGGCACTTCAGAAATATGGCTCTGGAACAGCTGTACGAAAGCCAGACGATATTCTTCAACCCAAGGACACGGGAGCTAACTCTCGCAGGTAATTTACAACGGCAGGGATCTTTATATCTGTTTAGTGACTGATTGAATGTCGAAAGGTATGCACTAAATGTCACAGAAATGACAGTAATGAAATGCAGCGGAATCAGGCTAACTGGCATACACGGCGAGCGGGGAGGGGGGGGGGGGGGGTGAGGCATTGTAGGCGACAACAGCTGTCAAGATTATGAGCGAGGCAGGAGTTGAGAATGTCAGAGCACTGTATCGTTCGAGTACAAACGTCGCCAGAACGACTGATGGTGTCACAGATGCTTTTGAAATCACTACCGGGGTGAGACAAGGGCGTGTGCTTTCTCCTCTGTTGTTTAACATCTACATGGACAAAATCGAATCAGAGACTGGTCAAATTGAGACATCTGAAACAGAACATAACTCAATTCACGAATTATTCTTTGCAGATGATCAGTGCTTGCTGTACGACGATGAAAACAAACTGCAAAACAACATGAACGCGCTTGCGACTACCTGTGCTAAATACTATAAGCGAATTAGCGAAAACAAAACAGAAACTTTGATGATCAGTAGAACTCCTGTGCCACTCAAGATAAGTCTAAATGATATTGCTCTTCAACAGGTCCATGAGTTCAAGTATTTGGGTAGTATTTTTTCGGCAGACGGTAGGATCGACAGGGGAATCGAGACAAGGTGTCAGAAAGCATCTGCGGTGACTTATCAGCTGTCCCCACTGCTTAGACACCCGAGCATTAGTTTGCCAATAAAGCATCAGCTGATAAACAGTATATTTACGCCGATTCTGTGCTACCAGGGCCAAACATGACCTCCGTCCAGTGCATGTGAGGGCAGAATTTCGACTTGTGAAATGAAGTGTTTGAGGAAAGTCATCTGTGTTACCAGAAGAGACAGAATGCGAAACGACGACATTCGAAGTATGATCGGCACTACGTCTTGTGTCGAATACATTTCCAGGCAGAAAATAAGTTGCTTTGGTCATCTCATGAGAATGCACCCTCATCTTCCATTGATGGCTTACAATGCTGGTAGATCTGGCTACAGGGCAAGGGGGCGGCCGCGAGGTAGGTGATAGATGATATTAGAGTGATTGTGCAGCGACACGTGTTCCCATTGACCGATGCAGCGCACTTGGCGCAGGATATGCGACTTAAGCTCCCCACGCCGCTTAACAGCACAGGTGAAAAGAAAACTAACAATGAGCTGTAGCGGTTAGCGATCAAAAGCTGACTCCTATCGTCAGGGACAGTGATCCAGAGCGGTAAGGCCATCCTCCACTAGCCACTGCCTTGTGGGATACCCGTTCACGGAAAAGGCTTCGGGAGTTGCTGTTGTGTGCGAATGCCCACAATGAGTAGGTTACTCTTTTGTGCGCCCTGGAAAGGAAGTTAAGTGGAGGGTTGTCGTAGCTTTACTCACATCCAGAGTGTGCTGATGAAGGTGGACCGGGATCCGGTTGGGCTATGCTTGGCTTCATCTGTGTGCCACTCCCTACTACGGAGATGACATCGATCCGTCACCCCGTTAGCCAGGTTGCCATGAAAACAGCCCGTTTCCAGAGAGGGCTACAAGCAAGCCGAGGTGAGGGTTTTGACCATTATGTTTTGCCTGACCAGACGTTAGTCTTCCTTTCCAGGCTTCGAGAGTAAGCCCTGAGGACAAATCCGAAACTGATGTCTCAAAAACAATCTAGTGGGGTCCAATCGCTATTCTACCAACTCCTGCGACGTCGCTGGTTCAAAGCTATATCGGCTAATGCCGGTCCTCTGGATCAATTAGTTACGTGGAGAGGGGGGCTGCTGCACGGGCAACAGCTTGTTCTCCATAGAAAGATGCCCAAGCGTATGACCTGGATAGTGACCATATATCAGAGCCTAGGTTTCGCTGAGAAGTTACTTATCTACTGTGTTACAACATGTATCTACACCACGACACGGCTTCACGCAATAAACCGTATATATGATTTATTACATGAATATCAACAAAAGGAATATTAGCAACAAATGACAAAATACATTTCTGAATTAAACGATCATATATTTTATGGGTTTTAAAACTACCTCGGAGGTTTGAAGCACTAGCTTTTGTTAACTCCTCCAAACTAACTAACCCAAGATTCTCGCCGCTACCCTCCTCCTATCTGGATATCAACACACTCTCTCGAACTCGTCTTCACGATCATATTGCGTACCTTGTCGCTCTGTGCATTCACCCACACTCAGATCCCTTCACTCAGGTGAGATGTACATCCACATTCGATCGATTCACGTATACTCAGGTGATCAGTACCTTCATATGAAATTAGATCACGTCACTTAAAGTCCGAATCGCGTACTCACTTGTAGTCACACACTCAGTCGATCTGTGCATACACATACCTCAGAACACACATCATTTCCAAAATGTCCTGCACAATACCACAGACATTCAGATCTACCTCCAACTAGTTGGTTTTGGAACGAATAACTCAAAATTCCTGTCACTCTAAATGTCGCAGCAGGCCGTGACGACCTCTGACTGTCACCAACCCCCCCCCCCCCCCCCCCACTACGTTAAAAAGGAAATGAGTGGTCAGCTCCGAACCCCCACCTGTACTAGACACATTCCTTCCCCTAACCCCTAGTTTCCTTTGTCGACTTAGTGTCGAGACGGTGTGTGACCTTGATACACATTCATGTAACCTTTGTTCCCAGAGTCGCCGGCCCAATCACCTCTGCCCTTAGCGCTCCAACATGCTCAACTAGAACTGTTACAACCACTGCAAGTCATATCCTCCAATAGTCAGTCATGCCTGAAAGAGGCTTCTATCCGTCACCACGTTCTGATTCTCGTTAACGGACTGCAACAAAGCAAGCTGCATAGGGAGAAGGGAATCGAAGAATGAAGGCTAACCCAGTACCTAAAAATGTCATACTGAAGTCGGATGTCGGACCGGAAGGTGCAAATAGCCTAGACGAGCTGTAAACTGCGACACAGCGCATTCCGTTCCTTATCAGAGCTTGGTGGAGGGAATTTGAGAACGTTCGGGGCTTGGTAGAGGGAATTTTAGAACGTTCAGGGCTTGGTAGAGGGAATTTGAGAACGTTCAGGGCTTGGTAGAGGGAATTTGAGAACGTTCAGGGCTTGGTAGAGGAAATTACGAACGTTCAGGATTTGGTAGATGGAGTTTGAGAACGTTCAGGGCATGGTAGCCGGTGAATGTGAACGTTCAGGGCTTGGTAGTGGGAGATTGAGAACGTTCAGGGCTTGGTAGTGGGAGATTGAGAACGTTCAGGGCTTGGTAGTGGAGTTTGAGAACGTTAAGGGCTTGGTAGAGGGAGTTTGAGAACGTTCAGGGCTTGGTAGCGGGAGATTGTGAACGTTCAGGGCATGGTAGCAGGAGATTGTGAACGTTTAGGGCTTGGTAGTGGGAGATTGAGAACGTTCAGGGCTTGGTAGTGGGAGATTGAGAACGTTCAGGGCTTGGTAGAGGGAGTTTGAGAACGTTCAGGGCTTGGTAGAGGGAGTTTGATCATGAATGACGAAGAAGAAGATGAAAAGGTTAATTGTCACACTTGGGGAGCAGGTGGAGCACTGCAATAATGGCAACAACCTCTAGGGGACTTAGTGGTCTCGAGGTAAGAGCCGGCATAAACATACTGCAAATATACTATCTGTTGCTTTGTTGCCAAACTAATGCTCGGATAAGTCACCGCAGATGCTTTCTGACACCTAGTCTCAAAACACTGTAGACCAGTTTTTCTGAAGCTTTCTTCAGAATTACAATACTTGAAACCCACGATCAGTTTTGTTGCTCTTCTGTGGATCCTTTTAAGCATATCTGCATCATATGTTTAAGGTTCGCTTTTGAAGACGCTCCCCCCAACTCGTATAATCCAGAAGTTTAGATAATGAATAAATATTTTCCCGCAGATCAAAACACGAAAAGCAGACTTTCTCAACCTGGTGATTGTGCGCACCACGGTGCACTTTTAACAACATCTGGTGCTCGCGTCATGCAAGTAAAAAAGTGCTCGCTATTACCAACGCTCATTAAGCCCATATTTTTTTCAATTCAAACTTTATTTTGCAAACTCAAACAAAAAATGTTGCTATCCATCCATTATTTTTTAGGCAATCTGAAAGTTAAGTTGCGCGTTTGCTGCCAGTAAACGTATTTACTGTTCTATGTTCTGAAATATTTTGCACTAATACTTGATTCGTGGGTTTCCCCGATGCTGGTCAAGGTCAATGTTGTGTTGCATCATGGGTACTTGAATTAATAGAGCTCCAGTTCTCCTTATCGCTTAAATATTTGTTTGAAAAAGAGAAACTCATAACCTTTTGGTGAGCAGAAGATACACACATGTTCCAAATACTGCGGAGAGTGTCTCTCAAACCTCAGGATATGTGCGGGACGACCTACCTGTGAGGGAAAGCTTTCTCAATTATGAAATACCTCAAGAACAGAGCATGATCACGATTAACTGATTCACATCTGCAAGACTGTTTACGTGTAGCTACAAGCGTCTTCCTGTTGGACATCACTGAACTTCTGACGTGTAGCTACAAGCGTCTTCCTGTTGGACATCACTGAACTTCTGACGTGTAGCTACAAGCGTCTTCCTGTTGGACATCACTGAACTTCTGACGTGTAGCTACAAGAGGCTTCCCCTTGGACATCACTGAACTTCTGGCGTGTAGCTACAAGCGACTTCTCCTTGGACATCACTGAACTCCTGACGTGTAGCAGCTACAAGCGACTTCTCCTTGGACATCACTGAACTCCTGACGTGTAGTGTAGCTACAAGTGGCTTCTCCTTGGACATCGTTGAACTCCTGACGTGTAGCTACAAGCGACTTCTCCTTGGCCATCACTGGCCGTCTGTGTGGCTTTCAAGCTCAAGGATGTCATTAACCCAGTGAGCGTTTTAAAAATATAGCGTTTTTTTTCAAAAAGGAAACCCATTAGATTGCATGGTGCTCGCGTACTTAATATTACACATGAACGGTGCTCGCAATCTTAATGTTTGAGAACATCTGACGTTTAACTGCAATGATTGTGTTCTAACTTCTGTCCAGATCCAACCAGCAAGGCCAGTGTTCGAGGTCATCTCGGGCTTGACATTCCCCTATGGATGCTACCATTACACTGTCCAATTGTCTCCAACGGCGACCCCCATTTTAAGGAATGTCTGTGGAAAAATCACGCAATTCTCAGAATTGTCCACTTTCAAGGTCAAAATGTTCAGTGTTACAATATCTCGTGGGTGAGCTTGGATGCGAAGGTAAACATACGTGTGTGTGTGTGTGTGTGTGGGTAGGTGGGTGTGTGTGTGTGGGTTGGTGGGTGTGTGTTGTGTGGGTGTGTGTTGTGGGTGGGTGAGTGTGTGATTGGGTGGGTGAGTGTGTGATTGAGTGGGTGTGTGTGTGTGTGTGTGTGTGGCTGGCTGGGGGGGTTGGGTGTTTATGTGCGTGTGTGTCTCTATGTGTGTAAGTGCATGTGTGTGTATGTCGCTGTGTATGTATATGTGCATGTGTGTGTATGTGCATGTGTATTTGTGTGTGTGTATGTATGTACACGAGTGTGTATTGGTGGGTGTGTGTATGTCTCTGTGTGTATGTGTGTGCACGAGTGTGTATAGGTGTGTGTATGTGTGTATGTCTCTGTGCGTATGTGTGTGTTTAGGTGTGTGTGTATGTCTTTGTGTGCATGTATGTGCACGAGTGTGTATAGGTGTGTATGTGTGTGCACATGTGTATTTAGATGTGTGTACGTGTGTGTGTGTACGTGTGGTGTGTATATGTGTGTATGCCTCTGTGTGTATGTGTGTGCACGTGTGTATAGGTGTGTGTATGTGTGTGTATGTGTGTGCATGTCTATGTATGTGTATGTGTGTGTGTGTATGTGTGTGCACGTATGTGTATAGGTGTGTGTGTGTGTCTCTGTGTGTATGTGTGCACATGTGTGTTTAGATGTGTGTACGTGTGTGTGTACGTGTGTGTGTGTATGTCTCTATTTGTATGTGTGTGCACGTGTGTGTATAGGTGTGTGTGCACGTGTGTGTATAGGTGAATGTGTATGTATGTCTCTATGTGTGTGTATAGGTGTATGTGCATGTGTATGTGTGTGTAAGTTGTGCTTGCGTATTTGTCCACGTGTGTATTTATGTGGAAATGTGTATGTATGTGTTTGTGTACATGTGTATATCTATATGTGTATGTGTGTATGTATGTGTTTGTGTACATGTGTAGATCTGTATGTGTGTACGTGCGTGTTATCGTCTGTGTTGGTTTGTATTCGTATGTTTTTGGGTACGAGGATGTTTGTGTGTTTGGAGACGTGCCAGGGGGATGATGGTGAGGGTGGTGGTGGTGGTGGTCTCGGTGATAGTGTTGGTGGTGTTTGTGAACTTGGTAATGATGAGGATCGTTGTGGTGGTAGTGGTGATGGTAAGGGATGTGGACTGTCGTTGGTGATGGTGGTAATGGTGGTGGGAATATTGGGGTGGGGATGGTACAAATGGTGCTGTGATGGTTGTGGTGTGATGGTGGTAGTGGTGGTGGTGGTGATGATGAGGGGTAGGAGGGGATATCTCCATAGCACATTTAATGTACACCTCTTAGCGATTTGTGTCATCACGTTAGTAGCGAATTCACTAGTCTCGGAACTTTCCAGCAAACCCTTCCTGTAACAATGTCCATTCTCTGTCCAGTATGCTCCACACGACTGCTACTACATTGACAAGGACAAGTGGTACGGACCCTCAAACCAGAGCCAGAAGTCTTTCCCTATCTCCGGAGACTTCAGATTCCAACCAAGGAAAAATTACACGCTTAGTAACAACGGGGTTTTCAATAGTGCTGTGGACTTCTACTGGCTGTCTTCAAGCGGCGCTGCCATATACATCAACGCCAACAGCCCAATCCAAGTAACTTGGAATGCTACAAATGATGGTCAGCTTTGTTTAAGGTCTAACTTTTCGGGTCCGTTGTACCATAAGTCAAATTCATACGATTACCCAGATATGAATTACACTCTGTGTAACGGGATGGACTCACTGAAGACACACATGTTTATGCTGGCTCTCCTGGCGCCAAACCATGACTTGCGATATCCATCCAATCAAATTCTTACAAGTACGCACTGGTCATTGAAGAGTTATGCGCAGACGGAAAATATCACCCAAGATCACGTGATTGATCTTCTAACAAACGCCACGGAGCGTGGTTTCAGCAATAACCAGATTACCTTAGATGGAAAATGGCAATATGCTCATGGAGATTTGGATTTTGATGAAGAGCGTTTTCCAAATTGGACAGAAATGATAGAAACCGTGCATTCCAAAAACAGCCATTTGACAATTTGTGTTAGTCCTTATTTCCAGTACTCCAGCAAAAACTTTCATAAGGTAGGCGACATTTATTCCATGTACGAGGCATGTTCAAATGAAACTGGACTAAACTGTAACAAGCGAACATACGTACTATGCACATGATGACATTACATACCAACAGTGAAGTTTGCAAAATTTCATTTTCCTCCGACTCATAGTTTTCTCAGCAGACCGAAAAGAACATGGCGGGTGTAATACGGAATCCGTCCAGAGTTGATCAGCGAGGCGGTGATTTGGTTTCTAACAGTTGACGGATGTCGACCAGTTGACATTCATCGCAGAATGCAAGCAGTGTATGGAGACAAAAGTGTGTCGAAGACAACAGGGAAGAATTGGCCAACGAAGTTTAAAGATGGACGTGAGTTAACGCAACAATATGCGCCTGACCTGGTCTCGGACGTGAGTTAACGCAACAATATGCGCCTGACCTGGTCTCGAAAGATCTTTCGTTAACTCCCGTCCTTTTTTAAACATCGTTATCAAGTTCTTCACTGTTGTCTTCGACACACTTTTGTCACCATACTCTGCCTGCATTCTGTGATGAATGTCAACTGGTCGACATCCTTCAACTGTTAGAAACCGAATCACCGCCTCGCTGATCAACTCTAAGCGGATTCCGTATCACACCCGCCATGTTTTCAACGGTCGGCTGAGGAAACTATGAATCGGAGGATAATGAAATTTTGCAAACGTCGCGGTTGGTATGTGCTGTTTACATCAGAGGTGATGTCATCATGTTCATCGTGTAGATATGTTCACTTGTTGCAGTTTGGTCCGGTTTCATTTGAACACGACTCCTAGTTGTTCACAATTTTTTGTGTGTAAAGGTCGCTGTTTCTTTTTTTTATTGTCTATATATTTATTGTTTTTGTTTTTGCGTTCACCTTATTTCTCTATTTTCCAAGGCCGATGTACGTTGCACTGTTTTTTTTTTTCTCTTCTTCTTCTGCATTCGTTCTCAATCTCCCGCTACCAAGCCCTGAATAGGGCTTTGCAATACACTTGCTGGAGTAAAAGGTATGCATCACCGTAGTGGACCTTCATTCTTAGTTCTTAGTGTTTAGTCGACCTGTACTTCTACAGTGGCAGATGCCCCTGTGCAGGTCCCAACTCAGGTATGAGCTGGATATAGCCGGGAGAACGATTTCCTGCTTAGCGGACTAGACTCGAGCAGGCTAATACTCTGCTGCGTTAGGTGGTTAACCGATGTGCGAGTTCATCTTAATAGACTCAAACACTATAGCAAAGTAGACCCGCAGCCTGTTAGGCACCATCTATGCTGCTCTAAACAAACCACCTAACCATGGCCGGTGTTATGCCATGTCACACAGTTAGTCGACTCTCACGACATCCTCTCTGGGAGGCAAGTGTGCTATTCTTGTCTTTGTCATACACAAAGACCCCTGCAAAACCACTCGTGCACTGGACCTTCATTCGCCGAAGGGTTTCACCCCTTCACTGTTAAAAAAATACGTAACAGAAAGCTGCGTTTTTGATGCATGTCAATAGTTGGGCGGACATCTTTTAACGGCAATTATGACGTTATGTTGTTCGTCTGCACCGTGGTGGCACTTGCAAGACACTCTTAACATCCATAGCAACCATATTAACAAGTTACAAAACGTAGACATCGGTTTTGTAATTTCTATCCCACTGTTAAAGGTTTCATTTGAATTCCCCTCGTACATACTTGTCATTATGTCAATTAATGGACAACTTTTTATCTATGTGTTACACATATAGTCCATCTCATTGAAACATTATACCAAGATCAACAAGCCGCTGTCCGAGTATCTGATCAAACATCAGATTGGTTTGCAGCACAAAAGTGAGTCAGACAGGGATGTATCCTCTCACCTTATCTATACAACATATATGAGGAATGTATAATGAGAAATGTTCGAGACGATGAGAACATTGAAAGTTTCGACCCATTTACGATTTGGGAAAGGGGGGGGGCGTTTGGGGATTGGGGGTTACAAAATTCCAGAGTTACGATACGCAGACGACACAGTGATACTAACAAGAAGTGCAGAAGGGCTAGAGCAGCTACTTTCAGCCGTTAATGGACACAGTAAAGATCAAAACCTGTTTATAAACATAAACAAAACAAAGATAATGACCACCGACAAAACACAATGTCAGCATAAATTTACAGTGGGTATTGAGGAAATAGATCAGGTTACACATTTTGAATTTCTGGGCTCCAGAATTGACAAAAATGGTGACTGCTCGAAAGAAATCAAAAGAAGACTAGCCATGGCAATGCAGAGACTGAACAGCCTGAAGAAATTATAGCAGGGCACCAACAAACCGATAAAAGTAAAAGTATTGAGAGCCTGTGTTTTTCCTGTGGCAGTTTATGGCTGTGAATCATGGACGATTACCAAAACTTCAAGACAATGAATTGAATCCTTTGAGTATAAATGTTACAGAAAGATCCTCAGAATACCCTGGACAGAGAAAAAGCCAAATGTAGACATTCGGCAAGAGTTGAGCATAGAGTTTATCAATTCCATTATGACCAGAAAATGCAAATACTTTGGTCACATCAAGAGACACAACGGTCTTGAGAGAACGGTGATGGAAGGTATGGTGCCAGGCAAAAGTGGAAGGGGTAGACCAAGAAGATGATGGCACCAAGATATCCAGGAATGCCTGAGTATGACTGTGGCGGAGGCTGGAGTTTTGGCAATGGAACGAGTTTCTTTCAGACAGACTGTGATGGAAGCGACGTTCTAAAAAGCTACATGCTACATGATGATGATGTTACGTATATGTATATGTGTGCGTACGTATGAACATACCTTCTCTTTCATATGTGTACATGGTATGATATTTATGTTTTTCTGTTAGCAGAGTGATAACTTCGAGTATCTGGGCTCCAGAATTGATAACAACTGCTCGAAGGATATCAGAGGGAGATTGGCAATGTAGAGGCTACACATCCTGAGGAAAGGGTGGGAGAATGCATGCAAACCAACAACAAGGAAAAGATAATTATTTTTTTTTCCGTTGCTGCATACGACTGCAAAAGATGGACATTTATCCAAATCTCAAGGAAAAGAATCGAGCTGTTATTGAAAGGTCATCAGAGTATCATGGAAAAAAAAAAATAAGAATGCAGACATTCGAGGAGAGTTGGACATAGAGAACCGGTTCATAATTTCAATAATGACCCGAAGGTTGAAATACTTTGGCCACATCAAGGGGCACAACGGTCTTGGGAGAAGGGTAATGGGAGGTATGGTGCCGGGCAAGAGAGTCAGAGGTAGACCAAGAAGGCGATGGTCCAAAGATGTTGAGGGAGGCTTGGGCATGACAGGAGCAGGTTGCAGATTTGACGGGAGAACGAGTTTCTTTCAGACGGGCTGTGAGGGGAGCGTCGTTCAGCAAAGGACATGCTACATGATGATGATGATGATTGTTGTTGTTATCCCATAGCTGCTGTGCAAGCCTGCTCTTGATAGCCCAATGTCATTCTAATATATATATATATACAGGTATTCTTCAATTGTGTTACTGCTCCGTACAGTATGTTGGTAATTGTCGGCAGTGCTTGTAAGAATCTTTTCCTCATGTCCGCAAGCGTCTTGCACTCAATGAGTAGATGTCGAACTGTTTCATCAGGATGAGAGCAATGTCTGCACAATGGCAGGTGCTGGGGATTGATGCGGTTCAAGTGGCTATTGACTCTGGTATGCCCTGTTCGGAACAGAAAGATCAGACTTTGATCTCTTCTATGTAGTTTATTTATGTCATCGTTACTTTTTGGCTGTGACATTTCGTTAAATACACTTCCACCTGTTGTTCCCGTCGCCTACCTGTTGTTCCCGTCTCCCACCTGTTCATCCAGATTTCCCGAGTTTTATTCTTAATAATTCGTTTTACTGTGTGGTTACTGCAGGGTCTATTCAATTGTTGTTTTGAGGCTCCTGTTTTTGCCAATCTGTCGGCCATCTTGTTCCCTAGTAGCCCACTATGTCCAGGGATCCATTGCACTGTGACATTTATCCCGTGGGCCGTGGGCACTGATAATGTTGCTGATCGCCCTCCCCACCAAGAATATCTCCTTTTCTTTGTTTGGGCTGTTCTTCAGTGCATCCAGAACCGACTTGGAGTCACTAAAAATTATCTAATCCACCAGCAACAATTTTCCCAAGTCAAACTGTTGGTACAAAATCTGAAATTGGTGATTTTATAGCCTCGGCCTCCGCTTTAGCGTTTGAACGGTTTTCGCCCCATGAACCACAAAACTCGTATATGGACCCATCCGGGTATTTCATTTGGATACCATCCCCCCCCCCCCTCCTGCAAAAAAGCTAGATTTTAATGCTGATCCCAATGATGATCATGATGATGATGCTATTGATCCCTTCGTGTGTGGCCGCAGATGGAGCACAGTGAATTAGCTGGCATCAGCCACTGACTCATCACTGGCTGCTTTGTAATGAACGGAGTATGAGGAAACCACGAGGTAGTTGTTGTTTGCGAATGCCCACAATAAGTAGATTTACTCTTTTGTGCGCCCTGAATTGGACGTTCACTGGTGGGATGCAGTAGCTTTCCTCACATCCCGAGCGTGCTTATGAAGGTGGGCAGGGGTCCTTCATGCGGTTGTGCTATGCTTGGCTTCAACTGCGTGTCGCTCACTACTACGGGGATAACGTCGATCCCTCATCCCGTTAGCCAGGCTGCTATGAAAGCCACTCGTTTCCAGACAGCGCTACGAGGAAGCCGAGGTGAGGGTCTTGGCCAGTATGTTGTGCCTGACCCTGACTGACATGTCTGACCAGTATGTTGTGCCTGGCCCTGACTGACATGTCTGACCAGTATGTTGTGCCTGGCCCTGACTGACATGTCTGACCAGTATGTTGTGCCTGGCCCTGACTGACATGTCTGACCAGTATGTTGTGCCTGACCCTGACTGACATGTCTGACCAGAATGTTGTGCCTGACCCTGACTGACATGTCTGACCAGTATGTTGTGCCTGGCCCTGACTGACATGTCTGACCAGTATGTTGTGCCTGACCCTGACTGACATGTCTGACCAGTATGTTGTGCCTGACCCTGACTGACATGTCTGACCAGTATGTTGTGCCTGACCCTGACTGACATGTCTGACCAGTATGGTGTGCCTGACCCTGACTGACATGTCTGACCAGTATGTTGTGCCTGACCCTGACTGACATGTCTGACCAGTATGTTGTGCCTGACCCTGACTGACATGTCTGACCAGTATGTTGTGCCTGACCCTGACTGACATGTCTGACCAGTATGTTGTGCCTGACCCTGACTGACATGTCTGACCAGTATGTTGTGCCTGACCCTGACTGACATGTCTGACCAGTATGTTGTGCCTGACCCTGACTGACATGTCTGACCAGTATGTTGTGCCTGACCAGATGATGGTCTTCCTCCCCATGGTTGGTTAATTGTAAACACAGAATGTTTGTTCGTGACAACGATCACAAGACAAGTATTTATCTGCGCTGGAGTCTGGAGAACTGAGACGCTAGTCCTGCCAGGTACAACATACTAACCAGGACGTCGCGTCAGGGCCAGGCACAACATACTGACCAGGACGTCGCGTCAGGGTCAGGCACAACATACTGACCAGGAAGGCGCGTCAGGGTCAAGCACAACATACTGACCAGGACGTCGCGTCACGGTCAGGTACAACATACTAACCACGACGTCACGTCAGGGTCAGGCACAACATACTGACCAGGACGTCGCGTCAGGGTCAGGCACAACATACTGACCAGGACGTCGCGTCAGGGTCAGGCACAACATACTAACCACCACGTCACGTCAGGGTCAGTCACAATATATTGACCAGGACGTCGCGTCACGGTCAGGTACAACATACTGACCAGGACGTCACGTCACGGTCAGGCACAAAATACTGACCAGGACGTCGCGTCAGGGTCAGGCACAACATACTGACTAGGATGTTGCGTTAGGGTCAGTCACAACATACTGACCAGGACGTCGCGTCAGGGTCAGTCACAACATACTGACCAGGACGTCGTGTCAGGGTCAGTCACAACATACAGACCAGGACGTCGCGTCAGGGTCATGCACAATATGCTTACCAATGCCACTCTCTTTCTCACTCTCTCTCTACCACTCTCTCCAACACTCTCTCTCTCTCTCTCTCTCTCTCTCTCTCTCTCTCTCTCTTGTTCCCTGGAAACATACGGTTTTCAAAAAAGTCTGGCTGACGAAATGGGGATCGATGTGATCCCGTAGTAGTTTGAGCCACGCAGATGAAGTCAATCATGGCACACCCGGCTGTATGACCTCTGTCCACCTTTATCAGCACGCTCGGGATGTGTGGAAAACTACTACAACCCGCCACTTAGCGCCATTTTCAGGGCGCACGAAAGAGTTAACAAACTCATTATTGCAGTTCGGCGAGGGGAGGTAGAGCAAGGAAAGCGTCCGTTGTAGAACGACCCGGGGGGAAGTCAGACGTTGTGGGCGACGTTTTGTGCTGAAGAGAGGCTTGAGTCTAGCCAGAAACACGTGGGCACACACCTTGTCTCAAAACCTAGAGTAGTGTTGTAGGCCTGTAATAGCTGCAGTCTTTGCGACTCCCCTTGTCTTTGTACAGGGAGACGACGGTTCCATCGCGCCATTCGAACAGGAAGACGACGGTTCCATCGCGCCAGTTGTACAGGGAGACGACGGTTCCATCGCGCCAGTCGGCTGGGACCTGTCCCGTCCTCCATACTTGCAGGAATAAATGATGGAGGACAGAGCTGATCAGGTCGATGGCGTGTTTCAACAGCTCTGGTAGGATGTGATCCGGGCCTGCCGCTCATCCATCTCGGAGTTTCCGGATAGCAACAAAGACTTCAGCTATAGGGGGGGGGGGGGGGGGGTAATATGTTGGTTTACGTATCTGGGGGAGGATCCTGAGATTCAGCAGACATAACGGGACATGTAGTTGCTGGTGGGTGGGTTAGAGCATACGTGTAGAGGTGCTGGCTCCTGTTCGCTACCTCCTCGTATCACGAGTGTAATCTGGTTAAGAGAATAGGGATCGAATTGGGAAGCCAAACGCGTTATTTAAACAAAAAGCAATTGAAGTCGGATGTGCTCGGTCGAAAGACGCAGATATCACAACCTCGCTGTAGACTACAATACAACGTCACACCGTGCTTTTCAGGACGAACGCCGAAGAAGAAAAAGAAGAAGAAGAAGAAGAAGAAGAAGAAGAAGAAGAAAAAGAAGAAGAAGAAGAAGGAGAAAGAGAAGGAGGAGGAGAAGAAGGAGGAGGAGAAGGAGGAGAGGAGGAGGAGGAGGAGGACAAAAAGAAGAGAAGAGAGCGAAGAAGAAGAACAAAAAGAAGAGAAGAGAGCGAAGAAGAAGAAGAAGAACAAAAAGAAGAATACATTATCCCTGTTAATGGTCCAGTCGTATTATTCAAACTCTGCTTCAATTGCGGAGAAAAGCTAATCAAAACACCCTTCGACTCTATTTTCACAGGGGATTACAACTTCCGTTTTTGTGAACGATGCAGGAGGGGAAGTAACTGGATTCACAAGTTTTCAAGGTGGCTTGGTGGCCATCTTGGATGTCTTTGCAGACGGCGGAAATAAATGGTACAGAGATAAGCTGAAGGTATATTTTTTAATAAAGTTCGTACTTACTTATCCCTGTGATCCTGCTGGAGCATAAGGCTGAAACTGACACACTTTTCCTACCCTTTATAATTTACAGCAGGTCCCATACTCAACAGCAGAAGACGTCGCAAAAAGGTGTTTTTTTTTAAACTTGAGTTAAAGAAAAGCCCACTAAAGTATCGTTTCTTTCTGTTTCCTAAATCCTTGGTCTCACTGGTGAATTTTGTAGTCCTAAGGAATACATGGATATGGACAATTACAGCTGACCTTCAGCGAAGGATACAGGCCTTGGAGATGGAGATGTTTCCGAAGACTTTTAATCGTCACGTACAAAGATCGAGTTACAAATGAGGAAATACGAGATAGAATTACAACAGCAATAGGGCCTTTTGAAGACCTCTTGGCAACTGTCAAAAGAAGAAAACTTGCTTGGTACGGTCACATATCGAGATCAAATCGTCTTGCAAATACGATCCTCCACGGGAAGGTGTAAGACAGACGAGGAAGAGGCCGTCCCAAAAAGATGTGGGAGGACAACATTAAAAAATGGACCAATCTCCAACCAGAAGAGGCACAGGCAGCGGCCACTGACAGAGAAGAGTGACGTGGGGTTGTGAAGATGTGTTGATGTGTGCCCAAACGGTATGATCTGACCTGACCTGAAAGAATAAATATTGCTGATTGACAAAATCACAAACGATAGACTGTGGGAGAGAGGGGACAAGGGAAATTGGAACAGATAATCTTAAATCTTAGGAAGAAAGTATAGATGGATGGGTCATACTTTAAGAAAGCCCCAGGCTAGTATCACCAAGCAATCCCTAATATAGAACCGCCAGGGAACAAGAGGCCTAGGAAGACCAAGGAACACATGGATACGAAATCTGGAGGCGAAAATAAAGAAAATAGGAAAAATCTGGAAGGAGGTGGACAAAAATTGCACAGGACAGAGCTACAGAGCGAGGGAGGATTTATGACCTATGCACCCATACGTGGTAGAAGACGAAAGAGAAGAAATAAAGGTCTCTTCCTGTGGTAGTCACAGCTTAGTGGGAAAGTTGGATTGTATGTCATCACCACAAGAAACTCTGGATCTCTAGCCAGAACTCCCTCCTCTGTCGTTGTTATCTTCAGGACTTCCTGTATGTACTACTCTACTGTGTAGGTGGACTCATTTACTTATACTAGAAGCAAGTTCCAGATGGCGTCGAGTTTCATTGTTTGGTCATGCCGAACGGCTGAACCAGGAAACCCCTGCCCACAAGATACTACACAAGTCGGTCGTTCCTCAGCGCCAAAAGTCTTCCCCCTACGAGGTGCAGATGAGGCCATCCCCGTACGGGATGGCTCCAGCAGATATCAACCTCCTCCTCCGCCCTGGACGAGGCATGGAACCACGTCACAGATGTGGGTCATGGATGCGACCGACGGACGCAACAGGCCTTTGACGCCTAAGCGAACATTATTATTATTAATTTCCAGAGAAAGAAAGTTTGACACAAGGATCAAGACTTTCAATCAACTCTAATGTTAAGGCAGTACTATTGTATGTAGATAACAATTTTAAAACCGATCAACTATTGGAACAGGTACAGAGTTTCACCTATCTAGGTCATATAATAACGGAAGAAGGCAGCTGTGATAAAGAAATCAGAAAGAGAATAGGTATGGCCAAGATGGTATTCAGCAACATGCGACACATACTGACATCCAAACAGATAAATCAGAATTTGAAAATGAAAACTGTCAGGTGTTATGTATACTCTTCACAATTTATAGCAGAGAAACATGGACAATGAATAACAAGTTGGAAAAGAGTATTGAAGCCTTCAAAATGTTGGTATATAGAAGATCGTGACGCGCATTTCCTGGAAAGAGAAGAAAACAAATGTGGAGGTATTGAAAAAGTTGGGAGTAAAAAGAAAATTAATTACCAAAATCAGGGTTAGACAGTTCAGTTATTTTGGTCATATAACAAGACATACCTCCTCGTTGAAGAGAATACTAGAGGTTAGGGTGGAAGGCAGTCGTTCAAGAGGCAGACAACGTTTTAAGTGGGTGGAAAACATCAGGAAATGGATGGAAAAAAATTGCACCATTACGGCTAGAGACAAAGTAGACTGGAGATCCATTGCAGTCGATCTTCGATGTTATGATGGCACTTGGATTGAACTGAAATGTATGGGTCGACGACCTGACGCTAACACAGATGATGCAAACGTTCACAAACAGATGGCTGCGAAGTATGCAGGATTGATATGGTACGATGTGGCTGCAAAAGTGGGCCTGTGGCATAAAATCTGGCAGCTGGGAGTCTTTCAGGAGATAAAGAAGACGTTGACTAATCGTTGGACAAACTTTACGTAAAACTAAGAATAGCATTGCGAGACAACAGTTGTTCTGGAATCCGACAGGTAAAAGACACAGAGGCTAGGACAAACTTGGCGAGGAGAACTTGAGAAAAAAACGAGGGAGCCAAGACAGACGGGGCGGAAGTTGTAGAAAAAAAGCAAACAGACAGAAAGACATGGCGGTTGTTAGTCGATGACCTATGCTTCACAGCAGGTGACTGGGTTTTGGTTGTTTGATTGATTGATCGATCGATTGATTGATTTGTGGACTGATTGATTGTTTGATTAATTGATTGTTTGATTAATTGATATATGAACTGTTTGTTTGATTGATTGACTAATTAGTTATTTGATTAGCTGATTTGATTATTTATTAATTTATTGTTCTATTAATTGACAGGTTGATTGTTTAATTAATTAATTCATGGGTTGATTGATTGTTTCATTAATTGATTGATTGTTTGATTTATTGATTGATGACTAATTGATTGATTGATTAGATTTTTATGGACTGATTTTTTTTTATTGTGGATTGATTGATTTATGGACTGTTTGATTGATTGGTAGACTTATTTGTTAATTGATTTCATTCATTCATTCATTAGTTATGGAGGAAAAAAAACTGGAGTATTAACAAAGGAAACCTATTCCAATAATTTCCGTGCAGAAGCAGAGGCACTGAATGCCGCAGCTGAGCTTGTAATCCAAGATAAAGATATCCACCAAGAAAACATAGTATTCCTGACTGATGCCGCGTCAGAATTAGCAGCGCTATACCAACATAAAGATGAAAATCTCGAGCAATGTATGTTCTCCCTGACACAGCTCTCAGCAGAACACACGAGGTTGGTCATACAGTGGATCCCATCCCACTGCAATATTGAAGGCAATAAAACTGCAGACAAACTAGCAAAGTGTGGAGGAGCATCCCCACAAACAGACCTGAGTATCACATATAATGAGGCCAAGACCATAATTAAAGCCAACTTCAGGGTAAAATGCGCTGATCAACACCCCGACTTTCGAAAAGAAGACAGCTACTATAACTTAACTACAGAAGAGCAAGTCTACATCTTCAGACTGAGAACTGGGCATAACAGACTCAAGGGTCATCTTTACAACAAAACGAGGATTGGGACAGATGTCAGGTGCCCATGTGGGGAGCATATCATGACCGTGGAACACATCCTGCAATGCTGCACGCTCACGCAGGAAAAGAGAGAACAATACTGGCCTCGTGAGACAGATATGAGACAAAAGCTGTATGGAGATGAAACAGCCTTACAAACAATGGTCTCCTTTGTAAGAGAAACCGGAACCTTGATCTGAGAAGGAACAAAGAAGAAGAAGAAGAATAAGAAGAAGAATAAGAAGAAGAAGAAGAAGAAGAAAAGAAGAAGAAGAAGATTGATTTGTTGATTTATAGACTGAACTATTTATCTATTTATGAACTGATTTATGGACTGATTGATTGATGGATTGATGTATTGATTTGTACACTGACTAATTGATTAATTTATAAATTTATTGATTGAAAGACTAACGGATTGATTGACCGATTGATTGATTGATTGATTGATTGATTGATTGTTTGAAGGAGAGGACATCCTTTTTTCAAAACGTCTTTCTTATCAATCAAATGATCGATATATGTCAACAAGAAATCTAATCATTTCCAGCGAATGATTGATGTGTATGGGATGACAGACTACCGTCTTACTTATGGTGATCAGGCATGGCTTCCCTACAAGCCCCACTTCAATGACGTGGATGCTACACCAAACATGTATAGGTAGGTTACTGTTGTTGTTTGATGCCCACAGTGAGTGAGTATGATCTTTTGCGAGAACCGAAAAGAACATTAAGTGGAGGTTTAAAGTAGCTGATGAAGGTGGGCGGCGGTCCTCCAGGTGGTTGTGCTATGCTTGGTTTCATCTGCATGATGCTCACAACTACGGGGATCACGTCAATCCGCACATCGTCAGCCAGACTGCTTTGAAAACAGCCTGTGTCCAGGGAGCGCCAAATGGAAGAGAGATTGTGGTCTTGGCCAATACGTTGTGCCTGACCCTGTCGCGACGCACTGGTCAATATATTGTCTCTGGCGCGACGTCCTGGATTATATTGTCCCTGACGCGACGTCCTGGTCAGTATATTGTGCCTGTCCCCGACGCGTCATCCTGGTCAATATATTGAGCCTGACCCCAACGCGACGTCCTGGTCAGTATATTGTGCCTGACTCTGACACGACGTCCTGGCCATTATGTTGTGCCTGACCCCGATGCCACGTCCTGGTCAGTATATTGTGCTTGACCCCAACGCGACGTCCTGGTCAGTATGTTGTGCCTGACCCCGACGCGACGTCCTGGTCAGTATGTTGTGCCTGACCCCTACGCGACGTTCTGGTCAGTATTTTGTGCCTGACCCTGACGCAACGTCCTAGTCAGTATATTGTCCCTGACGAGACATGCGTCCCGTCGGTTAATAGGATTGGTCAATGAATGACTATACTTCACATTTGTCTTCCTGATGTCGCTCTATCTGTCTTTTCTTCGATTTGTACAACCATCCATCCATCCATCCATCCATCCATTCATCCATCCATCCATTCATCCATATACTTAGAATACTTGCAATCCTGGTATTCAAACAGGCATGTTTGATGAATGTTAACGTAACTTAACGACTTTATACTGATTTAGAAGACTCATCACAGTCTGTATACAACCAGTTACATTTGCATTATCTTGCTCTAAAAGCTATGCGCATCCAATCTATTCTTAAATGCATTAACTGACCCTACCTCCCGGGGCCATGCATTCCAAACAGTCACCACTCTCTGACTAAAAAAATATTTCCAAATATCCAATCTGAACCTTTCTTTACTTAATGTGTTCTTGTTGGTGGTTGTGTTTTAAAAAAACTTGTTATAGTCTTATTCAACATTTAATTTTTATTTTTTATTTTTCCGGTCAGCGGCCATTAAGTCTACTTTTTTAGATTTCTAACTGCCAAGAGATTTTTAACATGCTCGACACTGAACACGGGAGTCCGATCTCACTCCCAAGAGATCAGGGTAATTTTTAACAAGAAGATCCACGTAAGAAAATTCTAGCCTCCACCGTGATTCGAACCCGTGACCCTCGGCACCCAAGGCAGACACCTTACCCGAGACAACTGAGCGCCCCCACGCGCCCCCTCCCCTTCATCCATATATCTTTCTATCCATCCACCTAGACATTCATCCGTCCATCTATCTATCTATTTATATATCCATCCATCAACCTCCACATCCATCTGTCTATTTACATATCTATCTATTTATATATCTATCTATCCATCTATTTATTTATCTATGTATCTATCTATCTATAAATATATATGTATATATATATATATATATATATATATGTCTGTCTGTCTGTCTGTCTGTCTGTCTGTCTGTCTGTCCGTCCGTCCGTCCGTCCGTCCATCCGTCCGTCCGTCCACCCACACGTGCACCTATCCATCAATCTATCCATCTATCTATCCATCTATATATCTATCTATTTATCTGTCTATATATCTATATATTTACCTATCTATATCTATATCTATCTATCTGTCTGTCTATATATATATATATATATATATATATATATATATATCTGGCTGTCAAGTTAATATTGACATATGTGTGTTTCTTTACTTTCAATTCTTTTTTCTTTGTTTCTTTCCAGAAAGCTGATGACTGAATCATTCGTCTCTTTGCCAGTATCATCACTTGTTGTGGAACACACCTCGGAAACACGTCACGTAACAAGTCTCATTCCAGTTTTCTCTGAAATCCGATTGGTCAATAACAAAATGTGTATCACCGAAGTCATAGAGACGGCCTTAACCTTGGGATTGATGGGGTATCCTTTTGTAATGGCCGATGGGGTCAGATTCAAATCGCAAACAGATTTGAATCACCCTCAGGTCTCACAGTTACCATCAAAGTCAGTATTTTCTTCTTTTTTTTGTTAATGTTACTAGTATGTAAATTAAAATCTAATAATATACTCCAGGGTATTAAAATTCAAGGCCACATGACGGAGGGCAATAAAGAACTTTTTTTATCTATATCAGTGGCATGATCTTATTTGATGGGCGCAGCCAAAACCTACTGTAAATCTAAAGTAGACCATTTGCGCAGCGGTCTCAATGTGGCAAGGCGGATCGGATAGCTCACCGTTACCGCCAGGGAGCGCGAACCAGAGCTGCCAAGACCCTTCTACACCTTACACGGTAATCCTGGATAACAGGCTGCAACAGGGCAGGCTGGTTAAGGAGAAAGGAAGTGGGAAGAGCAGCCCGGTACACAAAATTCCTGCTGAAGTCGGACCGAAAGGTGAAAATACCCCAAGTCAATCTGTAAACTACAACACCATTCCGTTCTCTAGACAACTCCCTGTCATTTGCAAAGTCCTTTTCTTGGCTTGGTAGCTGTAGATTTAGAACGAACAGCAGAACTAGGAAAACAGAGATTCTCAACAATAGCGCTCCAGTGGCTACCCTCCCATTGCGGAATCGTGGACAACGAGAGAGCTGATGCTCTGGCAAATGATGGCAGCAAAAAGGCACAATCTAATCATCGAGTACCATACATAGAAATATACACATGCTGGAAAGAATACAAAAAAGAGTGACAACGCTGATAGTGGGATTCCAGAATTATAGTTTTGAGGAAAGACTCAGAAAAACCGGCCAACAGTGTTTAGAAGAGAGAAGAATTCGTGGTGACTTAATACAGGTTTATAAGATGATCAGAGGAATGGATAAATTAGACTATAACAAGTTTTTTTTAAAAATATAACCACCCAAATAACAGGAGGGCATAGCCACAAGTTGACTAAAGAGAGGTCCAGATTAGATATTAGGAAATTTTTTTTTAGTCAGAGAGTGGTGAATGCTTGGAATGCATTGCCACAGGAGGTATTGGAGGCAGGGACAGTTAATGCATTTAAGAATAAATTGGATTCGTATAGCTTTTAGAGCAAGGTAATGTAAATGAAACTGGTTGTATACGGACTCTGTAGAGTCTTCTAAACCAGTATAAAGACGTTAAGTTAAGTTAAGTTAAGTTATATAATAGTTGTTCATCACAAGTGATGAAGACCACTCTCTTTGTTCAGCCGTGTGGACAGTCGTATCTCTTGCTGTGTCCGCTGAAATGGGTGACTTGCGCGGTGATTTGGATTAAAGTGAGGAAGAAACTGCGCCTTTTGTGAATCTCATTCACAGAGCCTAAGCTACCTTTTGCCAGTGGCAAGACATTCATCGAGACGACTGGAGATAGCATATGATGCAGATTTTGTCTCAGGGTTACCACCGAAGCCTTTCCGTAAACATGTAACCCTCAGGGTAGAAAGGTGAGATGGCATATAACGCAGTTTGTCGTGCCTTTTCGATAACCACAAGAGGTCGTATGGACAACACTCAGCGTGTGAGTGAGTCTGGCATCTCTCCCCAGCTGTATTCATCTCATCATAGTAGCATCTAAAATTCCCACACGCCAAATTCGTGAAGGTGAACCGGCAGAACTAACCCGTGAAATACGTCACAGGTATAAGCGTAGTTCCATTCAGCCGGCGTCCAGACCAGGATAAACGGATGGAAGAAATCACAAAAAAGAACGAAATAACAAGTCCCGACAGAAAACAACACCACGTTTCCGTGAACACAAGTGTAAGTCGTCGACTAGTGTGAATTCCAGGCAAATCCGTGGTCTGGCGGCATCCATAATGATCCAAAACAGTAGAGAAATGTAGACTCGCAGCCAGTTATGGCGCCATCTTTGCCAAATTAAGTTATATAGAGCAGACACAAATCAAGGAAGCTACACGGGGACAAGCGACACGAAAGGCAAGAGATGAGTTGCCTCCGTCTGACCGTCAGACAGTGTTTCTCTGCCCTCAGTGTGACAGTCGCTTTATTGCTCGAATTGGTTTGATCAGCCATCTATGAACCCACTCCATGATTGACAGGTGACAATGTGGTCCTCTTCGAAAACGATCGACAAACAACACAACACATGTAATAAATCAATCTAATATATCTTCTATCCTCCACAGGGAGCTGTTCATCAGGTGGCTACAACTATCCACCTTGTTCCCAGCCTTCCAGTTCTCAGTTGTACCATGGGAGTACGAAGCAGATGTTGTGTATATAGCAACCAACTTAACTTTGCAGCGGGAACAGACAGTATTAGCCGAGATGAAAAAAGAGGAATTAATAGAGGAAGTCTCGAAAGGGCTTCCCATTCTGAGGCCAGTATGGTGGCTTGACCCCCAGAACCGCTCGGTGCACGACATGCAGGTAACTTGTGGATGCCTTAGTCAGTGTATCTCTCGTTTGTATTTGTCTTCCTTTGTAAGTCTGCTCTTGCCTTGCGGCGTCACAGGTATGAGGTAGAGTTCTGTTTTGCGGTTGGTGGAAGTCTTGTGCCGCCGGTATGTTGAACTTTTGTAAGTGTTTCTGCTGCCGAAGACGGATGTGTCGGACCGAAAGGTGCAAATATCGCAGTCAATTTGTTAACTAGCGACACAGCGCATTCTGTTTTCCGGACTACGTCCTGCTGCTTGAAAGCCCTGTTCCGGACTTGGTAGCGAGATATTGAGAACGAACGCAGAAGAAGATGAAGAAGAAGAAGAAGAATTGTTTCTTTGATCACATCTATCCGTCGTTGATAGGGTCGATCTCTTATTTTCGTGACCCTGACACGTCCATGTAACTTAACTTAACGTCTTTATACTGGTTTAGAAGACTCTGTAGAGTATATATATAACCAATCTATTTTATATTCGCTTGATTTAAAAATCCCAATGCGAATCCAATATATTCTTGAATTCATTAACTGACCCTGTCTTCACTATTTCCCGTGACATTGCATTTCAAGCATTCGCCCCTTTCTGATTGGAAAAATACGCCGATTGTGATGATGCAGTACATGGTGGGATTGTTATCGGTGACATCCAGACATAAAATGGCACAAGTCAACGCCTATATGCGTGTCACCACAAAGACGCGACACCCTCTGCACAGTAGTATCTCAGACATCAAAGGGTCAAGAATCAAGAGAGGGGCGTCATGGATGGCACAGTCTGAGACAACAATTGGACACGTCCCTCCAGCGGAGACGATAGCCAAAGGAGAAGAATGGGTCCACACAGGTCATAGAATGATAGAGTACAGAGAGTTATCATAACCTTAGGCAAGGAATGCAGAGAACGGAGCAACGGGAAAGCAGAGCACGAGGTGAATCAGCTGATAACTGAGAACACCCAGGAGAGTGACGCTGTCATATACACCGACAGATCAGTCGTGCGAAGTGGGGCATCAGGCTGAGGTTTCTCGGCTAGAGTGAGAGGAGAGGACGTTGCTGAGCGCAGTAGGGCATACGTGTCAACAACCTCCAGTTTGAGAATGGAGACGGAAGCAGTGACCTCAGCACTCAAATGGATATCTGAGACTTCTATAACAAGGGCAGTCATCGTGACAGACGCGCAAGCCATACTTTAGAAGGTACAGAAGGGATGGCTAAGGTGCGAGTGGATAGCAGCTGTTGAGGCCTCAAACCTTCAGGGGTTGACATGGATCTACTGTCCTGCTCATGCCGGGGTTCAGGGCAATGAAATAGCTCACATCATGGCTTCACAAGCTCCCATCATGGGCACATTAGTGATGGGTAGAGGTGACATTTTGAAACCAATCACTGACCGCCTGCTGGATGAGGACACCGCAATAGATGAAGCAGCAATCCACAGACTGCAGGGTTTCGACATTAAGCGAGGTTCGAGCGGAGTGGGGCGCATGAGAGGACGGCGCAGGAGCGTGTACAACCAGCGAGCTACAAGGACCATCAGCATCCATACCTTACACCATTTGATGAGACAGACTGAGCACCTATGGGTATGCCCAGAGTGCAGTGACGTCGATTCTTAGAAACAGAAACATGATTGGGAAAAAATGTCCTGGTATCTAATCTGCACTTTTCTTTAATTAATTTGTGGCTGTGCCCTCTTGTTCTTGTAGGCGGCTGTATTTTGAAGAAAAAAACATGTTATAATCTAATCAATGTGGTATGGAGCACTTACACTAAACAGTAACGGCGGCTTAGCGCCTTTCACATGAGGTGTCTACGGCGTATATTGGGGATTGGGTGGCAAGAGAGAGTCCCACATAATACGGTCTTACAGAGAGCAAACACTCACAGCATGTACTCGATGTTGAGCCAGCGACGTCTACGGTATTTGAGGCTTATTTATCGCGTGGAAGACGAGAGGCTGCCAAAGGAGTTAGAAGAATCGGCCGTCCCACACTGCGATTCAAGGACGTTTGCAAGAGGGACTCGAAGTCATGCGACATCCCATCCGAGGGCTGGGAAGAAATTGCTCAGGATCGAGTTATCTGGAGCCAGTTGGACGGGGCATAGTGGCTGCTGACGCTCGTAGAGGTCTTCTGGCTGTAGAGAAAAGAGAAAGACTGAAGAGATCAAGGAACAGCCAGGCAAGCCAGCCTCCTCAGTATGGTTGTACGATCTGTGGCAGGAACTGTCACTCGCGGATCGACCTTTACAGCCATAGCAGACAGTGTTGAAATACAGGAGACAGAGCTGGACAAAACTTACAGGGCGCCACGCGCATGGTCTATAGAGACTGAGACGCCTATGATGAATGTAGTATGACTGCCCTGCAGATATATTATACAACATCCTTGTCAAACCTCCAAACCACTTTATTTTCTGTGCCTAATTAAAGTAGTTAATTGGGACCGTGGTCTGGAGGTAAGGTTTTCGCCTCGGGTGCTGGAGGTCGCGAGTTCAAATCCCAGTGGAGACATATTTTTTTCACGTGGATCATCCGGTAAATATTTTCCCTGACCTCTGAGTAGTGAGATCAGACACCCGTGTCCAGTGGCGAGCACGTTAAAAATACTTTAGCAGTTGGAAATCGAAAAGAGTAGGCTTAACGGCCGCTGCTCTGACAAAATTCAAGTTAAAAATCTACTCAACATTATTCTAGGGATTCTCGCCCCACAGAGAATATGTCGCAAAAAAAAGGGGGACTGTTTGGGCATAACAACAGGTCTTGGTTATGTGGTTAGCGGAGCGGCTTAGATGGCGCCTGACAGGCTGCGGATCTATGTTGCTCTAATGTACGCTTCCACTTCAAGTCTCAAAAATTGGCGATCGAATATTCCAGGGGCTAACAGATGCTGGGATTGACCTGGCAAGTCACCAGTGGATTTCCACCTGCCAAAAAAATATGAAACAAAGGAGGTCGCACTTCCCCACGACGTCTAACGACACTAGTGGACTGAAGATAGATAAATAGAGATAGAATGATAGTAGTTAACTAAGGTAGTCCCTTAACGTACTGTTGCAAATGCTGTCGTTAATTGTCTTTCCTGCCACACTTCGTACACAGTGCTTCTCACAGGTCTTTTATCATACGTGCGTTAGGGCCCAATGTTGATACTGATAACATAAGGTAGGAATGATCAGTCTGTTTAGTGGATATAGTGACATTTAGATGTTTCAGTATCGGTACTAGCTGATAGTGCACCCTGTTTGCTATTTGTATGGTATGAGTGTGCGCATGACGAAGTGGTAGAGCCCTCGCTTGTGACAACAAAGGTGCTCAGCTCGATCCCAGTTATATCAACTGAGGCTATGCTTCTAGTCAGGTGAGGTTCACGATCAACTGATGCTATGCTTCTAGTCAGGTGAGGTTCACGATCAACTGATGCGATGCTGCTAGCCCGGTGAGGTTCACGATCAACTGATGCTGTGCTTCTAGCTTGGTGTGGTTCACGATCAACTGATGCTATGCTTCTAGACTAGTCCGGTGAGGTTCACGATCAACTGATGCTGTGCTTCTAGCCCGGTGAGGTTCACGATCAACTGATGCTGTGCTTCTAGCTTGGTGTGGTTCACGATCAACTGATGCTATGCTTCTAGACTAGTCCGGTGAGGTTCACGATCAACTGATGCTATGCTTCTAGCTTGGTGTGGTTCACGATCAACTGATGCTGTGCTTCTAGCTTGGTGTGGTTCACGATCAACTGATGCTATGCTTCTAGACTAGTCCGGTGAGGTTCACGATCAACTGATGCTATGCTTCTAGCTTGGTGTGGTTCACGATCAACTGATGCTATGCTGCTAGTCCGGTGAGGTTCACGAAGGAGCGCGTTTTAGATCTTCGCCGGTCTCACACAGCTTTTTTAGCGTGTTCGCTCCCCGGGGCCAGACTGCCTCTCTTTAGTAGTGCAGTCCTGCAGGTTATGTTTTGGTGTGGCAGTGTCCCTGAGACCCATTCTGTGGCGATTGGTCTTGAGTCTACAAGACCCCGTTCTGAATCCGAAGATCTTTGTCTGCCCATCTCTACCAAGTTTGTCTATGCTGTCATTTTCCGGCCTGTATTCTTTGTCACTTGCGGCTATTGTGAGCTCATCTGCTTTCTCGTTTCCAAATATCCCATAGTGGGCCGGAATCCACTGCTGGACTAAATCTATTGTTTGAGACAGCAATCCGATGTATTTTATTTCGTGTAAGAGTATCTTGTTTGGGGCTTGAGATATGTGACACGCTTCAGTATATCCAGCGGTAAATTGTAACTGTTTTCTACTTAGAAAAGACAACACTTTTGACAAAATATCCCTTCCCTCACCTACGTTTGATGTTTACTGAGATGGGCAGCATATTCTGGGACCGTTCTGAGCAACTCAGACTCTAGATATGCCACTGATTGCACATATAAGAAGGACCCTAGCTTTATTGATTTATGTTATTCAGGTCAGGTCATCCCGTAACCGGTGAGGTCGTTGGGGCACACATGAAGACATCCTCACAACCCCACGCCACCCTTCTCTGTCAGATGCCGCTCCATGTGATTCTTCTGGTCGGAGATATGTCCATTCTTTTATGTTGTCCTCCCATCTCTTTTTGGGCCGGCCTCTTCGTCGTCTGCTTTAGACCTTTCCGTGGAGGATTGTATTTGCAAGACCATTTGATCTCGATATGTGACCGTACCAAGTGATTTTCCTTCTTTTGACAGTTGCCAAGAGATCTTCGAAAGGCCCTATTGCTGTTGTAATTCTATCTCGTATTTCCTCATTTGTAACTCGATCTTTGTACGTGACGTTTACAAGTTTTCGGAAACATCTCATCTCCAAGGCCTGTATCTTTCGTTGAAGGTCAGCTGTAACTGTCCATGTCTCACAAGCATAGAGGAATATTGACAGGACCAGTGTACGCATTAATCTGATTTTCGTGCATAATGCTAACTGTTTATCTTGTCAGATTTTGTTAAGCCGTGCAAGCGCCGCTATTGTCTGTGCTATTCTGGCAAACACCTCACATTTTGATCCTTCATCATTGACAATTGACCCAAGATATTTAAGACGGTCAACCACTTCGAGTTCCTGACCGTTAGCTTTTATCCTGCTGTTGAAGCCCTTGGCGTTGATGGTCATTAATTTTGTCTTTCCAGCGTTTATTTCCATACCATAGCCAAGAGCTGTTTCATCGAGCCTTCTGACCCATTCCTGGAGTTCTGCTTCTGAACCGGCCAACCCGTCGATATCATCTGCAAAACGAAGGTTGGTAATCGTTCGGCCCCCTATCTTGACAGTACCAACGTGACCTCCAAGTGCCTCACTCATAATTCCTTCAAGGAATATATTGAAAAGAGTTGGAGAGAGTGTACACCCCTGTCTCACACCAACTGATGTGCGAAACCAGTCCCATCGCCTCCTATTCACAAGAACTGCGCTAGACGCCTTGTCATACAGGTGTTCAAGGACCGTTATAATATTTCCGTTGATTTTATGTTTTTAGATTAGCATTTATTTGTGTCACCATCATCAGTCCCGTAACCTAAAATGTCATTCGGGCAGCAATACTGCAGACTGTTGGACCACTTCCTGCCACTTCAGGCACCAATACTGCAGACTGTTGGACCACTTCCTGCCACTCCAGGCACCAATACTGCAGACTGTTGGACCACTTCCTGCCACTCCACTCCGTTTTGTGCCAGGGTATTTGTTCTAGCTATGAACTCTATGGTGGACACTATGGTGGACTCTCTGATGGACTCTATGGTGGACTCTCTGGTGGACTCTATGGTGAACTATATGGTGGATTCTATGGTGGACTCTATGATGGACTCTATAGTGGACTCTATGGTGGACTCTATGGTGGACTCTATGTGGACTCTCTGATGGACTCTATGGTGAACCCTATGGTAGATTATATGGTGGACTCTATAGTGGACTCTCTGATGGACTCTATGGTGAACTCTCTGATGGACTCTATTGTGGACTCTCTGATGGACTCTATGGTGAACTCTCTGTTAAACTATGGTGGACTCTCTGATGGACTCTTTGTTGGAATCTCTGATGGACTCTCTGGTGGACTCTATGGTGGACTCTGATGGACTCTCTGGTGGACTCTATGGTGGACTATGGTGGACTCTCTGGTGGCCTCTCTGATGGGCTCTATGGTGGACTCTCTGATGGGCTCTACAATTGACTCTCTGGTGGACTGATGGACTCTCTGATGGACTATAATGGACTCTATGGTGGATTCTGAAGGGCTCTCTGGTTGACTCTCTGGTGGACTGATGGACATTATGGTGGACTCTCTGGTGGACTATGATGGACACTATTGTGAACTCTCTGATGGACTCTTTGATGGACTCGATGGTGGACTCTCTGATGGGCTCTATGGTGGACTCTCTGATGTACTATGGTTGACTCTCTGGTGGACTCGCTGATGATAAACTCTCTAAAGTTGTCTTCCCATCTCTTTTTCTGCCTTCCTCTCTTACGCTTCCTAGGCACAGTAACTTGCAGAATCATCTTGGTCAACCCACACAATCTTGAAACATGCCCATACCATGTGATCTTCCGTGCTTTTACCATAGTCAATAGATCTTGATATTGGCTGACCTCTCTCTTAACGGTGTCACGAACTGCCTTATTGGTGACGTGGTCTAGATACAAAATTCTGAGGAGTCGACACAGACATCTCATCACCATTGCACAAACTCTTGGCTCTAGAACTTCTGTCAGAGTCCCTAGTTTAGCACGAGTAAAGGTACACGGAGGTGACAAGTGCAGACATTCAACTCAACTTAGATTTCAGGTTGATGCTTTTTTCCATCCGTAGCGGCCTCAGTTTGGTCATCGCTATTCTTGCCTGAATCTCAGTTCTGGAACCTTCCGCATCCATCGCTGTTCTTGCCTGAATCTCAGTTCTGGAACCTTCCGCATCCATCGCTGTTCGTGCCAGGATCTCAGTTCTGGAACCTTCCGCATCCATCGCTGTTCGTGCCTGAATCTCAGTTCTGGAACCTTCCGCATCCATCGCTGTTCGTGCCTGAATCTCAGTTCTGGAACCTTCCACATCCATCGCTGTTCGTGCCTGAATCTCAGTTCTGGAACCTTCCGCATCCATCGCTGTTCGTGCCTGAATCTCAGTTCTGGAACCTTCCGCATCCATCAGTGCTCCCAGGTATTTAAACTGTCTAACACTTTCCAATGGTTCGCCTTTGATCACGATCGGACTTGTTAGGCCCTCTGGGATATTGACAATAATTTTAATATTCTCTGCACTCATTTACATTCCAAACGTTATTTGTTTGTTTACTACTAAATCAAATGTTTATTATTTTTTGTTTTTACTAATTTCCATTCCAAACGTTATTTGTTTGTTTACTACTAAATCAAATGTTTATTATTTGTGTTTAACTAATTTCCAGTCCAAACTTTATTTGTATTCTTACTACTAAATCAAATGTTTATTATTTTTTGTTTTTACTAATTTCCATTCCAAACTTTATTTGTTTGTTTACAACTAAATCAAATGTTTATTATTTTTGTTTTTACTAATTTCCATTCTAAACTGTATTTGTTTTCTTACTACTAAATCAAATGTTTATTATTTGTATTTAACTAATTTCCAGTCCAAACTTTATTTGTATTCTTACTACTAAATCAAATGTTTAATATTTGTGTTTTTACTAATTTCCAGTCCAAACTTTATTTGTTTTCTTACTACTAAATCAAAAGTTTATTATTTGTGTTTTTACTAATTTCCAGTCCAAACGTTATTTGTTTCCTTACTACTAAATCAAATGTTAATTATTTGTGTTTTTACTAATTTCCAGTCCAAACTTTATTTGTTTTCTTACTACTAAATCAAATGTTTATTATTTCAGATAGCTGACGAATTCCTAATCGGAAACAATTTGCTTGTCGCCCCAGTGTTGTGTGAAGACGTTCAATGGAGGGACATTTACGTGCCACCCGGTGTATGGGAGGATGTTGACATGGGAACATTTGTCCTAGGTCCAAATACTCTTCGAAATTATTCGGTTAGCCAACACAGTATTCCTATGTTCAGGAGACGGAAAATTGTCGGCGAAAAATTACAACTTGAGTTATGATGCAACAAGTGAAAAGTGGAGTGCCACAGGGCTCGCTTTGGGACCAATATTCTTCTTGATATATATAAATGATTTGGACATTGATATGATCCATGATTGAACAATTTTCGGACGACACAAAACTATGAAGGAGTGTCTCATCTACAGCAGAGGTAGAAATATTGAGGTCCAATTTAGATAAAATTCGAGACTGGTCTATGAGATGGCAATAAATCAATGTACAGGGATCCACATGGGTAGATCCAATATGGAACATAATTACAGAATGGGCGATAACAATATTAGAATGATAGATAACGAAAGGTACCTAGGGGTTATAATAGAGCATACAGGTAAAGTGAGTAAGCAAGTCCAGGTAGCAGTGAATAAGGCAAATGCAATGTTAGGTATGATAAAAAGAAATATTAAACATAGGAGTAAGGAGGTGATAGTCAAACTGTATAAAGCATTAGTTAGACCTAGATTGGAGTGCTGTGTGCAGGTGTGGAGTCCTTATCATAGAGGGGATATAAACATGCTGGAAAGGATACAAAGAAGAGCGACAAAGCTGATAGTGGGATTCCAGAATTACAGTTACGAGGAGAGACTCAGAAAAACCGGCCTACAGTGTCTAGAAAAAACAAGAATTCGAGGTGACAATACAGGTTTATAAGATGATCACGGGAAAGGTTAAATTAGACTATAACAAGATTTTCAAAATAAAACCACCAACGGAAACAAGATGGCGCAGCTACAAATTAACTAAAGAAAGGTCCAGATTGGATATTAGGAAATATTTTATTAGTCAAAGAGTGTTGAATGCTTGGAATGCATTGCCCCAGAAGGTAGTGGAGGCAGAAACAGTTAATGCATTTTAGAATAGATTGGATGTGCATAGCTTTTAGAGCAGGGTAATGCAAATGTAACTGGTTGTCTACAGACTCTGATGAGTCTTCTAAACCAGTATAAAACAATGTTAAGTTTAGTGGTAACGTAATGCGTTACAAGCATATTAGCTGGCCTACGACAGGCAACTGCAGCACTTATAGGCAGTCAATGAATTTTATTCAGACCAAAATGATTCATACGGTTTGTTTGTGCTGCTTCAACGTATTTTATCTTGCAAATGAGATCAGTCTGTGCTATTGTCTTTGTTAACCTCTCTAAATCTTGGTTTTCAATCAGGCTCGTGTGTCTGATGCCAGGTAGCCAAATGTTGAGTAAACTCATTTCGCTCTTTTGCCTTGGTGTACCATGTTGGGCACAGGGCCTCCTTAAGGCCATCTCCCCACTTCAACCTCGATTACAGCGATTTACGTTGCACTGTTTCGTTAGTCCTGTGGCCCAGTGCATCCGATTTCAAAAGGCGTTTCTGTAGAGTTGCCCTCCTTAGCCCTTCCAGAAAAAGAAAGAAGAGACATAACCCTGAGGTACAGTGAAAAACTACCCAAGCATGGACTGGACACATGCATACACCGACGGTTCTGTAACAAACACAACACAGAATGGAGGGAGGGGTATTCCTGAGCCTTACAAACGGTAGAAAGATAACACTGTCAGTGGCAACTGGAAAATTCTTAAGCAATTTCAGAGCGGAGGCAGAGGCATTGAAGGCTGCAGTAGAAGCAATGCTGACAGGCGAAAGCAATGAAAGCCAGATAGTCCTGCTTACAGATGCCCTGCCCGTGGTTACAGCATTAAAAAGCCAGAAAAATACAGAACTTAATGATTTAAGAGCAGTACTCTGTCAACTATGCCAGCAGTCCACACCAAAAAGAGTAGTGGTACAGTGGGTTCCATCCCACTGTAACATTCAAGGCAACGAGGAGGCAGACTGGCAAATGAAGGTGCAAGGCTACCACAACCAGATTCTAGTGTTACCTACGAAGAGTGCAAAGGGTTAATAAGGGCCAGATACATGGCCAAATGGGAAACAGAGCATACTGGCTACACAAAAAAATGATGCCTATTACCAGTCGAACAGAAGAGAGCAGGTTGGGGTCTTCAGACTCCGCACAGGCCACAACAGACTGAGGTACCATCTATTCAATAAACTGAAAATAGGTGATGAATCAGTGATGGCACTGATGAATGCACTTGTGGCACCGGGAAAATGGCCGCTGAACATCTGCTGCAAAATTGCCCGACATACGAGGATCAGAGAAAGCACATGTGACCATCACCAGTGGCAACACTAGACAAGCTCTATGGCAGTGTCGACAGCCTCAGGATGACAGCTGCATTCGTCGAAAAATTCAAGTTGACGTCTGCCAGCGTAAGAAGAAGAAGAAGACAACCTCGATTGCCCGTGAGGCTGTAGGGTCACTCTACGTCACTCTACGTGTCCACTTGTTATCCGTAATGCGCACCACATGGCCAGCCCATCTTTGTTTTCGGGCAACGCGACATCTATGATGTCAGTGAAGGAAGTTCGTTGTCTGATCACAGCGTTGCAGATTTGGTCTCGAATGGAGATCTTCAATGTTCTTTACTCCATCGCTCGTTGGATAACGCGGAGTCTATCTGCATCAGCTTTCCGCAGGTTCCACACCTCGCAGCCACATATCATGGCTGGAGTAACCACACTGTTGGAGGTGTGAGCTCTAGCGCTGTCGTTTCGCATCCTGTTATTTTCATATGAAGAATATAAATTAAAATAAGGCGAGGCTGTGGTGGTACTATGGATTAAAATAAATTGTAAAAAAAGTTAATATGTATGGTCAGATACCACGTTAGGACGAAAACAAAAAACAAAGCTTACGTTACCCCCTTAAGGTCTTTATCTGGGACAAATATCATCTTATTTTTTTTATTTTTCATTAAAGTGTTTGCCTCTCTGTATTCTACTGGCGGAAGCACGCCACTTTCCACCCCAGGCAACAGTCTTTTAGGTAATATCAGGACGTATTAACCAGTGTTTGGATGCATGTGTATGTCTGTATGTACCTATACTAGTTTGATCGCTCTCAGAGGGCAACCCAACCAATATGCAATGTAAGGGCCTCACCCTGAGGGGGCGCGTAGAAGTTGTGTAAGAGTGTGATTGTTGGACAGAATCAAATTAAATAGAGTGTGAGGTAAGAAGCCATCTAAGGGAGAAGCGTATGGATCACACCAGTAACGAAGTGTGATGAACATTTTAGGGTAAGCTGAGTCAAGAACATAAAAGGACATAATCGTTCACCTGTTCTAAAAATATAATCCAGTCAGGGAAGACCGGCTGAATTTGTGGCATTTGGGTTGTGATAAATATAATAGCACGCTAACGACCGTCTCCTAGCTACCAATTGACCTGATTCCTACTCTGTGTTATGCTGTACGCAATCAACATTTCCAGCTTTGCACGTTTGCTAACATGGCACTACGTTTGAACAAAAATGACCATTTCAATTTCTAATTTATTTCACATATGTTTCATGCAAAGGGAGTCTTCTCAATTCTCCCCAAAACTTTTGGGAAAGCTCAGCCTATTATGTCTATTCTAATGCTTCGCTACTGGTGTTCATGTTTCTGTTTTGTGTACTGACTTCAGCTTCTATGATCTGTTATCTCATTATTTTTCTTGTTTGTCTCTGATGATGACTTTTAGGCCGTAACGTAGGTTATGTTATATTTTTGCAAAAACCCAAGATAAGATGGACGGAAATGTTTTTCGCATGCCAGAAAAGCACATTCCCAGGCAGCTTCTATACACAGAGCTCACAGTAGCAGAGACAGAAGAAACACTAGTTGTTGTTGTTGTTGTTGCTGTTGTTGTTGTTGTTTCGAATATCCACAATAAATAGGTTTACTCGTTTGTGCGCCCTGAAAAGGACGTAAATTGGGTGGTTGCAGTAGCTTTTCTCACATACCAAGCGTGCTGATGGAGGTGGTCCGAGGCCTTCCATGCGATTATGCTATGCTTGGCTTCATCTGCGCACCGCTCACTACTGCGGGGATCACGTTGATCCCTCACTTCGTTAGCCAGGCTCCAATAATAACAGCCCGTTTCCCAGAAGGGCTACGAGGAAGCCATGGTGAGGGTCTTGGCCAGTATATTTTGCCTGACCCTGACTAACATGTCTGATCAGTATGTTTTGCCTGACCCTGACTAACATGTCTGATCAGTATGTTTTGCCTGACCCTGACTAACATGTCTGATCAGTATATTTTGCCTGACCCTGACTAACATGTCTGATCAGTATATTTTGCCTGACCCTGACTAACATGTCTGATCAGTATGTTTTGCCTGACCCTGACTAACATGTCTGATCAGTATATTTTGCCTGACCCTGACTTACCTGTCTGATCAGTATATTTTGCCTGACCCTGACTAACATGTCTGATCAGTATATTTTGCCTGACCCTGACTAACATGTATGATCAGTATATTTTGCCTGACCCTGACTAACATGTCTAATCAGTATAGTTTGCCTGACCCTGACTAACATGTCTGATCAGTATATTTTGCCTGACCCTGACCAACATATCTGATCAGTATAGTTTGCCTGACCTTGACTAACATGTCTGATCAGTATATTTTGCCTGACCCAGACTAACATGTCTGATCAGTATATTTTGCCTGACCCAGACTAACATGTCTGATCAGTATATTTTGCCTGACCCTGACTAACATGTCTGATCAGTATATATTGCCTGACCCTGACTAACATGTCTGATCAGTATATTTTGCCTGACCCTGACTAACATGACTGATCAGTATATTTTGCCTAACCCTGACTAACATGTCTGATCAGTATATTTTGCCTGACCCTGACTAACATGTCTGATCAGTATATTTTGCCTGACCCTGACTAACATGTCTGATCAAAATATTTTGCCTGACCCTGACTAACATGTCTGATCAGTATATTTTACCTGAACCTGACTAACATGTCTGATCTGTATATTTTACCTGACCAGACGTTAATCTTCCTTCCCGAATGTTAATATAAATTGTATAATTATTTGTTTATTTTTTTTGTTTTTGTGTCCCTGATGAAGGCCTTGCTGCTGTAACGTAGGTGTCGTCTTGTCTTTGTGCCGGTGCAATCACTGAGCCATTACTTGTATATGTTTTTATATTGGAGCTGTATATTTTCAAGATCAGCTTATTTGTGGGTTTTTTTCAAAGTTGTATAATGATGTTGAGAAGTGCATATAGTGGTCAGGTGCCCAAAGCTGACTGCTAGCGTCAGGGCCATCGACCCAGAACTTCCGAGACCCTTCTACATCTCCACCTGGTGATCCTGGATAACATGCTGCAACAGAGTAGACTGACTAATGAGAAGAGATTGAAGAGGGAAGGCTAACCCGGTACTCAAAACGGCCAGTTGAAGTTGGATGTGTCAGACCAAAAGGTGCAAATATTGCAGTCAAGCTGTAGACTCGGACACAACGCATTTAGTTCTCTAGGCAACATCATGCTACTTGCAAAGCCTTTTACATAGCTTGGTAGCGGGAGTTTGAGGAAGAAGAAGAAGAAGAAGAAGAAGTTGTTGTTGTTATCCCATAGCTGCTGAGCAAGCATATTCTTGGCAGCCCAATACCATTCTTATATAGATACAGGTCTTCTTCAGTTGATTCACTGCTCCGTACAGTGTGTTGGCAGTTGTCGTCAGTGCTTGTAAGAATCTTTTCCTCATGTCCGCAAGCGTCTTGCACTCAATGAGTAGATGTCGAACTGTTTCATCAGGATGAGAGCAATGTCTGCACAAGGGCAGGTGCTGGGGATTGATGCGGTTCAATTGGCTATTGACTCTGGTATGTCCTGTTCGGAACTGAAAGATGAGACTTTGGTCTCTTCTAGGTAGTTTATTATTTCATCGTTACTTTTTGGTTGTGACATTTCGCTACATACACTGCGACATGTTTACAAAGAAGAAGAAGAAGGTGTATAATAAAAACTAATTTCTATTTTTTGTATTGTATTTTGATCGACATCAAAAAATGTCATTCATTGTTGGCAAGTTAAATACTAATAATACCATAATAATGAATGCTCTTTTCATGGATTGTTTGATTGATTGATTGATCGATTGATTATATGTAATTCTGTATGTCACATTATAATTATATTTGATTATATGTTATTACAATTCAAAGATAATGAAGGAGAGAATCGATGATAAGATAGAGGAGGTGCTGAAAGATAACCAGTTTGGATTTCGCAAGGCCAGAGGTACACGGGATGTCAGCAGATCATTGCGGTTTCTCGCAGAAAGAGTCACCAATCAAGGACGATCACTATTTATCTGGAGGTTTTTTTTACTACAAGAAAGCCTTAGATCGAGTACCCCGGAGCAAACTTTTTCAAATGTTGCAAGGGATAGTTATAAAACAGCCAACCATTAGATTAATCTAGATCCTTTATGAAAATCAAGAGCCAATTATTTAAATCAAAGAAGGACTAACAAATCCAGTTTCAAGAAGATGGAGGGTATAATAGAGTTTCACCAAGTCTCAATAACGTAAATTCTGAGATGATGGTAGAAAAACTTGTTCAGTGTTGTAATTGGGTTGTCAAAGTTAATGATATGTCATCAAATTTGACGATGATCTTACCATAGGGGAAGGATAATTAGCAGCGATCCAAAGGCTGATTGAAAAAAATAACAGCACAAACAGAGTATGGCATGAAAATAAACACATCAAAGACAAAGACTGAAATAATAGCCAAGTAACACAGGCAAATTAATATAATCACCAATGGAGATCGATTGTTGTTATTGTTACTGATCGAGCAACATCCTGGCTCGCGCCCTTAAACCCAGTGTCATGTAATGATAGCTGCACGTAATTATCAGCTGTTGTCTAGTGCCATACAAAGTGTTTCATTTGTCTGGCCGCGTAGGAAGAAGCATTTTCCTAACATCATTGGGCGCTGAGCACTCGAAGAGATGATGATCAAAGGTTTCATATGGGTGTGTACACAGCTGGCACCCAGGAGTATGTTGTGGTTGGATTCTGTTCAGGTGCTTGTTTAGTGGGATGTGTTGGATTCTGTTCAGGTGTTTGTTTAGTGGGATGTGTTGGCTTCTCAGTTAGTAAATGGTGCTCTGATCTTTCCTTGTGAGTTGATTTACACTGTCATTTGAACTGTGGATTGCTATATGTTTGTAGACCTCCCTTCCCGTGTTTCCATGGCCTATCTGTTCAGCCAAGTTTCTTTCAATGGAGATATAATTGAACAACTACATAATGTATATATTTGGGGCAAACCATCACAGAAAATGTCCGCAGTGAGACAGAAATTAAGAAAAAGGTTGCATTGACAAAAACGAGCTTCAGAGAAAAACAGAAATTGTTAACCTCGAAAAATATCAGGATAGAACTGAAGGAAAAAAGAATAATACTCATGTCTGCCCAAATGCACTGTATGGGGCTGAAACATGGACAATAGCAACGAAGGATGAAAAAAGCTTGGAAGCGTTTGAAATGTGGTGCTACCGTAGAATGTAAAGAGGGAGTTGGGCGGAAGGAAGATCTAATGACAATGTACTAACTGAGACAGTCGTTCAAAGACAAATATTGCATATGATACAGAAACGAAGATTGGGTTGACTGTGACACAATATAAGACATGAAAGTCTTCTACAGAAGATTCTAGAGTATAAGATTCATGGGAAAACAGAAAGACTCACCTCTACATCTCAGACATTCAGAGACATTAAATTACGAACAAATGCTGACATGAAGAGAGTTGCAGAGGATAGGGTCAAATGGAGAGACATGCTCAGACAACCTTACAACCAGTCTTAGGACTGATCAACCAGAGGATAGGGTCAAATGGAGAGACATGCTCATACAACCTTACAACCAGTCTTAGGACTGATCAACCAGAGGATAGGGTCAAATGGAGAGACATGCTCAGACAACCTTACAACCAGTCTTAGGACTGATCAACCAGATAGGGTCAAATGGAGAGACATGCTCAGACAACCTTACAACCAGTCTTAGGACTGATCAACCAGAGGATATGGTCAAATTGAGAGACATGCTCAACCTTACAACCAGTCTTAGGACTGATCAACCAGAGGATAGGGTCAAATGGAGAGACATGCTCAGACAACCTTACAACCAGTCTTAGGACTGATCAACCAGAGGATAGGGTCACATACTCATCTTTGAACCATCCTCATTGTAGAGTCAAACCGGCCTGCGTGTGCTCACTGTGATTCAAGCAATTTGGCTAGGCCGACGATACACTTACAGCAGTGAATGAGCTTGTATCAGACGGCGAATTATAGCTAGATGGCTGCTTGCATGAGTGTCAGTGACCAATAACTGACCAAGACCCAATTCTGCCTCCAAGTGACCACACTGGAAACAGACTGCAATCACGCAGCCTGGCTAAAAGATTTAGGATCGAAGCGGGAAGGCAAACGCGGCCCCAACAATGATGGACCGAAATCAGATGTGTGGACTGAAAGTTGTAGATACCGCTACCTTACCGTAAACTTCGACAAAACGTTATAAACGTCAGTTTCAGGACAAACGTTGAAGAAGAAAATGATAAACATCAGAGATCATGACGCATGCGCTTCTAGAACGTTATTTGGCAGCCTAAAACAGCTACTGGGTGGAACGTATGGCCAACGGGTTGTAAGCCATGTCTACAAACTAACTTCAATTAGACAATGAAAAACCTGATCACTCATAGTGTAACATAGGTCCTCAACCGAATCTCGCCAAGTTTTCCCATCTGAGCCAGTTCTAGCATCCAGGTCACTCTTCCATGAATGTATCAGACGTCCCCTATTCATAACCAGCGGCTGTCTTGTTATGTTAACAACTGGTTTATTTAATGTGTGGTCTATCTAGCACCTTTTCCATATGTCATACTCCACTGGTATCTGTCGCGTTTTTTTCTTCTAGCAGTACCACATTTGACATCTTTGTGTACCCTTTCCATCCTTGTATTCTGAGCAAGCAACATCTACGAAGGTATTTCAATTTGTCTTTATCGTAAGAATCGCTTGGCTTGGCTTCGTTCGTTCTCAATCTCCCGCTACCAAACCCTGACACGGGCCTAAGTAGCAGAATGTTGTCCAGAGAACGAAATGCGTTGTGTCGTAGTTTACAGCTTGACTGCGATATTTGCACCTTTCGGTCCAACACATCCGACTTCAGCAAGCATTTCTTGAGTACCGGGTTAGCATTTCCTCTTCGATCCCGTCTCCTTAGCCAGTCTGCCCTGCTGCAGCCTGTTATCCAGGATCACCACGTGGAGGTGTAAAAGGGTCTTGGCAGCTCTGGTTCGCTGGCCCTGACTCTAGCAGTCAGCTATGGGTCGCTGAACGCTGCAGCTCATGCGCTGCTCGTAAGAGTCTTTGATAACCATTGGCAATTCAACTTGGACAGCTACATTATATATGTGTGAAATTACATCTTAACTTGACAATTTGGAAATAAAATATAAGATGCTGAAATCGTTAAAAACATCTTGAGACATATGACCTGCATGAGTCAGTGAACCTAGCTGCCAAGACCCTTCTACACCTCCATGCGGTGATACTGAATTACAGACTGCAAAAGAACAGGCTGGTTAAGAAGAAGGGATCGAAGATGGAAGGCTAACCCGGTAACAAAAAAAATATCTGCTGCGAAAGACGGATGTGTCGGACCGGAAGTTGCAAATATCGCAGCCAAGCTGTAAACTAGCGACACATCGCATTCCGTTCTTAACTTAACGTCTTTTGACTGGTTTAGAAGACACTTTAGAGGCTGTATACAAGAAGTTTCTTGGTGGTAGTTTAACCGATGTGCGAGTCCATCTTAATAGACTTAAACACTAGAGCTAAGTAGACCCGCTGCCAGATAGGCGCCATCTATAACTCCTATTAACAAGCCACCTGGGGAAAGGTACAAATAACTTGGGAAGATTTCTAACTTGAATTTTGTACAGACAGCAGCCGTTAAGCCAACTCTTTTCGATTTTCAACTGCACGGGAATTTGTAACGTGCTCGACACTGAACACGGGAGACCGATCTCACTACCCAGAGATCAGGGGTCCGATCTCACTACCTAGAGATCAGGGGTCCGATCTCACTACCCAGAGATCAGGGGTCCGATCTCACTACCCAGAGATCAGGGGTCCGATCTCACTACTCAGAGATCAGGAGTCCGATCTCACTACCCAGAGATCAGGAGAATTTTACCAGAAGATCCACGTGAAAAAATTATGTTCTCCATCGTGAATCGAACACGCGACCTCAGGCACCCAAGGTGGACACCCTACCTCGAGACCCGGACTAGTTCTCCGGACTACATCCTGCTACTTGCAAGGCCCTGTTCGTGGCTTAGTTTCGGGGAGAGGGGCGGTTTTGGTTAGAACAAACGCAGAAGAAGAAGAAATCAGTTTGAAATGACCTGTACAACACATTTAATCACTTCGATTTTTTCTTAACTCCCATTTTTAAGTAGTGATCTGCCCGTTTGGATATCAATTTATATTTCAAGTCGGTAAAACAAAACAAAACAAAACAAAACACACTTGGCATCCCTATTCTATTCAAGATTTCTATTCTGCATCTTCCGCTACCTATCAGAACAGAAAGGACTCCAAGTTTTTGTATCACAGCCGGAAGTCAGGACTTTTATAAAGCTACTGATGTGAAGCTGAATAGAGAACTATTAGAGAAGGTGAAAAGTTTCACCTAGTTGGGAAGCAAAATAACACCTAATGGAGATACAAAAAAAGTGATTTCCATTCATATTTCTTTGGTCTTATGTTCCTTCAGCAAGCTGACAAATAATTGGAACGAAGTCATTGAGCAAACACACATAGCCCAGGCTGTTCAACTTCGACGTAATATCGGTGCTAAACTTGTGGAAGCTGGAACGAAGTCATTGAGCAAACACACATAGCCCAGGCTGTTCAACTTCGACGTAATATCAGTGCTAAACTTGTGGATGTGGAAGCTGAAACGAAGTCATTGAGCAAACACACATAGATCAGGCTGTTCAACTTCGACGTAATATCAGTGCTAAACTTGTGGAAGCTGAAACGAAGTCATTGAGCAAACATACATAGATCAGGCTGTTCAACTTCAACGTAATATCGGTGCTAAAGTTGTGGCAGCTCTAAAACGACGAAGACAATAGAAAATAAAATGAATGCTTTTGAAAATAAATGTCTTAAAAAACTTGTGAACATTGACTGGGAAGAATTCAAGACCAAAAAACTGATAAGAGAAATCTTAAACCAGCCATTTGAAATAAAGAGAGATGAGGTGACAATATGACTTGGATTAAAGTGACGGATGGTTGCACACCAGCAGCCGCAATCTCTCGTCCTGATTCCATTTGATCCAGTCGCAAGATTTAAGTGAGGTTAAGTTGGGTACCGTCAACCTCACTCTCTCGTCCTGATTCCATTTGATCCAGTGGCAAGATTTAAGGAGGGTGAGTTGCGTACCGTAAGCCTCACTCTCTCGTCCTGATTCCATTTGATCCAATGGCAAGATATGATCAAAGACGACTGGAGCAATAATCCGGATGCAGTGGACGACCAATGGGATCTTCTGTGTCTAGCCTTGGTCCACCACGAGTAGCTGGTAGTCGCCTTGCCGCCCGTTGACCAGTCAGTGGTTCTTCCTAACAGGCCGCCGAATCCAGTCTTCGCATGCTTAGATAGACAAGCCCTACAATCACCGTGGGTTTACTAGGCTCACTTGGTTTAGCCTATCATGTCGAGACCGTTCCCCAGGGTGTGGCCGCTGCCGCATGCTGACAGCTACATGGAGCCACAAGTGAGAGTTAAGTGGAAGGTGAGGACCAATAATGGACTAATGGACAAACAACCAAAGATGGAACACGGCACGTCTGCCATTAGAGGTACTACCCCTCCCTAACACCCCGTACACCTCATACAACGGCACTTTCAGCAAACTACCAAAGATAGGGCACGACATGTCTGCCATTAAAGATACTACTTCTCTCTGATACCCCATACACCCCATACATTGGACATATGCTTAGAGTGAAGAATGTTTGCTGAACGTGCCGGTTTTGGTGTGACTGGGGAATGTAAACATAGACCAATACTAGACAACCACATCGCCTGTGATAGATTGGGTCCTGCCCGGTTATCAGCATGCTCATGACATATCACTCACGCGCTGAGTGATGCCAGTTGACCTCTTGGGGTTACGGTAATACAAAACAAGAATCGACGTAAAAGAAACTGGCTGTCTACAGACTGCAGTTTTCCAAACCATTTTAATGACGTTTAACATCGTTAAGAGCAAATGATTCTCATTACAGGCAGTTATGTCTGCTCCAGCTGGCAGAAGAAAGAGGACGCCAAAAGAAACTCTTCTTCCCAGAACGACCGTCGGAGCATGCTCAACTAAAGAGTCTAAACAACAAGCAAGAGCTTAAGACAAGTGGCGCCACATTGTTGAAACTGGAAAGCACTTGTTTCTGCCTTATCCGCAGTGTTTGACGACGAAAAAACATAGATATAGATAGATCATCCGCTATTGTATTTCCAAGATAATCAAAACTCTGTTCTGATTATTGATTGTCCATTTATGTGAAAATAGTAGATTTCATCTAATGATCATGGTTTTCGTGTTCTCATTAGCTACTTCTTCAGCTTTTGTCCTACTGCCCTTGCCATATAGCGTCGCAGAGAGGAGGAATGTCCTACTGCCCTTGCCATATAGCGTCGCAGAGAGGAGGAATGTCCTACTACCCTTGCCATATGGCGTCACAGAGAGGTGTGATGCGTAGATTTCGTGTTATCGCCAAGTGGGAGGCTTGTGCTGTCGTTAGGTGTAACTTCCTGAGAGTGTCAGAGACACCCTCGATACATTGACGTCGTGGTCTGCCTCTTGCTCGTGGACCGGAGACCTGCATATGATATGCTCTTGTTACAGGCTGGTCATAATGCATTCTGACTAAATGACCAAAACACTTGATCTGGTGAGAGTCAATGTATCCACTAACTGGGTTTGTCCCCCAGTCAGCCTCAGCGTGGTGTTGCGGATTTGGTCACGGTTTGTCTTTTCGGCTGCACTCCTCACACAGCGCACCTCACAGCTCTGGATCTTACTCTTGTGGGTTGCAAGTAACGACCAAGATTGACATTGGTAACACAATGTAGGAATAAATAGTGTATTTATCAGCCTCCTCTTAGTTGAAAGAAACACTTTAGTATGTTTCAAAATCAGTGCAATTTGATAGTGGAAACTTTTCGTCTTTTGAATTTTATGTGCAATCATGTGCTGAGACAAGACGTAGATACCACCCCAACCATCACTATCGATAACTATGAACTGGCAACTGTGGACCTGTTCACATACATGGGATCTATGAACTGGCAACTGTGGACCTGTTCACTTACATGGGATCTATGAACTGGCAACTGTGGACCTGTTCACTTACATGGGATCTCTAATCAACGATAAGCTCTCGCTAGACCCTGAATTGGGCAATCGCATTGGCAGAGGTGCTACCATATTTTCTCGTCTTACAACACGTGTCTGAGAAAATCCCAAACTTACAGCCAAGATCAAGGCCATAGTCTACAATGCCTGTGTCGTCAGTACGCTTCTATATGGCAGCGAAACGTGGACAACATGTGCCAAACAAGAGCATAGGCCCAACACCTTTCACCTACGGCGCATGAGATCCATTCTTGGCATCTCATGGAAGACAATGTTACAAATGCGGATATGCATTCTCGCACCGTTCTTCCAAGTATGTACACTATCTTTCACTAACGAAGACTGCTATGGCTTGTCCATGTTCGTCGCATGGAAGACGGTCGCATCCCCAAAGATATTCTCGATTGACAGCTGGCCGATCACAGCTGCGGTTCAAAGACGCATGTAAGCTGCACATGAAGTCGCTGGATATGGATCTGACATCTGGGATCAAGATGCTGAGCAGCGCATGAGCTGCGGTTGTCAGCGACCCATAGCTGACTGCTAGCGTCAGGGCCAGCGAACCATAGCTGCCAAGACCCTTCTACACCTCCACGCGGTGATCCTGGATAACAGGCTGCAGCAGGGCAGACTGGCTAAGGAGAAGGGATCGAAGAAAGAATGCTAACCCGGTACTAAAAAACTTCTTGCTGAAGTCGGATGTGTTGAACCGAAAGGTGCAAATATCGCAGCCAAGCTGTAAACTACAACACAACGCATTCCGTTCTCTGGACTACATTCTGCTACCTACCCTTTCAGGGTTTGGTAGTGGGAGATTGAGAACGAACGAAGAAGAAGAGGAAGAAGAAGAAGAAGGATCTGACATCTTGGGAAGACATAGCTGCAGACCGATCCAAATAGAGATGTGACATGAAGAGCCACCTTAGGCTGGGCGAAAATAAGCTCATGCAACACAGGGAAGTGAAGAGACAACGCCGAAAGGAAAAGGGAAACCAAAAACTCAGTAGAAAGCTGCTACTCCAAGGCTACATCAACCTTTAGTCAGACAAGGGGCAACTTCTGCCGTTCTCTTGTAGGTGAAGGTAAAATACTCCTCTGCCAAGGTCAGACAGCCAAGGACAAGAAGCGAGAACTTGTAAACAAAGTTGAATTACTCGTAAATATTACTTTCTACATTTAAAATGGGGAGAACTGATATGCTTGCTTTGGATGGTAGCACCCAGTCACGCTATGCTTTCGACTGTGAGTTAATAAATGATTCAGTGTGCTGCTTTACATATTTTTATGTGATCAAAGGGTTTGTTTCAATCGAGCTTCGGAAAGGTCAACTAACTCACTTTCATTCCTGGTTTTGGGCGCGTCCAAATCTGTGAACCCTCTATATTGACAATATAATACATGTATTTATATAAATAATAGACATGCGAAACGATAATTATCCCTATGGTTGGTATCCAGTTAGAAAAGAATGCGAATAGTGTAACCTTCCAGTCATGATGTAAAAGTAAACGGCAGGCGACTAATAAAGAAAGTCTACATCATAAAATCATATTCATAGTACTAAAATAAATGGAGGAGGTACTTGAATACTGAACAGGTGTTACGTTTTTCATATCTTAGGCATGTAATAAAAGATTATGGTAAACGTGAAACTGATACCAAGAGCAGAATAGGTATCGTCAAGGATACATTCAGTCATTCACTGAATCATTCAGCAGAATTAAGAAGATATTCACATCTAGAGAGCTAGATTACAACTAACAGATATAAATATAAGTATTGTTATATTATATAATTTATATATTTACAACATTTTGATAGGTGTGGAAATTCATCAGAAGAAACATTTGTCATCCACATAACCACATCTTTGCTGGTATGGTAGAAATATCACACGTGAATGGATATTCAACAAAATGTCTCAGACTTTGAATGTCATGGAAATGAGCAGAGAAATCAACTTTCAACTTTTCTAGTAACAGGTTGAAACTGCTTACATTTTACTTTCGCTGACAATTCTTGTGCAGCCAATGCAAGTGTGTAAGGAAAGTGTGTAAAATTTGACTGATGAACAATTCCAGTTCTGTTTCAAAAATGCTAATTTTCATCATCAGAGTTGGCAATATTTTATATCGCACTTGCAATTTCAAATTTAATCTGTTCTGATGGTCTGTAATGTCAGTAAGAAATGCTAGCCTTACCAGAAATACAGGCGATTCCAGAGAATTCAGCAATTATTCTTTGGATCTGACCTTGTGAAAGATTTTGATTTCTTTAATTAGATCCCAGAATCTTGCAAGTACCTTCCCTTTGCTCAGCCAACATACATCAGTATGGAGAACAAAATCACCATAACTACTTTCGTATTCTTCTAACAGCGTCTTAAACTGTCAGTGATTGAGAGATTAGCTTGAATGAAGTTCACAACTCTAACAACAATATTCATGACATTGTGCAGCGCATCATCTTTCAATTTTGAACAAAGAGCTTGCTGGAGAATGATACAAAGAGACGCTTGGAAAATTGGAAAATCATTATCTGCCATCATCAAACCAACCAAGCCCACTCTGCATCCCACCGTTGCTGGGGCACCATCCATTGTGACCGATATGAGCTCATATCAATGTCATTTCTGACTAAACACTCCTTTGATGCGTTGTATATATCCTCACCTCTTTTTATTTGAAATGATACCAGGGCTAGTAATTCCTCTTTGAATTTATTTTCCACCTCCAATCTAACCCAAATTGCCAGTTGGTCTTTGTCAGTTGCGTCACATGACTCATCCAAAGCTAGACTGAAACGAGTTGTTCTGTGTCAGTGACTCATCCAAAGCTAGATTGAAACCAGTTGTTCTGTGTCAGTGACTCATCCAAAGCTAGATTGAAACCGGTTGAATTGTTCAAATCACAAATCAATTGATGACATATATTACTGGACAAAATGTCAAAACATCTTGCCAGTCTGGCAAAAAAGCTGAAGATTTGATATCTGCTTCTTGATCTCATCTTTGTTCTTAAAATCAGCAAATAAAATATCTGCACTTTCTTGGTCACATAGTTTAACAGTTTCACCATCTGAATATGGTGTCTGCTTCTTAGCTAAGACCCAGCTTATCTTTATGGATGCCTCAGTAGCACAGTCACTTGAGCTCAATAGTTGACAAAAAACACCTTGCTGGCCATGAAGATCCGTTTTTAGGGAAACAACTTTATCTTCTCTTACCTTTGTACCAATTGAATGTTTATCAAAATCTTTATGCATGGACATGTAGTGCCTTTGTAGATTGGCCTGACAGATACAGAGTTCTGACATATCAAACACACAGGCTTATCATTTGGCAATGTAAACACAAAATCCAGTTCCCTCGATCTATTAAAAGTACGGTTCTCATCCGTGACTTTGCGTTTCACTCAATGGTTTCGGTTTGTTTAGATATAGTGTGAACTTTGGTAGTAATTAGAATACTGCCTATTATGCTTGTCGTAAAAGATGACTAAGTGTTCTGTGTTGTGCATAATACTGCAACCTTAAAATGTCAAACAGCACACAGCCTCACAATCCACAGAGCTATAAAGAAGCAAAGACACTCATCAAACTTCTTCTTCTTCGTACGCTGTCAGACGTCAACCTGTATTTGTTCGAAAAAAGCAGCGGTCATCCTGAGGCTGTCAACACTGCCATAGAGCTTGTCTATTGTTGCCACTGGTGATGGCCACATGTGCTTTCTCTGGTCCTCATATATTGGGCAGTTTTGCAGCAGTTGTTCAGCGGTCATTTTCCCTGTACCACAAGTGCATTCGTCAGTGCCACCTATCTTCAGTTTATTGAATAGGTGGTACGTCAGTCTGTTGTGGCCTGTGTGGAGTCTGAAGACCACGACCTGCTCTCTTCTGTTCAACTGGTAATAGGCATCATTTTTTGTGTAGCCAGTATGTTCTGTTTCCCATTTGGCCATGTATCTGGCCCTAATAAGCCTTTTGGACTCTTTGTAGGTCACACTAGAATCTGGTTGTGTTAGTCTTGTACCTTCTTTTGCCAGTCTGTCTGCCTCCTCGTTGCCTTGGATGTTACAGTGGGATGGAACCCACTGTACCACTACTCTTTTTTGTGCGGACTGCTGGCATAGTTGACAGAGTACTGCTCTTAAATCATTAAGTTCAGTATTTTTCTGGCTTTTTAGTGCTGTAACTACGGCCAGGGCATCTGTAAACAGGACTATCTGGCTTTCATTGCTTCCGCCTGTCAGCATTGCTTCTATTGCAGCCCTCAGTGCCTCTGCCTCTGCTCTGAAATTGCTTTAGAATTTTCCAGTTGCCACTGACAGTGTTATTTTTCTACCCTTTGGTAGGCTCAGGAATACCCCTGCCCCTCTGTTCTATGTTGTGTTTGTTAGAGAACCGTCGGTGTATGCATGGGTCCAGTCCATGCTTGGGTAGTTTTCCGTTATGTACCTCAGGGTTATGTCTCTTCTTTCTTTTTCAATCTGGCTGTTCTTGTTTCCAATACCTGGTATATTTTCTACCACCTCCGGAATGATATGCTGCTTCCAGGTGGGTTTGCGTACAGTATGGATGGGCTTTGGTATTGTTACAGTGTTCATAGGGTCTTCGCTCATCTTTGCTTTGGGAATTTCTGCAAAGTTTCTCCGCTTTAGTTTCCCTTTTCCAAATCTATTTAGTCTTCTAAGTTTCTCTGCTTGCTGCTGGGCTCTGCAGTCAATTCTGTCGGTCATGGATTGGAGATTTGTATGGCTTGCTTTTGAAGTTTGCTAATTTTATCAAAGTTCGCCTTTGCTGCTGTTGTCCATGCCGCAATGCCATACTCGAGAACTGGTCTCACTCTTCCAGTGTACAGTTTCTTTAGTATTCTTTCGTCTGCTCCCCAGCTTGTGCCAGCAAGTTTCCTCATGATTGCCATTCTTTGTCTGGCTCTCATTCGGTTTCTCTCAATCTGACTTTTCCATGTCATGCGCCGATCAAATGTGACTCCCAAGTAGTTTGGGTTGTCGTTTGGCCGCAGGTATTTGCCGTTAAGACTTATTTTGGTGTTCTGTGGTTTTTTGAAAGCGAGAATTTCGTACATGCTGTTTTTTCCTCGTTTATTTTGACCAGCCATGAGTTTGCCCACTCCTCCAACGATGTTAGGGCCTGCTGCTTCCGATTGCTTGCTACGGTGAGATTTTTTTCAGAGGTCCACATAGCCAGATCGTCTGCAAACATGGAGCTGTGGACTCTTGTTGGTATATTCTCTGTGATGTTGTTTATATACACCAGGAAAAGTGTGGGTGACAGTACCCCCCCTTGGCATACTCCTTGCTCTAGTATCACCTTTTTGCTCATCTGCCCTTGTACTTGAACTCTGGCTGTTCTGTTTTCGAGGTAGTGGCTGATCCATCTGTACATTTTCCCACATACTTCACTTTTTCGTAGCTTGACTTTAAGTCCCTCTTTCCACACCTTGTCAAATGCCTTCTCTAGATCCACCCAAACCGCTACTGTATGCTTTTTTTGTTGGTAAGCATCCTCTATTTCCTGTGCTATGAGAGTGATCTAGTCCTCAGTGGATCTGGGCTGTCTAAAACCTGCTTGCTGTAGAATAAGTATGTGTTTTTCTTCCAGATGCCACATCAGTCTGGTGTTTATCATACGCTCCATCAGTTTGCCTACACAGCTCAGTAGACTGATAGGCCTGTATCCATTTGGATCTGTTCTATCTTTTTCTTTCTTTGGTACTGGTATAAGTACAGCATCTTTCCATGCCTGCGGTACAATTCCCTTTTTCCAGCTTTGGTTCAGAACTGATAGTAACTTCCTTTTTGCTGTTTGGCCCAACCCTATCAGCATTTCGTTTGTTACCCAACTTTTCCGGGCGATTTCTTTTTCTTTAAAGTTCTCATGGCCTCATCCATTTCATTCATTGTTAGTTTTGCCATCATGTGCTCCTCTGGTGCCATCTTGATGTTGTTGTAGCTCTTTTGTTCTTCACTAATGTCTGTATGCCTGTCTGTAGGGACATCAATGTGGTTTGCTCTGGCCTAATGTTCTATAAAGGCGTTTGCTGCTTTTTTTCCAGTAAGCATGTTGTCGCCCTGCTTGATGGTAATTTGTTTATTCGATAGTGTTTCGTCATTCATGGCTCTGACTAAATTCCATAGTTTGTTCCCTTCTTTATCTAAATTGAGGCTTTCTGTTTTGTTTTTCCAGCTGGCTCTTGTTATTTGGTTTAGTGTTCTTTTGTATTTCGCCGTGATGACCTTGAGGGCGATATTTACCTCCATAGATTGTTCTCTCTCTGCCATGTTCCTAGCATTTGAGACTTCATCCGCCGCTTTCTGCAGTTCATCATTCCAATATGGCTTGTAGTTTTTCCTTGCCCCTCTTGGGATGGTTTCGGTGGCTGCTTGCAGTATTGCTTTGCTTAGGCTTTCCACCATAGGTTTCATATTGATATTTCGTGTGTTGATAGTTTCACACAGTCCATCTGTCAGCATTGCAAATCTGTCCCAGTCGGCTCGCTTATAGTTCCAACGTGGAAGAGGTTTTATTTCCTGTGGGCCTACTTCGATATCAATTTCTAGCCTAATTGGCCTGTGGTCGCTACCTGCCAACTGGTTGAGCACCTGGCGGTCTATTTTGTGGTGAATATCCCCCGTGGAAAAGGCCAAGTCTGGAGTGGAGGTGGTATGCCATGTTCTAGAATAGAAGCTAGGGCTGTCCTCCGGCCTATTGATAAGATAGAGATTTGTGGTCTATCTCCCAGTCTTCCACTTCATCACCTCTGTTGTCTGTGTCCGAATATCCTTATCTCTCCGAGTGGCTGTTGAAGTCTCCAACCACTATGCAGCTGGAGTCCTTGATTTCCATACTCGAGAGCGACAGGTCTTTGTTGGGTGGATAATACAGGTTGAAGATGCGGATCTTCGTTTCTTGTGTCATTATGTCGACTCCTACAATTTCTGCTTGTCCAACTCATCAAACAATCTATGAGTACGGAATGGAGAGACCATCACAACGAATACAAACCAGAAAATGACAGCATAGACATTCTTTGCAGAGATGGGCAGACAAAGATCTTAAGACTCGGAACGGGACATTGTAGACCCGAGGCCCACCTCCACAGAATGGGTCTTAGAGAGACCACCACATGCGATCGTGGAGCACCCAAGCTAACACCAAGACATATCCTGCAGGACAACCCAACTTATGCAGACCAAAGAGAGGCAGACGAAAGAGAGGCAGACCAAAGAGAGGCAGACCAAAGAGGGGCAGACCAAAGAGGGGCAGACCAAAGAGAGGCAGACCAAAGAGAGGCAGACCAAAGAGAGGCAGACCAAAGAGGGGCAGACCAAAGAGAGGCAGACCAAAGAGGGGCTGACCAAAAAGAGGCAGACCAAAGAGAGGCAGACCAAAGAGGGGCAGACCAAAGAGAGGCAGACCAAAGAGAGGCAGACCGAAAAGGGGCAGACCAAAGAGAGGCAGACCAAAGAGAGGCAGTGTGGCCTGGGGTAGTGGGGATTCTTGACAAGCTGTGGGGGACTGACGAAGACTTGAAGCATACAGACTCCTTCGTGAACCTCAACAGACCCAAAGCATAGCATCAGTTGATTGAAGAAGTAGTAGTCCCATAGTAGTTAACGGTATTGTCAGTAATAAAGTTGTTAGAGACTTCAATATACAAAGCCAGTTTAAAAATACTGAGCAGTGCTTGAACTGCGGCAGTCAGCAACCCATAAGCTGACGGCTAACATCAGTGCCAGCTAACCAGAGCTGCCACGACCAATGAAGAAACGCACGCTCTCCTTCATGAACCTCAACGGACCAGAATTATAGCATCAGTTTGTTGACGAAGAAAAAATATATCAAACAAAGCGCCACAGAAACTACCTCGTCAAGAGCACATAATTGGTCTGACACTAGGTTTTGTTCTAGGAAGTCAAATGTAGGGGGGACTTATGCTACTACTGAATATAATTTCGTCCTCGTATCTTTATTGTTTACATCCGTCAGACAAGTTCCCGTGGTGAACTCAACCATTGTTATTTGCACCGTACAACTTTGCTGAGGGTGGGCTCTACCAAGTCTCAGAGCCCAGCATTGTAGAACTCCACATGGCAAGCATCGTCGTAGGATTTATTTAATCGTGTGTTTTTGAGTTGGGCCGAATTATATTCCAGTTTTCTTCTTCTTCTTCTGTGTTCGTTGTCAAACTCCCGTTACCAAGCCCCGAACAGGGCTTTGCAAGTAGCAGGATGTAGTCCGGAGAATGGAGTGCGCTGTTTCACTAGCTTGTCTGCGATATTTGCACCTTTTGGTCCGACACATCCGTTTTCAGCAACAGGCACTTTTTGAGTATGGGGCTAGCATTCTCTCTTCGATCCCTTCTCCTTAGCCAGCCTGCTCTGTTGGAGCCTGTTATCCATAATCACCGCATGAAGGTGTAGAAGGATCTTGGCAGCTCTATATTGCTGACCCTGACGCTAGCAGTCAGCTCTGGTTCGCTGACCCTGACGCTAGCAGTCAGCTCTGGTTCGCTGACCCTGATGTTAGCAGTCAGCTCTGGTTCGCTGACCCTGACGCTAGCAGTCAGCTATGGGCTACTGACCCATGCAGCTCATGTGCTGCTCAGCATCTTTATCCCATATTCCATTTATGTTTCATGTGGAACCCATTCAAAACTTTAGGATTGTACGTGAGACAGTGATTAAGTAACATCAATTTTATTATAAAGTGCATGAATGAGTATGCACAACGGAAAATCTTATTTCAGGACACAAAAATGGCTATTTAGCAATACTCCATGTAGGAGTTGTGACAATCGAGCAGTATGCACAATATAGCGTACAACATGGTGTCACCTCGCAACATAGTCGACTTGCAAAAACAACATGAAAGAACAACAATGAGTTATTAGTTTTTTTGGGGGGTCACAGGGTGTGAAACCTTCTGAAATCTACAGATGTGGTCACAGGGTGTGAAACATTCTGAAATCTACAGATGTGGTCACAGGGTGTGAAACATTCTGAAATCTACAGATGTGGTCACAGGGAGTAAAACCTTCTGAAATCTACAGATGTGGTCACAGGATGTGAAACCTTCTGAAATTTACAGATGTGGTCACAGGATGTGAAACCTTCTGAAATCTACAGATGTGGTCACAGGATGTGAAACCTTCTGAAATTTACAGATGTGGTCACAGGATGTGAAACCTTCTGAAATCTACAGATGTTGTCACAGGATGTGAAACCTTCTGAAATCTACAGAAGAATGAATGTTCAGTATGGAGACAATTACTTGAATGGGTAGAGAGATTTCAAAATGGAAGACAAAACGTCATTGATGAATAGTGGCATGGGAGACCAGGAAACGTGGCAACTGTCACAGTGAAACAGCAGATTGACCAGCTAGTCCGTGGCAACAGGCAAGTCTCTATTGCTGAAATGGCCATAAATTTCAACATTAGTCATGGCGCTGCGCACAAAATTGTCTATGATGGCCTCAGTTATAGGAAAGTGTGTATCACATTGGTCCTTAGCAGCTGACAATGAGGTAATGGAGACGGTGCACAATTGGTTAACTATCACACCAAAAGAATTTTTTCTAGAGTGCATTCACAAATAAGTGGACAGATGGACAAAGTAGGCCGGACATAGGGGCGATGTAGAAAAATAAGACACACAAAATTTATGATCCCATTCTTGTAAAAATGTAATTAATAAAATGTATGTTAATTAATGACTGTCCCTTGTATTTGCCGAGAGACTGCTATATTTGAGTGAAAATGGAACTTGTTCTGCCATTACATAGCCGATATTCATCTTGAACTTTGTCAAATTTGAGGTTGTTACTTATCTTCAGGGTACTTGAACAACATGCATAGAGAAGGGGACAATGTTGTTCTGATCCATGTTATAGAGTACACCATTGATGTCGGATTACGTGAGTAACTTCATACACATCCAGATAAACCTCCCGATATTGTTCTTTACATCGTTTTGGGATTTTTATTTTTATGGTTCATAAACTCATATATTTTAGGGGTCGCTGTGATTGAGAGGTAAGGCACTCGCCTCTCAAAACGATGAACGGAAACGGCGTGGGTTTGAGCCTCGCAGGTTTCAAATGACCCATGGTCTCAAAGGAGGTGGGACCAGAGTACCTGCGTCCTGAATTACCTCCAGTTGTCTGGACTTATGTCTTGCCACTGGCTTAAGGTAGTTCAGGACCAGAGAGTGAGATTGATAACCAGCGCAGTTTCTCCCTCACTATAATCCAAATACAATGCAAGCAACATCATCAGGACACAAACTGTCTGATGGTGCCCCCATCATTGCTTGTGATGGGCAGCTAACTTTTTAAAATTATTTTTTGTTATTGTCTGATTATCTGTTATGATTAAAATCAATTTAACGCGGACATTGATCCTCTTTATGTATCTGTATGCTTGCAAAACAATGGACATTCTCCTTCTGCGTTCGCTCTCAAATCTCCCGCTACCAAGCGCTAAACAGGGTTTTGCAAGTAGCAGGATGTAGGCCAGAGAACGGAATGTGTTATGTCGCTAGTTTACAGCTTGACTGCGATATTTGCACCTTTCAGTTTGACACATCCATCTTCGACGGATACATGGACAATAAATGCTGCATTAAACGGAAAATTCAGGCCATGTGGATTTTGCGTTCACCTTATTTCTCTATAGTGCACTGCACTATGTTTTTATCTTGCATCTGTCGGCCCAGTGCATCTGAATGCTTCTGAATGCATTTTATGTACAGATCTGCTTCCTCCTGCATTTTCTAAGAGTTTGCTTCCCCGATGTAATGGTCGGTGCTGTGATTGGGGAGCAAACCCAGCACTTTTGTTTTGTGAGACATGTCACTTAACCACTACATCATGCCATCCCCGAGCCATGGAGATGAGATGCTTCAGAAAGATGTTTAGAATATCATATAGAGATTACATCACAAAGGTCAATGTTTGTGATACTAGTTATAGTTATTGCCCATCGCAAGCGATGATGGACACAACATAGACGGATTTGTCTTAATAATGTGATATGTACTGTATTTAGATTATAGTGAGAAAGAAGCTGCGCTGGTCATCAATCTCACTCTTATCCTGGGTTACCTTGGATCAGTGGCAAGACTATTGGTCGAGACGACTGGAGGTAACTCAGGATGCAGGCACTCTGGTCTTACCTCCCGTGAGACCAGGGGTCGCTTGAAACTTGCGGGATTCAATCGCCCACCGTTTCCGTTCATCACTGTGCAAGGCGAGTGCCTTAACCTCTTGATTACAGCGACCCAAAACTATTCAACATGATACTATTCAACAGACTATTGGACTGTATCCAGACCTCTTGTTTATTGTCAGATCATGAAAGCTGAAAGGGTATTTCAGTGGGAACAGCAGTGCCACCTGTTGTCCTGCCCCATCCTGCTGGAACCCACGGTCGTTTGGTCCATGATTGCTTTTTCGTCCAGTTATTGTGAATGGCTTATATCACAGCTGACACTTCATATCTGGAGACCATTTTCCTATCCGCCACCTATCCACAAGCGCGCATGGTTGGGGTTGGTCGAACCTGTCCTCCATACTCATGATGTCTCATAACTTGAATGAAGAGATGGAGGTTGACGTCTGACAGCGTACGAAGAAGAAGAAGAATGAAGAGATAAAACAGGATATTAGTTTCACCATTTTTTCAGAGATTTTAAAGCTGTTTCAACCTTAACAAGACCATTGAAGACTGCACTGCTGTACGAACCAGGCCTAACAACTGAGTACAGTGAGTCATCTATCACTATCATTGGTCAGAAACTTCTTCTTTGCGTTCGGTTTCATATGCTCGTTTTATGCCACCAGATGGGCTGCATCCATGAAGTCGCAGGTCCTCTAAGGTTCCCCACAGTTTGTCTTGTATGTTTCTCTCCTCAGACCAGGTCTTCTCACAGGAGTTTTGGTGCAGTGAACATGTTTGCAGGATGTGTTCTGGAGTCTGGGGTCCTCTCTGACATGTACATTGTGCAGTCTGTGCTGCTTTCATTTTATGCATGTGTGCATTTAGTCTGCAATGACCTGTTCTGAGACGAAAAATTGTGGTATACTGTTTCCTATTCAGTCTATTGATTGGGTCCTGTGGGTATTTACTGTTTGTTCTCTCTATGGTCAGAAACTAAAGTCGGACCACTTTACATACCTTGCCAACACACTCTCCAGAGCAGTCCATATTGATGAGGAAGTAAAATCGAGAATAGCCAAAGCATGTGTAGCATTTGGAAAACTAAGATCCTGAGTTTGGGACCGGAGAGGAATTAAGCTTATAACCAAATTGAAGGTTTATGCGGCAGTCGTTCTACCAACTCTCCTGTACGCATGTTTTTTTTGGTTTTTTTTTTTCGTTTGCTTTATTTCTCTTCCCCAAGGCGGTGTGCGTTACACTGTGGTTTTTATTTTGCGTCTGTCAGCCCAGTGCATCCGACTTCAGCATGCATTTTATGTAAGGGTCTGCTTCCTCCTGCATTTTCTAAGGGTTTGCTTCCTTGGGGTAACTGCCGGTGCTGTGATGGGTATCAAACCCAGCACCTTCTAGTTGTGAGCTGTGTCACTTAACCACTAACCCACGCCGTCCCACACTGTGTGCAAGTGAAACGTGGACTGTGTACAGTCGACATGTGAATAGGATTGACTACTTTCATCTGGACTTCCTAAGGAAACTGCTGTACATAAAATGTCAAGATAAAATTACAGATGTAGAAGTTCTTTCGCAGGCTGGCATGACAAGCATCCACACAACTCTGTGAAAATCGCAGCTCAGATGGACTGGCCATGTTGTCCGTATGTCAGATAAACGGCTTCCAAATAAAATATTCTATGGCGAGCTTGAGTCAGGCATGCGAGCAGCGGTGGCCAAATAAAACGTTACAAAGACACTCTAAAAGCCTCACTGAAGAACTGCAACATTGACACCATTAATTGGGAGAACATTGCTGCTGATCGCCCTGCCTGGCGTAGTCAAATCTCCTCTTACACAGCACATATGGAGCAGACAAGAATCACGAAAGCTGCACAGAGAAGAGCAACACAAAAGGTAAGACAAGAGTTTCCTCCACCTGGTGGTCAGACAGTGCTTCTTTGCCCTCAGTATGCCAGACACTTTAGGGCTCGGATTGGTCTGATCAGCCACCTACGAACCCACTCCAGGATTGTCAGATGACAATATGATCCTCTTCGGAAATGACGGACAAACAACACAACATACACAAAATTGGCAGTTTCCACTGCAGCCACACTATTTTTCAGCACGTCACATTTTACTATGGTTATTGTCTTTCAGAGCCTGTCACATTTTACTATGGTTATTGTCTTTCAGAGCCTGTCACATTTTACTGTAGTTATTGTCTTTCAGAGCCTGTCACATTTTACTGTAGTTATTGTCTTTCAGAGCCTGTAATCTTGTTATTTGTTAGGCTATAGATATGATTATGTTGTGTGTTGTTACGAAGGCCCACAATGAGTAGGTTTACTCTTTTGTGCACACTGAAAAGGACGTTAAGTGACGGGCGTGCAGATGAAGGTGGACCAGGGTCCTCCAGGCGGTTGTGGTATGCTTGGCTTGTCATCTGCGTTTTGCTCACTACAACGGGGATTACATTGATCCCTTACCTCATTAGCCAGGCTGCCATGAAAACAGCCCGTTTCCAGGGAGGGCTACGACGAAGCTGAGGTGAGGGTCTTGGCGAGTATATTTTGCTTGACACTGACTAACATGTCTGATCAGTATGTTTTGTCTGACCAGACATTAGTCTTCCTCCCCTTGTTGTGTGTAGAGGCATAAATTAATAAAGAACTTGTTGGTGTTATTGTTTTGTTGTGTGAGTTAGTTTTTGAGATACAAGAAAATGGTGATAGTGTTGAAAAACAGCACAAACATAGACTTACCTGTTGTTGGCGTCCTTAGTGTGTAGGACATTTTTTTTGTTCAAAGTCCAACATAGGACTGATAATTAATGTTTACAAGATCAGCATATCTGTTAGTTTGCACTACAAATGTATTTATTATATCTATATAAAACAAACTAAATAGATCTACCACAGATAAAGCCATTGCAAAAACTGAACTTCCCCAATCTCAATAATGCACGAATCTTCAAATCCAAGTGAAAAGCAGAATAAATCATTTCCAAATGTCTTAAATAAATTTCAAAATCTCCATTCACTGTCTAACCGAACATGACGGATGTGGAATTCTCTACAATCGAAAGAGCAGTATTTTCAGCCAATTTCTGTGGTAGCTTGGATGTCTATATAGGGCTAAAGCAATGTAAATTTGGTCATCGCTTTGATGTGACTGGTCGTTACGCTTAAAATTTGTCAATCGGATAAAAGTGACAGCAGTTTACTAAAGTTTAAAATTAATTTGGTTGAACTTAGAGAGATATGATCTGTCTATTGACTAACTAAGTAACTAACTAACTAACTAACTATCAACAGCTGGGATAGCAGCAGACGTGGATGCAATCTGTGCGGCTGTCAAGAAGAGAAATGATGAGATCGCAGTTATGACAGATGAGTTTATGAGCACCCTGAGAGCCAGAAAGGTCAGTGGCAGACACATGTCTCACTTATTACTTTGTCAATTACAGTTTTGGAAATGTGTTGTTTTGTCGCATTCCTTTGAGACTTGAATTAGCTTCATTATTGGTTTTGAGATCAAGATGCTCAGCAGTCAGCGAACCATAGCTGACAAGACCCTTCTACACCTCCACGCGGTGATCCTGGATAACAGGCTGCAACAGGGCAGACTGGCTAAGGAGAAGGGATCGAAGAGGGAAGGCTAGCCCGGTACTCAAAAAATGCTTGCTGAAGTCGGATGTGTTGGACTGAAAGGTGCAAATATCGCAGTCAAGCTGTAAACTACGACACATCGTATTCCGTTCTCTGGACTATATTCTGCCACTTAGGCCCATGTCAGGGCTTGGTAGCAGGAGATTGAGAACGAACGAAGCCAAGCCATTATTGGTTTCATGGCAGAAGAGTTTATGCTGTCGACAGGGCCAATCCTGCCTGAAAAATTGGTAGAGAGAGACTCTCCATATGTAGGCCCACCTTGATGAGGTTGGAGAACTTGCACGCCCAAATGAACCAGGGAACTATGCTGGCGAGAGTTTTACTCCTGTTAGGATCACTCAAGCCAGACTAAGAGGCCGAGGATCAGGTGGAGCCCTTTAGGTGGAGTTGCAGAACCCACCTGCAAGTGGAACATGCTCTGGGCAAAACCAATCCACTCCCACTTCATGGGTTAAATGCATTCTTGTCTCGTTCTTTACTTTTGTCTTCTATCAATCATCCCAATGGACGTCGAAGAGATGCAGGCCAGTAGAGATTGCACCTCTGTCCCTTTTTGAAAACCTCTCAGGTGGTGGGGAATGCTAGGCGTGCCATCACTGCAGATGAGCTGAGAATACTAAAGGGGAGTAAGGAGACACTCTACTCACATGTATATGCTACATTTCTGGCATGACGTGACGATCCTGGGACACAGGCACATTGGACTTCCTCCCTTCGGGGATATTTGAAAAAGGGGTCCATAATATCATCATCATCATCACACCCTTTTGAGCAAGACTACAGTCTGTCCAAGCAACTTTAAGGTGCTGAAGATGGATGCAACTAGCCAAGAGACGCACCACAGCAATCAGATTGTCACGCATTTTCACAATATGGGAGTATGTCTATATAAACAAAACGCTATGACACTCGACCTGTGATGGACAACTAGGCAGGTGCAGTGCCGGGCCCCCTCGAAGGCCCAACCTCAGTTACTGGAGGTCCTTCTCGGTTGCCTTGTGAGGCCAGGAGGAACGAGAATAGAGCTACTGGCCAAACAGGACAAAGCAAAGACCACTGAAAATAATGCACTGGTATGCTGAAGGAGTCAATAGCAAAAGAGATGGATACAGAACAAAACAAGAACTTGAACATGTATAAATAAAGAGCAAGTCAATGTGTGCTGTATGCAAGAAACACATCTAAACAAAGAGCAAGTCAATGTGTGCTGTATGCAAGAAACACATCTAAACAAAGAGCAAGTCATTGTGTGCTGTATGCAAGAAACACATCTAAACAAAGAGCAAGTCAATGTGTGCTGTATGCAAGAAACACATCTAAACAAAGAGCAAGTCAATGTGTGCTGTATGCAAGAAACACATCTAAACAAAGAGCAAGTCATTGTGTGCTGTATGCAAGAAACACATCTAAACAAAGAGCAAGTCAATGTGTGCTGCATGCAAGAAACACATCTAAACAAAGAGCAAGTCAATGTGTGCTGTATGCAAGAAACACATCTAAACAAAGAGAAAGTCAATGTGTGCTGTATGCAAGAAACACATCTAAACAAAGAGCAAGTCATTGTGTGCTGCATGCAAGAAACACATCTAAACAAAGAGCAAGTCAATGTGTGCTGTATGCAAGAAACACATCTAAACAAAGAGCAAGTCAATGTGTGCTGTATGCAAGAAACACATCTAAACAAAGAGCATGTCAATGTGTGCTGTATGCAAGAAACACATCTAAACAAAGAGCAAGTCATTGTGTGCTGTATGCAAGAAACACATCTAAACAAAGAGCAAGTCAATGTGTGCCGCATGCAAGAAACACATCTAAACAAAGAGCAAGTCAATGTGTGCTGTATGCAAGAAACACATCTAAACAAAGAGCAGGTCAATGTGTGCTGTATGCAAGAAACACATCTAAACAAAGAGCAAGTCAATGTGTGCTGTATGCAAGAAACACATCTAAACAAAGAGCAAGTCAATGTGTGCTGTATGCAAGAAACACATCTAAACAAAGAGCAAGTCAATGTGTGCTGTATGCAAGAAACACATCTAAACAAAGAGCAAGTCAATGTGTGCTGTATGCAAGAAACACATCTAAACAAAGAGCAAGTCAATGTGTGCTGTATGCAAGAAACACATCTAAACAAAGAGCAAGTCAATGTGTGCTGTATGCAAGAAACACATCTAAACAAAGAGCAAGTCAATGTGTGCTGTATGCAAGAAACACATCTAAACAAAGAGCAAGTCAATGTGTGCTGTATGCAAGAAACACATCTAAACAAAGAGCAAGTCAATGTGTGCTGCATGCAAGAAACACATCTAAACAAATAGCAAGTCAATGTGTGCTGTATGCAAGAAACACATCTAAACAAAGAGCAAGTCAATGTGTGCTGTATGCAAGAAACACATCTAAACAAAGAGCAAGTCAATGTGTGCTGCATGCAAGAAACACATCTAAACAAAGAGCAAGTCAATGTGTGCTGTATGCAAGAAACACATCTAAACAAAGAGCAAGTCAATGTGTGCTGCATGCAAGAAACACATCTTAACAAAGAGCAAGTCAATGTGTGCTGTATGCAAGAAACACATTTAAACAAAGAGCAAGTCATTGTGTGCTGCATGCAAAAAACACATCTAAACAAAGAGCAAGTCAATGTGTGCTGCATGCAAGAAACGCATCTAAACAAAGAGCAAGTCATTGTGTGCTGCATGCAAGAAACACATCTAAACAAAGAGCAAGTCAATGCGTCCTGCATGCAAGAAACACATCTAAACAAAGAGCAAGTCAATGTGTGCTGTATGCAAGAAACACATCTAAACAAAGAGCAAGTCAATGTGTGCTGCATGCAAGAAACATCTAAACAAAGAGCAAGTCAATGTGTGCTGCATGCAAGAAACACATCTAAACAAAGAGCAAGTCAATGTGTGCTGTATGCAAGAAACACATCTAAACAAAGAGCAAGTCAATGTTTGCTGTATGCAAGAAACACATCTAAACAAAGAGCAAGTCAATGTGTGCTGTATGCAAGAAACACATCTAAACAAAGAGCATGTCAATGTGTGCTGTATGCAAGAAACACATCTAAACAAAGAGCAAGTCATTGTGTGCTGTATGCAAGAAACACATCTAAACAAAGAGCAAGTCAATGTGTGCCGCATGCAAGAAACACATCTAAACAAAGAGCAAGTCAATGTGTGCTGTATGCAAGAAACACATCTAAACAAAGAGCAAGTCAATGTGTGCTGTATGCAAGAAACACATCTAAACAAAGAGCAAGTCATTGTGTGCTGCATGCAAGAAACACATCTAAACAAAGAGCAAGTCAATGCGTCCTGCATGCAAGAAACACATCTAAACAAAGAGCAAGTCAATGTGTGCTGTATGCAAGAAACACATCTAAACAAAGAGCAAGTCAAAGTGTGCTGTATGCAAGAAACACATCTAAACAAAGAGCAAGTCAATGTGTGCTGTATGCAAGAAACACATCTAAACAAAGAGCAAGTCAATGTGTGCTGCATGCAAGAAACACATCTAAACAAAGAGCAAGTCAATGTGTGCTGTATGCAAGAAACACATCTAAACAAAGAGCAAGTCAATGTGTGCTGTATGCAAGAAACACATCTAAACAAAGAGCAAGTCAATGTGTGCTGCATGCAAGAAACACATCTAAACAAAGAGCAAGTCAATGTGTGCTGTATGCAAGAAACACATCTAAACAAAGAGCAAGTCAATGTGTGCTGCATGCAAGAAACACATCTTAACAAAGAGCAAGTCAATGTGTGCTGTATGCAAGAAACACATCTAAACAAAGAGCAAGTCATTGTGTGCTGCATGCAAAAAACACATCTAAACAAAGAGCAAGTCAATGTGTGCTGCATGCAAGAAACACATCTAAACAAAGAGCAAGTCATTATGTGCTGCATGCAAGAAACACATCTAAACAAAGAGCAAGTCAATGCGTCCTGCATGCAAGAAACACATCTAAACAAAGAGCAAGTCAATGTGTGCTGTATGCAAGAAACACATCTAAACAAAGAGCAAGTCAAAGTGTAATGTATGCAAGAAACACATCTAAACAAAGAGCAAGTCAATGTGTGCTGTATGCAAGAAACACATCTAAACAAAGAGCAAGTCAATGTGTGCTGTATGCAAGAAACACATCTAAACAAAGAGCAAGTCAATGTGTGCTGCATGCAAGAAACACATCTAAACAAAGAGCAAGTCAATGTGTGCTGTATGCAAGAAACACATCTAAACAAAGAGCAAGTCAATGTGTGCTGTATGCAAGAAACACATCTAAACAAAGAGCAAGTCAATGTGTGCTGCATGCAAGAAACACATCTAAACAAAGAGCAAGTCAATGTGTGCTGTATGCAAGAAACACATCTAAACAAAGAGCAAGTCAATGTGTGCTGTATGCAAGAAACACATCTAAACAAAGAGCAAGTCAATGTGTGCTGTATGCAAGAAACACATCTAAACAAAGAGCAAGTCAATGTGTGCTGTATGCAAGAAACACATCTAAACAAAGAGCAAGTCAATGTGTGCTGTATGCAAGAAACACATCTAAACAAAGAGCAAGTCAATGTGTGCTGTATGCAAGAAACACATCTAAACAAAGAGCAAGTCAATGTGTGCTGTATGCAAGAAACACATCTAAACAAAGAGCAAGTCAATGTGTGCTGCATGCAAGAAACACATCTAAACAAAGAGCAAGTCAATGTGTGCTGTATGCAAGAAACACATCTAAACAAAGAGCAAGTCAATGTGTGCTGTATGCAAGAAACACATCTAAACAAAGAGCAAGTCAATGTGTGCTGCATGCAAGAAACACATCTAAACAAAGAGCAAGTCAATGTGTGCTGTATGCAAGAAACACATCTAAACAAAGAGCAAGTCAGTGTGCTGCATGCAAGAAACACATCTAAACAAAGAGCAAGTCAATGTGTGCTGTATGCAAGAAACACATCTAAACAAAGAGCAAGTCAATGTGTGCTGCATGCAAGAAACACATCTAAACAAAGAGCAAGTCAGTGTGTGCTGCATGCAAGAAACACATCTAAACAAAGAGCAAGTCAATGTGTGCTGCATGCAAGAAACACATCTAAACAAAGAGCAAGTCACTGTGTGCTGCATGCAAGAAACACATCTAAACAAAGAGCAAGTCAGTGTGTGCTGCATGCAAGAAACACATCTAAACAAAGAGCAAGTCAGTGTGTGCTGCATGCAAGAAACACATCTAAACAAAGAGCAAGTCAATGTGTCATGCAAGAAACACATCTAAACAAAGAGCAAGTCAATGTGTGCTGCATGCAAGAAACACATCTAAACAAAGAGCAAGTCAGTGTGTGCTGCATGCAAGAAACACATCTAAACAAAAACACAGTGTTCAACATTAGAGGGTGATAAACCTATCGTGTACGAGCTCATCTGCTTTCTCGTTTCCAGGGATCCCGCAGTGGTCAAGAATCCACTGTCGGACTAAATTTGTTTTTTGAGACTGCAATCCCATGTTGTATTTTATTTCATGCGAGAGTCTATCTTGTTTGGGGCTTGAGATGGATTGGAGTATACTCCTGGAGTCTGATAGAATGACCGTTTTCCTTGTATTTATGTTTTAGCTGATAAGAATCTGAGTTGGTGCAGGAACTAGAATAAAGATTGTTAAGTTAAGTTGGGCCTCAAAGGGAGTCTGCAGAAAAATTGAGACATTGGATATGGATAAGCATGACATTCTGAAGTGGATCAATGTCAGCCTCTTGGATAATGACACTGTAATTGATATTCCGGTAATCCATAGGTTGAAAAATGTTAAATCCATTGTGGGACAGGCAGAGCCTGAGAAGACGGAGCACAAGTGTGCACAACCAGCAAGCTGCAGGAACTACCTACAGTTTTTCTTACTGCACCATCGCTGATTACATACATGACACAGATGAAATACAGCAATTGACCGTCCACACCATATTCCTCCACTTACACAGGCTAAAATTGGCTCCATCCCCCATGTGTACGTGCAGGGCAAGTAGCACAGACAGTTGTACATATTTTGCAAGACTGTTATATTAAATAATAAAATATTAAAAATATTTCCTAATATCTAATCTGGACCTTTCTATAGTTAATTTGAAGCTGTGCCCTCTTATTCTTGTGGGTGTATTTTGAAAAACTTGTTGTAGTCTAATTTATCCGTTCCTTTGATTATCTTATAACCTGTATTATGTCATCTCAAATTATTTTATTTTCTAGACACTGTAGGCGGTTTTTTCTGAGTCTTTCCTCATAAGTGTAATTTTGGAATCCCACTATCAGCTTTGTCGCTCTTTTTTATATCCTTTCCAGCATGTTTATATCTCCTCTATGCTAAGGACTCCACACCTGTACACAGTACTCCAATCTAGGTCTAATTAATGCTTTATGCAGTTTGACTATCACTTCCTTGCTCCTGTGTTTAATATTACTTTTTATCAAACCTAACATTGTATTTGCCTTTTTCACTGCTACATGGACTTGCTTGCTCACTTAATCTGTATGATCTATTATAATCCGATCTCAATATATCCACATCTGCTTTAGATGAGACACTACTGCATAGTTTTGTGTCATCAGCAAATTTTGCAATCATGGATCCAATATCAATGTCCAAATCATTTATATATATCAAGAACAAAATTGGTCCCAAAACCGACGCCTGTGGCACTCCACTTTTTACTTTACACCACTCAGAGTACTCCTTATTTATGTTCACTCTCTGCCTTAACCGTTAAAAGATGTCAGCTTTTTCATGTCGTAAACCCGAGCATGACCAAGACAGTAGATCCAGTCACGCCATAAGCCAAGTCCACATGATGAAGTTGCTAGCCTAATTTCTTTCATAAACATCTCAGACCTTAATTTTTGCTTTCTCCAAAGGTTCCAGCTAGGCTTCTGACACTGAACGGAGACAAGCCAGGAGAGGTTATCGTGAAAGCTGCAGCTGACGAAAAAGTCGGTTCGATCATTTTGGGCACTCGTGGTCTTGGCAAGATCAGACGCACGCTACTTGGCAGCGTCAGCGAATATGTTGTACACCATGCCAGCTGCCCAGTCACAATTGTCCGGCGCAGTGAACAAGCATCTCCTTCATAAATGGACATGATGATCTGATGGTTTCCTCAACATGTACCGTCGCTAGTCTCTGTTTGATGTTGTGACTTTGATGTTAATATTTCTTGATCGTATGCCAAAAATTTCTTTTTGCTAGTCTAAGCTTTTCTTTTAGCATCAATAAGGCCATCACTGTAGTTGGACACCTTTGAAGAAAAGAAGGCCTTTATCCAAGCCGTAAGGAAAGTCGACCAAACAAGAGACAACTATCATTGGCTTGATCGGGCAAAACAAGTGAGACGGTTCCATATGAGAATGGGACATAACAGTTTGAATAACCACTTACACAGGCTAAAGTTAGCTCCATCACCCATGTGTATGTGATATCAAGCAGCATAGACATCCAAACATATCCTGCAATACTGTTATATGCTTAGCCAATTGGGCACTGGGCTACAGAGACGAATCTCCATACAAAACTGTTTGAAAACTTTGAAGAGCTCTCCTTTATCCAGAGAACTTCACTGTAGACATTATAAAAAAAACATTGAAAATGAGAAGACGACAACTGTAGTTAGCCACCTTCCAGAAAGCCTGTATCCGAGCATTTATGTGTGCTTCCTTGGGTTGTTTCTGTAACATTCTTATGATCGTGCTAGCTCTATGGACAACCTTCCCTACATGCCTGAAAGGGGACAAGGGTTCTAGTCTTTCCTCCCCAGTAAGGGAGCATGGTGTACTCTGTGTATTGTCCTTTTGTTAAAATATTTATAAAGCAAAGGGTCAGCACTGCATGTTGTCCCTTCTTTATGAATTTTGCAATCTACTTTGATGTTACTGTATCATGATTTGATTCCATACTGTGTTGAGGTGGCTTCTGTGAGGCTACCACCATCGTTAGCCTCCTCGCAGTAAGCCTATCAAAAAGCATTTATTTACACTTTTAGTGGTGGTTTGTGTAACATTACATTTTACATGGTGAGGATGTCACACCTATGCACAACCCTCTAAAGCCACCAGCTCATACTATTTGACTGAAGAATCTCGCTTCATATCCATCTATACTCTTGTTCCTTTCTGAGTTCATAGTGTCACACATCCCAGTAAACCTGTGTAATGAAGGTTTTCCTTGGTCTCCCACTGTCTCTCCTGTCCTTTTCTTGATCAGCAAGTATGTCTTGTACTGAACCACGGTGTCTGAGATTGTGGCAAAAACTATTGTCTTCGCTTTCTTGTTATTATCATTAGTTTCCTCTTTTTATTCACAGCCTCTAGCTCCATTTTATTTGCTCTGTCCAGCTGATACTTCGATATCACCATGTCTCAGAAGCTTCGATATCACCATGTCTCAGAAGCTTCGATATCACCATGTCTCAGAAGCTTCGATATCACCATGTCTCAGAAGCTTCGATATCACCATGTCTCAGAAGCTTCCAAATACTTCTTTTCCTCCTTGTTTATAACCCATGTCTCCGAACCATACAGTACCAATGTGTCAGTAACTATGCTATCAAATTTTCATGATTTGAGAGCAATTTCTTGTGTGATTTGAGCTTAATCATAATTTGAGTTCAATCAAAATTCTGTTGGTGTGAGCGTAAGTTGCGTTGCGCCGCATTTTACAGCTGTACTTCAATATCTGCGTCTTTCATGGGAACCATGTGATGATGTCTTGTTAACCAGATAAGTACCGTTATGTGCTCATGTCCTCTTTTTTTTTGTCTTCTTCTATGATTAGATAGTTCATTACTGCTGTTATTTGTTGTTACTGATGAAGGCTTATTGGCTGTAACGTATGTTCCGTTTGTGTTTTTGTCTTAATGCGGTTTCTGACCATACATATTTACGTTTTATTTTTACACTAGCCCCATGTACTTCTTCTTCTTCGTTCGTTCTCAATCTCCCACTACCAAACCCTGAAAGGGCTTAAGTAGCAGAATGTAGTCGAGAGAACGGAATGCGTTGTGTCGTAGTTTACAGCTTGGCTTCGATATTTGCACTTTTCGGTCCAATACATCCGACTTCAGCAAGCATTTTTTGAGTACCAGGTTAGCATTCCCTCTTCGATACCTTCTCCTTAGCCAGTCCGCCCTGCTGCAGCCTGTTATCCAGGATCACCGCGTGGAGGTGTAGAAGGGTCTTGGCAGCTATGGTTCGCTGGCCCTGACGCTAGCAGTCAGCTATGGGTCGCTAACCACTGCAGCTCATGTGATGCTCAGCATCTTGATCCCGCCCCATGTACAACTCTCTTTAGTCGCCTTTCAGGACAAGCATGGAGGTGCATTGGTCATATTCTTTCCTCCCCAGTATGAGGCCCTAGGATCCTTCTCGTGGATTTATCCATATCCAGCGGAGGTAAATGAATGGATGAGATTGTCCTCCCCACATGAATTATATCAACATTCGTTTTACTGCATAATGATGATGTTTGGTATGTAGAGTTGTTATTCTGTTCTCTGATTTGTATCTTGTATGAGCACCCAAAGGTGCATTTATCCAACAACATACAGACAAACGAGTCAGTTTATTTTTGCAGAATGTTGTCTTCCGATAGTAATTACGAGGGACAGTCATTAAGTAACAAGAACTCTATTATTAGTTCATGAAAGAATAGGTACAGCAGAAAATCTTATTTCATGAGGCTGGCTACTCGACAATACTGGCTCTTTAATAATACCACATGCAGGGGCTCATGACGATCAAAGCTGTATGCACATGCACAATATAGCATACAACATGGCCGCCTCACTGTCGACTTGCACCATAGAAGAACGAGATGGTATTCATTTTTTGTAGTCAGATAGTGTGGAAACTTCTTAAATCTACAGAAGAATGAAGGTTCAATATGGAGACGGTTATTTGAGTCGGAGAAGATTTTATGAATGGGTAGAAAGATTTCAAAACATCATCGATGAACTGCACAGTGTGAGACCATCAAGCATGGCAATTGACACAATGAAACAGCACGAGGACGGCGTGGGCTAGTGGATAGGTGACACAGCTCACAATCCGAAGGTGCTAGGTTTGATCCCCATCACAGCACCGACCGTTACCCCAGGGAATCAAACCCTTAGAAAATGCAGGAGGAAGCAGACTTTTACATAAAATGCATGCTGAAGTCAGATGCACTGGGCCGACAGGCGCAAAATGAAAACTACAGTGCAACACATACCGCCTTGGAGAATAGAGAAAAAGGCAAACGCCAAAAAAAAAAATTAAACAGCAGATCAACCAGCTAGTCCGTAGCAACAGGCGAGTCACTATTGATGAAATAACCATAGATCTCATCATGAGTCACAGCACTGCACACAAAATTGTCCATAGTGACCTCGGTTATAGGAAAGTATATAGCAGATGGCACCGAGGCAGATGACGACGAGATAATAGATAATGGAGGTGATGGAAAATTGGTTAACTTTCACACCCAAAAAACTTATTTCTAAAGGGCATCCAAAAGCTAGTGGACGGATGGACCAAGTGAATTGCCAGACAGAGGCACTATGTTGCAAAATAAGACACAATGTCTGGTTCGTACTCCAGTATAAAAAGTTATTCATAAAATGTAATACTTAATTTCTGTCCCTCTCATTAATGAACCTTTACATTTATATTTTTCTGAAAGCCATGGCTCTGTCACTGGTCTTAGATAAATGACGGCACCAAGGTAAAAGTATCGTGCTGTAGTTGTGTTTTTTTTGGTGTTTGCCTTATTTCTCAATTCCCCAAGGCGGTGTGTGTTGTACTATGTTTTTATTTTGCACCTGTCAGCCTAGTGCATCCAATTTCGGGATAAATTTTATGTAAGGGTCTGCTTCCTCCTACATTTTCTAAGGGTTTGCTTCCCCTGGGTAACGGCCGGTGCTGTGATTGGGGAGTGAACCCAGCACTTTCTGGTTGTGAGCCATGTTACTTAACCACTACCCCATGCTGTCTCCCCATGATGTTGTATCAACCTCTCTGCTGCATGTCTGCCAAACATGGATAATATATAGCAGACACGACAGACAGTCAAATTATTTACACACATAAACTGTTCAGGGTCGGGTCACAGGATAAAGCATACAGCATTTGTTAGACTGGGTTTGCCTTCCCTTTTCAATCCCTAATCTTTTAGCCAGGCTGCATGGTTGCAGTCTGTTTCCAGGGCCGCCACTTTGAAGACGAATAGAGTCTTGGTCAGTTATGTATCACTGACCCTGATGGAAGTGATCAACTTTGAGGCCCTGACTGCTGTCACCCCATTAACTGTTTTGCCCCTTATAAAGATGTCAAACTGCAGAAGTGAAACATCAGCTACAGGAGAGAAGGGCTGCTACAGCTGAGAGGTCAAGTGCTCGTCTCTTAAGAAACAAAGTGAAAGAGCGGGAGTTTGAATCTCACAAGTTTCAAGCATCCAGTGGTCTCAAGGCAAATGTGATCGGACACCTAGTCCTATCAGAGATGGATGATAAACTCAGAGGTCCCATGTGCAGGCTGTGCATGTAAAAGAACCTTTGGCAGTTGAAAATCGAAAAAAAAGGCTGTTAGCCGAGGCTGGACAAAAATTCTAAAAGTTATTAAATTCGTACCTGATAAGGGCCTACATGAAAGCCAAAAGGAGGCATCCCCTACACCATGCAACGATACAATAGGCCAATCACCGGTTGTCTGCACATTCATTACGGATATTTACAATAAAGAAACTCCCCCAAGCGTAGAGGAGGAGTAACTAAAGGAGGAGAGACTACCATGAGTCGCTCACTGTGCCAGATAAGCTGCATCGCATAAAATTATCTTCAAAATGTTGTATCGATCATGCAAATCTGTTAACAGTTTAGAAAATTACAGTTTAATTGGTTAGTGCAAGAGCTGCTCAACCAAGAGATGTGGGTTCAATTCCAAATTTGTGCAAGATATTTTTATTTATCGCAAATGCCGACGGGGTCGGCCCAGCCTTAAAAATTGGATGCCAGAACAAGCCTGGGAAGTAAAAATAGCCGGGGTGATGCGGACCACATAACAACTAGTGTGCTGTTGGTCAAGAAAATATGGACCTAACATAATTTCTTCTGACCCCCTCCTCTCCTCTCTCTCTCTTTCTCTTCCCCACCCAACCCCCACCCGTTAGCTCATGTATTGGGAGAACATTGTGATTATTCTCTTTCTCCCCCCCCCCCCTCACCACCCCCCTTGTTTAGCCACTCTGTCATGAAACAGCCTGTTTTTAAGGAGATGTGCTCAGAAATAAGGTGGGGTCTTGATCAGTATGTTTCACCTGACCCTGACTAACATAGTCTGACCAGTATGTTTCACCTGACCCTGACTAACATAGTCTGATAAGTATATTTCACCTTACTTAACTTAACGTTTTTATACTGGTTTAGAAGACTCTGCAGAGTCTGTATACAACCAGCTTCTTTTACATTTCCTTTCTCTCAAAGCTATGCACATCCAATCTATTCTTAAAAGCATTAATTGTCCCTGCCTTCACTACTTCCTGTGGCATTGCATTCTAAGCTTTCACCACTCTCTGACTAAAAATATATTTCCTAATATCTAATCTGGACCTTTCTTTAATTAATTTGTAGCTGTGCCCTCTTGTTCTTGTGGGTGGTTGTATTTTGAAAAACTTGTTAAAGTCTAATTTACCTGACCCTGAATAACATAGTCTGATAAGTATGTTTCTCATAACCACAGTCTTATCAGTATGTTTCCTCTGACCCTGACTAACATGGCATGATGAATATATTTCACCTGACCCTGACTAACGTAGTCTATGTCTTACCTAACTCGACTAACATAGTCTGATCAATATATTTCACCTGACACTGACTAACATAGTCTCTGTCTTACCTGACCGATGTTAGTCACCTCTTCCCTAGTAAATGTGTTGAGACGACAAACTTCTTGACCAGATTAACAAGCCAAACTTTGAACATGTAGGGATAATAGACAAACATTACACCATATCCTCTCTCTACCAGCTCCGTAGTAGGACCAGAGCGACAGCATGATCTTTTCCAACCCTTTTGATGTATAAACGTTTGAAGTCTAAGACAATCCTCAAGTAATGTGATAAAAATTGATGTTTTTGTTTATTTTTCAAACAAACAACGGAGAAGAACATGGTGACTTATACACACTTAATATGAAATCAGTTATTGCTGGTTATTTTGTTTACAAAAGCAATATCTGTCCTAGTCATTGTAAATTGATATTATTGGCCAATTGTGTTTCTTTGCTGAGTAAATTGCAACAGATTTTGTTTCTCTCGCTCTAGTATTCTTTGTCCATCGAAAGGTTGAAGTAGAACAAAACAAAAGCACGGGACAAAATAGCTTCTGATCGGTCGTTGGACGCAGAACGCCTACAAGCTTTTGTTTGTCATCTTCTCCCTCGTACTAATATAGTCTATCGAAACATAATTACTGGATTACTGATGACCCGTTCTTCATATGCGGGTCCCAACTTCTCTGACTTGGGCCACGGTGGACCAGTGGATAATGAGTTGCCTATCTGTGGCATTGTGAATGTTGTTGCAGGATGCAAGTGAGTTGGACCAACGTGTTGGTGATCATCCTCGTGGTCGTTTCTTGTCTCTGGGATATCATATTGCTATTGCGGTGCTCCATCAATTGTCCGCTCTTCGCAGTAAGTGGCCTCTTTTAAAGCGATGTTTCATCTTGTCTGCATAAATTGAAATATAATTAAATGCATCATTAATTTTAATGAATGCTGTTTTAAACATGTTTATAGCAATACTTCTGTATGAATTAAACAATTTGGCCTTATACTATGTCTTTGACATTAAATCAATCAATCATGCATGATAAGGAGAAAATCCAGAGGTCAGGCTAGAACCTACACCACGCAGTGTAATGGCTGATCAGAAATGTTGTCTTCTATTTATTAGCGCCATAAGCACATACGATCGCGGATTAATACATTGCGGTATGATTTGACCGACTTCATCCTTTAGTTGGACAGAGAATAGAGTGATTTATATTTTCTAATATGTACAGTGTATGTTTATTTTGTGTATGGGGTCTTTTGGGCAGTATTTTTTCGGCAGATGGTAGGATCGACAGGGAAATCGAGACAAGGTGTCAGAAAGCATCTGCGGTGACTTATCAGCTGTCCCCACTGCTTAGACACCCCAGCATTAGTTCGGCAACAAAGCAACAGCTGATAAACAGTATATTTATGCTGACTCTGCTGCCAGTGCCAAACATGGCCTCTGTCAAGGGCGCGCGAGAGCAGAACTTCGACTTGTGAAATGAAGTGTTTGAGGAAAGTCATCGGTGTTACCAGAAGAGACAGAATGCGGAATGACGACATTTGAAGTTTGGTCGACACTACATCTTGTGCCGAATACATTTCCAGGCAGAAAATAAGCTGGTTTGGTCATCTCATGAGAATGCACCCTCATCATCTTCCACTGATGGCTTACAATGCTGGTAGATCTGGCTACAGGGCAAGGGGGCGGCCACGAGGTAGGTAAATAGATAACAGTGATTGTGCAACGACAAGGGCTCACATTGACTGACGCAACGCACTTGGCGCAGGATAGACGATTTAAGCTCTACAGGACGCTAAACGGCACAAGTGAAAACTAACTAACTATGGGCTCTTTTGCAATCTTGGCTTTAAATTTTAAAGAGAGAAATGTTTTAGTTGTCATTATTTTAATTATATTGCATGTCTCTTGCAGAATGTTGCTCTCATGACAGCTGATCTGTAGGGCACTCGATTCCTGGATAGCTCTACCTTTTCTGTCGCTGGCAACCTCAGAGCTCCTGTAATGCCCCTTGTCCGTCTTCTCCTCGGTCTGCCTCTGCCTCTTTTGTCAGGGACCATATGCTCCAGTATCGTTCTTTCTATGCCTTTATGGCGTTTGATGTGGCCAAAGTACGTTACTTTCCTAGATGTAATGTTGTTTCCTATCCAGTTTTGTTCTATATCCAGCTGTTGTAACATCTCTGCCTATTTATTTTTTGTTATCCATGGTCTTTTGAGGACCCTCCTGTAGCAATTTAGCTCGAAGAATCTAATCTTCTTCCGTAGGATTTCTGTGGTTGACTATGTCTTGTCTTGCATCCGTATATTGCCACCGGGAAAAGTCCTCTGGATCTTAATTTGTGCCATTTTGTTTGTGTTCTGCCATAAGTTTTTCATGTTAGTAATCCTTTGTAGTTACCATGGCCTTTCTTCTTATTTTTTTGTATGGAAATCGCCATTGTTGCTTATAGTCGAGCCGAGATATTCAAAACTCGTGTCACTCTGAACTATTTGCTTCTTTTAATTATCTTGTTGTATAATTTGGTACATCTTCTCACTGAATAATTTTGATCAACTCTGTCTGCTCCATGAGAGGAGCAAAGTGACAGCATTAGAGGGTTAAACTGTATGGTGTCAAGACACTCCTTGAGACCGTCAAATGGAGGTAGATTTTATTTTACAGCAAAAAGTTAACCAAATCTCGACAAGGGAACAAACATACCGAATATTTATATTCAACTTTTGTAAAAATCTAAATCTTAACATTTTTATTTCGGATTTATCCGTCACTTTTACCTTTTTTATAAATTGACCAATGCATTTTAGATATTTCCATGTTGTTGTTATCTTTTGAGTGAAAAAGTTTGTAAAAATGAAAATCTTGTCATTGTTATATTAGGACATCTTGACATTGTTATATTAGAAAATCTGAACACCTATATTAGGTAATCTTGACATTGTAATGTTAGGCAATCTTGATATTGTTATATTAGAAAATATTGACATCGTAATATTAGGAAATCTAGAGATAGTTATATTAGGAAATCTGAACATTGTTATATTAGAAAATATTGACATTGTAATATTAGGAAATCTGAACACAGTTATATTAGAAAATCAGAACATCGTTATATTAGGAAGTCTGAACACAGTTATATTAGAAAATCAGAACATCGTTATATTAGGAAGTCTGAACACAGTTATATTAGGAAATCTGAACACAGTTATATTAGAAAATATTGATATTGTTATATTAGAAAATATTGACATTGTAATATTAGGAAATCTGGAGATAGTTATATTAGGAAATCTGAACATTGTTATATTAGAAAACCGTTATATTGTATTTGTCCTACGCTAACTTATTTTTAAATTGGCCAATGCGTTTTTGGATATTTCCAATGTTGCCTGACTGGCAGAGTGTAAGAGCTCTCGGCTCTCATGACAAAGGTTTTTTGATACTCCAGTCAACCCAGCTGTATATGGGTACCTGGCCTACAGCGAAAGAAGGCAGCGAAGGAGGGAAGTGTCTTTGAATGTTCACAAACCTTAATGATAAAATATCCGTCTTCTCAACTAAATGGTGAGGAAAAGCTGTTGAAATATAACTGTCAAGAGTCGAAGAACTGACTATTTTACTAATCAGTTCCAAACATATTCTGGTTCAGGAGTTTCGAGTATCTGACCTTGAGCCAGCATGCCATAAAAAATGACACTGTCATACCAAAAGAATACATTTGTTGTTTAACTTTGTTAATGCTAACTAACTCTGGAAGTAAATGACGAAGCGAGCTAAAAATAGTCACATGGTCCTAGAAATTACAAACAGAATGAGGTGTGCACATTGCTAAGGTTTACCTTACGAGAGTTTTTGCAAGACGGACAAACAGATACATGTATTTTCTGTTTTATATATTCCATAAGTAACAGGTTGATTGATCTTAGTATTCTCATCCAAATTGCTTTTGGATTGTTTATGATCATTTATTTTAGGCAACATACTTTTATGTGCCTCTTTGGCTAGTATTTACATCATTTCGCCGGCATTGTTTGTTTTTAAAAACATTTACTCATGAATATTTTGGGCCTCTGGACACGTTCATTTCTGCAATGTGATACTGGCAGTAGGAAGTACAGGTGCATGGATAGATTGTGGATAATTAGGTGTAAAGAAACTTGTATCTATAAATATGTATGACAATTGAAGTCTATATATCAGCTATAAAGGGATCGTAAGAATTTCTGTAAGCCTAGATATCAGCTGTATGGCATTGTAAGAAATTCTGTAAGCCTAGATATCAGCTATATGGCATTCGGGAAGGGTCTGGTAAATGTGCTTTAATGTAGATAAATGCACAGTCATCCACATGGGTAGATCCAATATGGAACATAATTACAGAATGAGCAAGATCAATATTAGAATGATAGATAAGGAAAGGGACCTAGGGGTTATAATAGATCGTACAGGTAAAGTGAGTGAGCAAGTCCATGTGTCAGTGAAAAGGGCAAATCTAATGTTAAGTATGATAAAAACAAATATTAAACATAGGAACAAGGAAGTGATTGTCAAGCTGTAAAAAGTATTAGTTAGACCTCGATTGGAGTACTGTGTTTAGGTCTGGAGTCATTATCGTATAGGGGATATAAACATGCTGAAAAGGATACAAAGAAGAGCGACAAAAATGATAAGGAAATTCTAGACTTACAGTTATGAGGAAAGACTCAGAAATACCAGCCTATAGTGTCTAGAAAAGAGGAAATCGAGGTGAAAATACAGGTTTTAAGATAATCAACGGAAAGGATAAATTAGACTAAAACATGTTCTTCAAAATACAACCACCCACAAGAACAAGAGGGCACAGCTACAAATTAATTAAAGAAAGGTCCAGATTAGATATTAGGAAATATTTTTTTAGTCACAGAGTGGTGAATGCTTGGAAGGCATTGCCACGGGAAATAGTGGAAGCAGGGTCAATTAATCCATTCAAGAATAGATTGGATGCACATAGTTTTTAGATCAAGGAATTGTAAAAGAAACTAGTTGTAAACAGACTCTCCAGAGTCTTCTACAGCAGTATAAAGATGTTAAGTAAGAAATTATGTGAGTCTAGACATTAGCTACGTTGTATGGATTGTAATAAATTCTTTAAGCCTATGAATCGGTTCTATAGAGTGAATCAGTTAAAACCATTTTGGCTATTAATACTGTAATTGGAAGTATACATTTATGCTACATACCTTTTATTATTTGAAGATAGTATTCCTTGTTTAGCTAAACAAAATTTATTTTAAATATCAATGCAAAGGGAGATATGCAATTTATTATAGAATACACATCTGCATGTTATTGTTTGGCTTTACTGTAAAATTTTACTGCACACTTTTTTTATGTAATTTTCAATAAACATATTGCAATCACGAATAATGTTAACATTGGCATGATTGAGTTTGGTGTTTTGCAGCTAGTACGTACATTTTTACTTTTCAGTCATCTGTGCCAGGTAGGATATCCTATACACTATATACAAACTGAGCAGCATCAGCAAGTATTTTGGTAGTCTGAAATTGCCTTTTGTGTGGAAGAGTGTTCAGATTCAACATTGCTCTAACTGGCATGTGGTCACTGTCTATCTTTAGTCGATGTGGAACTTATGTTTTAGTAATAAATTGAATGTCAATGTTCACCACGTTGTCAATCCCTGCATTAGTTTCCCAGTTTGGGGAGTGTCAAGTCCATCTTCAGTTTGGGGAGTGTCAGGTACACTTTTAGTTTGGGGAGTGTTAAGTCCACGTTCAGTTTGGGGAGTGGCAGGTCCACCTTCAGTTTGGGGAGTGTCAGGTCCATCTTCAGTTTGGGGAGTGTCAGGTACACTTTTAGTTTGGGGAGTGTTAAGTCCACGTTCAGTTTGGGGAGTGGCAGGTCCACCTTCAGTTTGGTTAGTGTCAGGTCCACCTTCAGTTTGGGGAGTGCCAGGTACACTTTTAGTTTGGGGAGTGTTAAGTCCATCTTCAGTTTGGTGAATGTCAGGTCCATCTTCAGTTTTAGGAAAGCCAGGCCCACCATTAGTTTGTGGACTGTGTGGTCCACCTTTACTTTAGGGAGTTCCAGGTCCATCTTCAGTTTTAGTGAGTACCAGGTCCACCTTAAGTTTGGGGAGTTCCAGGTCCATCTTCAGTTTGGGGAGTGTCATGTCAATCTTCAGTTTGGGGAGTGTCAAGCTGTCTTTAGTTTGGGGAGTGCCAGGTCCATCTTCAGTTTGGGGAGTGTCAGGTCTATCTTCAGATTGGAGAGCTCCAGGTCCATCTTTAGTTTGTGGATTGAGTGGTCCACCTTTAGTTTGGGGAGTGTGTTGTCCACCTTTAGTTTGGGGAGTGTGTTGTCCACCTTTAGTTTGGGGAGTGTGTTGTCCACTTTTAGTTTGGGGAGTGTGTGGTCCTCCTTTAGTTTCGGGAGTGTCAGGTCCATCTTCAGGTTAGTGACTGTTAGGTACATCTTTAGTTTAGTGACTGTTAGGCACATCTTTAGTGTAGTGACTGTTAGGTACATCTTCAGTTTAGTGAGTGTTAGGTACATCTTTAGTGTAGTGACTGTTAGGTACATCTTTAGTTTAGTGACTGTTAGGTACATCTTCAGTTTAGTGGTTTAGTGACTGTTAGGTACATCTTTAGTTTAGTGACTGTTAGGTACATCTTCAGTTTAGTGAGTGTTAGGTACATCTTTAGTTTAGTGACTGTTAGATACATCTTTAGATTAGTGACTGTTAGGTACATCTTTAGTTTAGTGACTGTTAGGTACATCTTTAGTTTAGTGACTGTTAGGTACATCTTTAGTTTAGTGACTGTTATGTACATCTTTAGTTTATTGACTGTTAGGTACATCTTTAGTCTAGTGACTGTTAGGTACATCTTTAGTTTAGTGACTGTTAGGTACATCTTTAGTTTAGTGACTGTTAGGTACATCTTTAGTTTAGTGACTGTTAGGTACATCTTTAGTTTAGTGACTGTTTGGTACAGCTTTAGTTTAGTGACTGTTAGGTACATCTTTAGCTTAGTGACTGTTAGGTACATCTTTAGTTTAGTGACTATTAGGTACATCTTTAGTTTAGTGACTGTTAGGTACATCTTTAGTTTAGTTACTGTTAGGTACATCTTTAGCTTAGTGACTGTTAGGTACACCTTTAGTTTAGTGAGTGTTAGGTACATCTTTAGTTTAGTGAGTGTTAGGTACATCTTACGTTTGTGGAGTGTGTGATCCACCTTCAGTTTAGTGAGTGTTAGGTACATCTTTAGTGTGGGGAGTGTTAGGTACATCGTTAGTTTAGTGACTGTTAGGTACACTGTCAGTTTGGAGAGTGTTAGGTACATCTTTAGTTTGGGGAGTGTTAGGTACATCTTTAGTTTAGTGACTGTTAGGTACACTGTCAGTTTGGAGAGTGTTAGGTACATCTTTAGTTTAGTGACTGTTAGTTACATCTTTAGTTTGGGGAGTGTTAGGTACATCTTTAGTTTGGGGAGTGTTAGGTACATCTTTAGTTTGGGGAGTGTTAGGTACATCTTTAGTTTAGTGACTGTTAGGTACATCTTTAGTTTGGGGAGTGTCAGGTACATCTTTAGTTTGGGGAGTGTTAGGTACATCTTTAGTTTAGTGACTGTTAGGTACATCTTTAGTTTGGGGAGTTTTAGGTACACCTTCAGTTTGGGGATTGTTAGGTACACCTTCAGTGTGGGGAGTGTTATGTACATCTTCAGTTTAGTGAGTGTTGGGTACATCTTTAGTTTGGGGAGTGTTAGGTACACCTTCAGATGGGGAGTGTTAGGTACACCTTCAGTTTGGGGAGTGTTAGGTACATCTTTAGTTTAGTGACTGTTAGGTACATCTTTAGTTTAGTGACTGTTAGGTACACTGTCAGTTTGGGGAATGTTAGGTACATCTTTAGTTTAGTGACTGTTAGGTACACCTTCAGTTTGGGGAGTGTTAGGTACATCTTTAGTTTGGGGAGTGTTAGGTACATCTTCAGTTTGGGGAGTGTTAGGTACACTGTCAGTTTGGGGAGTGTTGGTTCCATCTTCAGTTTGGGGAGTGTGGGGTTCATCTTCAGATTGGAGAGCTCCAGGTCCATCTTCAGATTGGAGAGCTCCAGGTCCATCTTTAGTTTGTGGATTGAGTGGTCCACCTTTAGTTTGGGGAGTGTGTTGTCCACCTTAAGTTTGGGGAGTGTGTTGTCCACCTTTAGTTTGTGGATTGAGTGGTCCACCTTTAGTTTGGGGAGTGTGTTGTCCTCCTTTAGTTTGGGGAGTGTCAGGTCCATCTTACATTTGGGGAGTTCCAGGTCCATCTTCAGTTTGGGGAGTGTGTGGTCCACCTTTAGTTTGAGGAGTGTCAGGTCCATCTTCAATTTGGGGAGTGTCAGGTCCATCTTACATTTGGGGAGTTCCAGGTCCATCTTCAGGTTAGTGACTGTTAGGTACATCTTTAGTTTAGTGACTGTTAGGCACATCTTTAGTGTAGTGACTGTTAGGTACATCTTCAGTTTAGTGAGTGTTAGGTACATCTTTAGTGTAGTGACTGTTAGGTACATCTTTAGTTTAGTGACTGTTAGGTACATCTTCAGTTTAGTGAGTGTTAGGTACATCTTTAGTGTAGTGACTGTTAGGTACATCTTTAGTTTAGTGACTGTTAGGTACATCTTCAGTTTAGTGAGTGTTAGGTACATCTTTAGTTTAGTGACTGTTAGATACATCTTTAGTTTAGTGACTGTTAGGTACATCTTTAGTTTAGTGACTGTTTGGTACAGCTTTAGTTTAGTGACTGTTAGGTACATCTTTAGCTTAGTGACTGTTAGGTACATCTTTAGTTTAGTGAGTGTTAGGTACATCTTTAGTGTAGTGACTGTTAGGTACATCTTTAGTTTGGGGAGTGTTAGGTACATCTTTAGTTTAGTGACTGTTAGGTACACTGTCAGTTTGGGGAGTGTTAGGTACATCTTTAGTTTGGGGAGTGTTAGGTACATCTTTAGTTTAGTGACTGTTAGGTACATCTTTCGTTTAGTGACTGTTAGGTACATCTTTAGTTTGGGGAGTGTTAGGTACATCTTTAGTTTAGTGACTGTTAGGTACATCTTTAGTTTGGGGAGTGTTAGGTACACCTTCAGTTTGGGGATTGTTAGGTACACCTTCAGTTTGGGGAGTGTTATGTACATCTTTAGTTTAGTGAGTGTTGGGTACATCTTTAGTTTGGGGAGTGTTAGGTACACCTTCAGATGGGGAGTGTTAGGTACACCTTCAGTTTGGGGAGTGTTAGGTACATCTTTAGTTTTTTGACTGTTAGGTACATCTTTAGTTTAGTGACTGTTAGGTACACTGTCAGTTTGGGGAGTGTTAGGTACACCTTCAGTTTGGGGAGTGTTGGGTACATCTTTAGTTTGGGGAGTGTTTGGTACACCTTCAGATGGGGAGTGTTAGGTACATCTTTAGTTTAGTGACTGTTAGGTACATCTTTAGTTTAGTGACTGTTAGGTACACTGTCAGTTTGGGGAATGTTAGGTACATCTTTAGTTTAGTGACTGTTAGGTACACCTTCAGTTTGGGGAGTGTTAGGTACATCTTTAGTTTGGGGAGTGTTAGGTACATCTTCAGTTTGGGGAGTGTTAGGTACACTGTCAGTTTGGGGAGTGTTGGTTCCATCTTCAGTTTGGGGAGTGTGGGGTTCATCTTCAGATTGGAGAGCTCCAGGTCCATCTTCAGATTGGAGAGCTCCAGGTCCATCTTTAGTTTGTGGATTGAGTGGTCCACCTTTAGTTTGGGGAGTGTGTTGTCCACCTTTAGTTTGGGGAGTGTGTTGTCCACCTTTAGTTTGTGGATTGAGTGGTCCACCTTTAGTTTGGGGAGTGTGTTGTCCTCCTTTAGTTTGGGGAGTGTCAGGTCCATCTTACATTTGGGGAGTTCCAGGTCCATCTTCAGTTTGGGGAGTGTGTGGTCCACCTTTAGTTTGAGGAGTGTCAGGTCCATCTTCAATTTGGGGAGTGTCAGGTCCATCTTACATTTGGGGAGTTCCAGGTCCATCTTCAGGTTAGTGACTGTTAGGTACATCTTTAGTTTAGTGACTGTTAGGCACATCTTTAGTGTAGTGACTGTTAGGTACATCTTCAGTTTAGTGAGTGTTAGGTACATCTTTAGTGTAGTGACTGTTAGGTACATCTTTAGTTTAGTGACTGTTAGGTACATCTTCAGTTTAGTGAGTGTTAGGTACATCTTTAGTGTAGTGACTGTTAGGTACATCTTTAGTTTAGTGACTGTTAGGTACATCTTCAGTTTAGTGAGTGTTAGGTACATCTTTAGTTTAGTGACTGTTAGATACATCTTTAGTTTAGTGACTGTTAGGTACATCTTTAGTTTAGTGACTGTTTGGTACAGCTTTAGTTTAGTGACTGTTAGGTACATCTTTAGCTTAGTGACTGTTAGGTACATCTTTAGTTTAGTGAGTGTTAGGTACATCTTTAGTGTAGTGACTGTTAGGTACATCTTTAGTTTGGGGAGTGTTAGGTACATCTTTAGTTTAGTGACTGTTAGGTACACTGTCAGTTTGGGGAGTGTTAGGTACATCTTTAGTTTGGGGAGTGTTAGGTACATCTTTAGTTTAGTGACTGTTAGGTACATCTTTCGTTTAGTGACTGTTAGGTACATCTTTAGTTTGGGGAGTGTTAGGTACATCTTTAGTTTAGTGACTGTTAGGTACATCTTTAGTTTGGGGAGTGTTAGGTACACCTTCAGTTTGGGGATTGTTAGGTACACCTTCAGTTTGGGGAGTGTTATGTACATCTTTAGTTTAGTGAGTGTTGGGTACATCTTTAGTTTGGGGAGTGTTAGGTACACCTTCAGATGGGGAGTGTTAGGTACACCTTCAGTTTGGGGAGTGTTAGGTACATCTTTAGTTTTTTGACTGTTAGGTACATCTTTAGTTTAGTGACTGTTAGGTACACTGTCAGTTTGGGGAGTGTTAGGTACACCTTCAGTTTGGGGAGTGTTGGGTACATCTTTAGTTTGGGGAGTGTTTGGTACACCTTCAGATGGGGAGTGTTAGGTACATCTTTAGTTTAGTGACTGTTAGGTACATCTTTAGTTTAGTGACTGTTAGGTACACTGTCAGTTTGGGGAATGTTAGGTACATCTTTAGTTTAGTGACTGTTAGGTACACCTTCAGTTTGGGGAGTGTTAGGTACATCTTTAGTTTGGGGAGTGTTAGGTACATCTTCAGTTTGGGGAGTGTTAGGTACACTGTCAGTTTGGGGAGTGTTGGTTCCATCTTCAGTTTGGGGAGTGTGGGGTTCATCTTCAGATTGGAGAGCTCCAGGTCCATCTTCAGATTGGAGAGCTCCAGGTCCATCTTTAGTTTGTGGATTGAGTGGTCCACCTTTAGTTTGGGGAGTGTGTTGTCCACCTTTAGTTTGGGGAGTGTGTTGTCCACCTTTAGTTTGTGGATTGAGTGGTCCACCTTTAGTTTGGGGAGTGTGTTGTCCTCTTTTAGTTTGGGGAGTGTCAGGTCCATCTTACATTTGGGGAGTTCCAGGTCCATCTTCAGTTTGGGGAGTGTGTGGTCCACCTTTAGTTTGAGGAGTGTCAGGTCCATCTTCAATTTGGGGAGTGTCAGGTCCATCTTACATTTGGGGAGTTCCAGGTCCATCTTCAGGTTAGTGACTGTTAGGTACATCTTTAGTTTAGTGACTGTTAGGCACATCTTTAGTGTAGTGACTGTTAGGTACATCTTCAGTTTAGTGAGTGTTAGGTACATCTTTAGTGTAGTGACTGTTAGGTACATCTTTAGTTTAGTGACTGTTAGGTACATCTTCAGTTTAGTGAGTGTTAGGTACATCTTTAGTGTAGTGACTGTTAGGTACATCTTTAGTTTAGTGACATTTAGGTACATCTTCAGTTTAGTGACTGTTAGGTACATCTTTAGTTTAGTGACTGTTAGATACATCTTTAGTTTAGTGACTGTTATGTACATCTTTAGTTTAGTGACTGTTAGGTACATCTTCAGTTTAGTGAGTGTTAGGTACATCTTTAGTTTAGTGACTGTTAGATACATCTTTAGTTTAGTGACTGTTAGGTACATCTTTAGTTTAGTGACTGTTTGGTACAGCTTTAGTTTAGTGACTGTTAGGTACATCTTTAGTTTAGTGAGTGTTAGGTACATCTTTAGTGTAGTGACTGTTAGGTACATCTTTAGTTTGGGGAGTGTTAGGTACATCTTTAGTTTAGTGACTGTTAGGTACACTGTCAGTTTGGGGAGTGTTAGGTACATCTTTAGTTTAGTGACTGTTAGGTACATCTTTAGTTTGGGGAGTGTTAGGTACACCTTCAGTTTGGGGATTGTTAGGTACACCTTCAGTTTGGGGAGTGTTATGTACATCTTTAGTTTAGTGAGTGTTGGGTACATCTTTAGTTTGGGGAGTGTTAGGTACACCTTCAGATGGGGAGTGTTAGGTACACCTTCAGTTTGGGGAGTGTTAGGTACATCTTTAGTTTTTTTACTGTTAGGTACATCTTTAGTTTAGTGACTGTTAGGTACACTGTCAGTTTAGGGAGTGTTAGGTACACCTTCAGTTTGGGGAGTGTTGGGTACATCTTTAGTTTGGGGAGTGTTAGGTACATCTTTAGTTTAGTGAGTGTTGGGTACATCTTTAGTTTGGGGAGTGTTTGGTACACCTTCAGATGGGGAGTGTTAGGTACATCTTTAGTTTAGTGACTGTTAGGTACATCTTTAGTTTAGTGACTGTTAGGTACACTGTCAGTTTGGGGAATGTTAGGTACATCTTTAGTTTAGTGACTGTTAGGTACACCTTCAGTTTGGGGAGTGTTAGGTACATCTTTAGTTTGGGGAGTGTTAGGTACATTTTCAGTTTGGGGAGTGTTAGGTACACTGTCAGTTTGGGGAGTGTTGGTTCCATCTTCAGTTTGGGGAGTGTGGGGTTCATCTTCAGATTGGAGAGCTCCAGGTCCATCTTCAGATTGGAGAGCTCCAGGTCCATCTTTAGTTTGTGGATTGAGTGGTCCACCTTTAGTTTGGGGAGTGTGTTGTCCACCTTTAGTTTGGGGAGTGTGTTGTCCACCTTTAGTTTGTGGATTGAGTGGTCCACCTTTAGTTTGGGGAGTGTGTTGTCCTCCTTTAGTTTGGGGAGTGTCAGGTCCATCTTACATTTGGGGAGTTCCAGGTCCATCTTCAGTTTGGGGAGTGTGTGGTCCACCTTTAGTTTGAGGAGTGTCAGGTCCATCTTCAATTTGGGGAGTGTCAGGTCCATCTTACATTTGGGGAGTTCCAGGTCCATCTTCAGGTTAGTGACTGTTAGGTACATCTTTAGTTTAGTGACTGTTAGGCACATCTTTAGTGTAGTGACTGTTAGGTACATCTTCAGTTTAGTGAGTGTTAGGTACATCTTTAGTGTAGTGACTGTTAGGTACATCTTTAGTTTAGTGACTGTTATGTACATCTTCAGTTTAGTGAGTGTTAGGTACATCTTTAGTGTAGTGACTGTTAGGTACATCTTTAGTTTAGTGACATTTAGGTACATCTTCAGTTTAGTGAGTGTTAGGTACATCTTTAGTTTAGTGACTGTTAGGTACATCTTTAGTTTAGTGACTGTTAGGTACATCTTTAGTTTAGTGACTGTTTGGTACAGCTTTAGTTTAGTGACTGTTAGGTACATCTTTAGTTTAGTGAGTGTTAGGTACATCTTTAGTGTAGTGACTGTTAGGTACATCTTTAGTTTGGGGAGTGTTAGGTACATCTTTAGTTTAGTGACTGTTAGGTACACTGTCAGTTTGGGGAGTGTTAGGTACATCTTTAGTTTGGGGAGTGTTAGGTACATCTTTAGTTTAGTGACTGTTAGGAACATCTTTAGTTTGGGGAGTGTTAGGTACATCTTTAGTTTAGTGACTGTTAGGTACATCTTTCGTTTAGTGACTGTTAGGTACATCTTTAGTTTGGGGAGTGTTAGGTACATCTTTAGTTTGGGGAGTGTTAGGTACATCTTTAGTTTAGTGACTGTTAGGTACATCTTTAGTTTGGGGAGTGTTAGGTACACCTTCAGTTTGGGGATTGTTAGGTACACCTTCAGTTTGGGGAGTGTTATGTACATCTTTAGTTTAGTGAGTGTTGGGTACATCTTTAGTTTGTGGAGTGTTAGGTACACCTTCAGATGGGGAGTGTTAGGTACACCTTCAGTTTGGGGAGTGTTAGGTACATCTTTAGTTTTTTGACTGTTAGGTACATCTTTAGTTTAGTGACTGTTAGGTACACTGTCAGTTTGGGGAGTGTTAGGTACATCTTTAGTTTAGTGACTGTTAGGTACACCTTCTGTTTGGGGAGTGTTAGGTACATCTTTAGTTTGGGGAGTGTTAGGTACATCTTCAGTTTGGGGAGTGTTAGGTACACTGTCAGTTTGGGGAGTGTTGGTTCCATCTTCAGTTTGGGGAGTGTGGGGTTCATCTTCAGATTGGAGAGCTCCAGGTCCATCTTCAGATTGGAGAGCTCCAGGTCCATCTTTAGTTTGTGGATTGAGTGGTCCACTTTTAGTTTGGGGAGTGTGTTGTCCACCTTTAGTTTGGGGAGTGTGTTGTCCACCTTTAGTTTGGGGAGTGTGTTGTACACCTTCAGTTTGATGAGTGCCAGGTCCAGTTTTAGTTTGGGGATTGTCAGGTCCAGTTTTAGTTTGAAGCCGGATCCAGCATGCTTTTTGCAGGTCTTCGTGTTAAGCAGTTTTTACATTTCATCAAAGACAGTTAATCGTTCTTCTCATTAATTCCTTGTATCTTAGCTTAACTTCTTTATACTGAGAGTCTGTATACAACCAGTTTCTTGGAGGTTGGTTCAAATCGATATGCAAAGTCCACCTTAATAGACTCAAACACTGTTCGTTCGTTCATCACAAGTGATGAAGATCACTCTCTTTGTTCAGCCGTGTGGACAGTCTTTTCTCTTGCTGTGTTCGCTGAAATGGGAGACCTGCGCAGTGATTTGGATTAAAGTGAGGAAGAAACTGCGCCTTTTGTCAACCTCACTCTCTGGTCCTGAGCTACCCTTGACCAGTGACAAGTTATTTATCGAAACAACTGGAGATAGCATATGATGCAGATTTTACCTCAGGGTTTACTCCCGAAGCCTGTCCCGTAAACAGGTATCATGCAAGGCAGCGGAGAGGGGATGACATATGACGTTGTGTCGTGCCTTTTCCATAACCACAAGAGGTCGTAGGGACAGCACTCAGCGTGTGAGTGAGTCTGGCATCTCTCCTCGACTGTGTTCAGTCCATTATAGTAGTGTGTAAATTTCTCACACGCCAATTTGAAGTTCAGCCGTGAAATACGACACAGGTTTAAGCGTAGTACCATTCAAATAGCCGATGTCCAGACCAGCATAATCGGACGGAAGAAAATACACAAAACGAACGAATTAAACAGTCCAAACGGAAAACAACACCACGTTTCCGTGAACACAAGTGTAAGTCGTCGACTATTGTGAATTCCAGTCAAATCCGTGGTCTGGCGGCATCCATAATGAACCAAAACAGTAGAGCAATGTAGATCCGCCAGTTACGGCGCGATCTTTGTTGCGTACCTCAAACGCTACAGCCTAGTAGACCCGCAGAAAGTTAGACGCTAACTATAGCTGCTCTTAACAAACCACCTGGAGAAAGGTACAAATAACGTGGGTCGGTTTTTAACATGTATTTTGTTCGGGTAGCGGCCGTTAAGCCTACTCTTTTCGATTTCCAACTGCCGATGGATTTTTAATGTGCTCGCCACTGAATACGCGAGTCCGATCTCACTCCCATCATGTAGCATGTCCTTTGTAGAACGTCGCTACATCACAGTCTGTCTGAAAGAAACTCATTCCTTTGCCAAAACTACAGCCTCCGCCACAGTCATACCCATGCATTCCTGCATATCTTGGTGCCATCGTATTCTTGGTTTACCCCTTCCTCTTTTGCCTGGCACCATACCTTACATCACTGTTCTCTCAGGGCCGTTATATCTCTACAATGTCTGTATCGCCAGTACGCATCAAATGGCAGCGAAACGTGGACAACCTATGCCAAAAAATAGCATAAGCTCAACACCTTTCACCTACGGCGCATAAGATATAACCTTGGCATCTCATATAGAGACAAGTGCGGAAGTGCATTCTCGCACCGGTATTCCAAGTATGTACACCCTCCTTTGCCAACGAAGATGGCTTGGTCATATTAGTCGCATAGAAGACGTTCGCATCCCCAAAGATATTCTCTACGGACAGCTGACGTATGGTAGAAGAACAGCTGGCCGGCCACAGCTGCAGTTTAAAGACGCATGTAAGCGCGACATGAAGGCTCTGGATATGGATCCGACATCTTACCTTAACGTCTTTATACTGGTTTAGAAGACTCTGCAGAGTGTGTATACAACCAGTTCCAATTACATCACCTTGCTCTAGAAGCTGTACGCATCCAATCTATTCTTAAATGTATTAACCGTCCCAGCTTCCACCACCTCACTTGGCAATGCATTCCAAGCATTCACAACTCTCTGGCTAAAAAAATACTTCCTAATATCTAATCTGGACCTCTCCTTAGTCAACTTGTAGCTGTGCCCTCTTGTTCTTGTTGGTGGTTGTATTTTTAAACAACTTGTTATAGTCTACTTTATCCATTCCTCTGATCATCTTATACACCAGTATTAAGTCACCACGAATTCTTCTCTCTTCTAGACACTGTAGGCCGGTTCTTTTTAATCTTTCCTCATAACTGTAATTCTGGAATCCTACTATCAGCTTTGTCGCTCTTTTTTTGTATTCTCTCCAGCATGGCTATATCCCCTCTGTGATAAGGACTCCACACCTGTACACAGTACTCCAATCTAGGTCTAACTAATGCTTTATACAGTTTGACTATCACCTCCTTGCTCCTATGTTTAATATTTCTTTTTATCATCCCTAACATTGCATTTGCCTTTTTTACTGCTACCTGAACTTGCTCTCTCACCTTACATGTATGATCTATTATAACCCCTAAGTCCCTTTCTATATCTATCTTTCTAATATTGTTCTCTCCAATTCTGTAATTTTGTTCCATATTGCAGAAAAACACTGAGCTTAATGACTTAAGAGCAGCACTCTGCAAATTGTGCCAGCAGTCCGCACCAAAAAGGGTAGTGGTACAGTGGGTCCCATCACACTGCAACATCCAAGGCAACGAGGAGGCAGACAGACTGGCAAAAGAAGGTGCAAGACTACCACAAACAGATACTAGTATGACGTACGAAGAGTCAAAACGGCTTATCAAAGCCAGATACATGACCAAATGGGAAACCGAACATACTGGTTACACCAAAAACGATGCCTATTACCAGTTGAACCGAAGAGAGTAGGTCGTTGTCTTCACACTTCGCACTGGCCACAATAGACTGAGGTACCACCTATTCAACAAATTGAAGATAGGTGGTACCGACGAATGCCCGTGCGGTACTGGTAAAATGACCGCTGAACATCTGCTGCAGAACTGCCCGACATACGAGGATCAGAGAGAGCAGATGTGGCCATCACCAGTGGAACTGCAAGACAAGCTCTATGGCAGTGGCGACAGCCTCAGGATGACCGCCGCTTTTTTCGAAAAAATAATGGTTACTGTCAGACTGCGTACGAAGAAGAAGAAGAAGAAGTTCCATTTTGGATCTACCCATGTGGATGACTGTACATTTATCTACATTAAACTCCATTTGCCAGATTACAGACCATTCTAGAATTTTATCTAAATCCGACCTCAATATATCCATTTCTGCTTTAGACGAGACACTACTGCATAGTTTTGTGTCATCAACAAATTTTGCAATAATGGATCCCATACCTATGTCCAAATCATTTATATATATCAAGAATAACATTGGTCCCAAAACCGAGCCCTGTGGCACTCCACTTTTCACTTTACACCACTCAGAGTACTCCTTATTTATACCCACCCTTTTCCTTCTTCCCGTTAACCGATTTTCAATCCATTTTGACAAATTCCCCACCTATTCCATATGATTTTAACTTTCGAAATAATCTTTGAGGAGGTACTCTATCAAAGGCCTTTGCAAAAATCCAGATAAATAACGTCCACCGGCTCCCCTTTATCTAACATTTTGGTAACCTCCTCCATGAATCCTAATAGATTTGTTAAGCGTGATCTCCCTCTGGTAAACCCATGCTGACTATTTCTAATTAGATTAAATTTATCTAAATGCATTACAATGTATTCTTTGATTATTGACTCTAACAATTTACAGACTATGCTCGTTAAGCTCACATGCCTATAGTTTGCTGGATCTACTTTTATATGATCATTTTAGGGATTTAGAACGAAACGGCCACGTCAACAAATGGGTGCAAGGGGGTGAATGCGAGGCAGGTGGATGGATGACATTAGAGTAATTGTGCAGCCACACGGCCCACATTGACCGATGCAAGTCACTTGGCGCAGGACAGACGACTTAAACTCCTCACGGTGCTCAACGACAAAAATTGAAAGAAAACTCAGTTTTATTATTTTTTAAAAAGTCAATGTGAATCTGTTAAAAACAGATTTTGAAATTTGAATTCTCTTCCTTATAACTTAACTTGACGTGTTTCTATTAGTTTAGAAGACTGTAGAGTTTGTTTCTTGTAGGCTGTTTTCTTTTTACCGATGTGTGAGCCCATCTTAATAGACTCAAACACTAAAACTAAGCAGACCCGAAGCCAGTCAGGCGCCATCTATTGCTGCTCTTAATAAACCACAAGGGGAAAGGTACAAATAACTATGGTAGATGTTAAATTTGAATTAGTATCGTTACTTCACTCTTAGTCTCTTAGCCACAGGAAGATCCGAGCTCTGTGATCATTTTGGGCATTTAGAAGGAAACGGCCACGTCAACAAATGGATAGAGCCACATAGGTTTCTTGTCACGTGACTTCCCTTTGACACGACGCTGGTCTTTCCGGCAACTCCGACCTTTTCGTGTGTCGGTGTGTTGTCGCTCACACCGAATTCTTGATGTCAACTTGGGTGTTTGCGCACTAGAAAACATCAGAAATGGCAAGTAAGTAACATTCAGACATATTGATCTAGTTACAAAGTATAGCTTAATATGAAAGGGTATAGTTGTAGCCGTTGAAAAGTGGTACTCGTAGCTGGGTTTGAGTGAGGCAGACGAGACAGCTTGACTACGTGAGTTGATGTAGGCACCATTTGTATTGTGACGTGGACCAGGGGGGACAGCTTTTAATGATGGCTTTTCTGGTAGAAATGTGCATGTTATATAGTTGGTGTAATGCTAGATATGATATTTTGTGAGAGATTAAGCATTGTGTTATATCTTTTCAGTTCGCTTCCTTGAGTTCGTGAAACCGTTTTGTGTTATTCTGCCTGAAATAGCCAAGCCGGACAGAAAGGTAAACCCACTATCTTATTGAAGTTATTCTAATTCTGAGATCTAAACTGTCTAAAATTTCGGGGTTTTCAATTTTAGCATTGGCGAAGTTAGTTAAAATTATAGCAGATGATATGGTCGGAGTTTCAGGTTTGTTATTCATAGTACTAGAAGTAGATATTAGCCTCCTTCACTCAGTCATTCAACATGTTACATTACTTAGTTTAGAGTATAAGTATAAGACTCTACTGACTATGGCCATATCTGGGATTGGCCGGATATTGTATTGATGCACACTCAAGCCACTGAAGATATTTTTGTGTGGTTCTGTTCCATGTTTCCTTTACCCCTTTTCTTGTTGTAATAGAATTTCATTGCCCAATTCAAGGTGGAAGCCCAGGAAACTTTTCCATTTGGTGTGGTCAGCTGCTTTGTGAGTTTGTCCTCACAGTATTTTGGAATGTATTTCCAATGCCTTTATATCTCTCTTGCACACATCTTTGAATCTCAACTGCAATCTTCCAACTGCCCTCTTTTCATCCATCAGTTTGCTGTAGTAGTGGTAGTTAATAGTAAATTGACAAATTCAGTACAGAGTACCGCTAAGATTATCCGCGGAGATGAAAGCTTCCAGAAGGGTCACCCAAACTGTACAGGTCAAGGGGGCGAAATCAGACTAAAAACAGACAACTGACATATAGTATAATAAATCCATAAAGCTATTGAAGACGGATGTGTCAGACCAAAAGGTGCAAATATCGCAACCAAGCTGTAAAACTAGCGACACAACGCATTTTGTTCTCCAGACTACATCCTGCTACTTGCAAAGCCCTGTTCAGGGATTGGTAGCGGGAGATAGAGAACAAACGCAGAAGAATAAGAAGATCCATAAAAACAAAGCTGGTTACAGAAATATTGACAATCAAACGAATGCAAATGGTTTTGTGAAAGAAAGTGCCTCAGAGTATTAGAAGTATGATGCAAGGGAGTGAAGAGAATGAAAATGAATTTCAGTCACAGAGACCTCAACTGGAGATGCAGGCAGCTCAAGATTGAACTTCCCAGAGAAGGGTTGTCAATGGCCTCTGCTCTGAAAAGAGAAAGAAGAGACAGGCATTGATTGACTATACACAATTACCTCAACATCTGTTACTTCACTTTGTAGCACTCTTTTGTTACTGTTACTTTATGGTAGCCTGATTGTGAAATGGATCTAGGATAACTTAATTCTCTGTGCATTGTGGTAGAAGCTAGCGGCTGGGTTTGTCATGTCTGTTGGTGTTCAATATTAAAGTGTTATGGAGGGTCTGGGTGTGGAGCAAAGAGAAGTAACACTGACACCTACCCGGCATGTAATAAGAGGTGACTAAGGAGGGTTGTGTGTAGGGCTAGCTAGTCCATGATGTAGAAACTGTAGCCACAAGTACTGTAGCATGTTCTGCTGGAGTCTTTGTGTACGACAAGGACAGGAATAGCACCACAGATAACATGTCGTAAGAGGTGACGGCATGGCATAACACCGGCCATGGTTAGGAGATTTATTTATTTAGAGCAGCATAAATGGCGCCTAACAGGCTGCGGGTCTACTTTGCTTCGGTGTTTGAGTCTATTTAGATGGATTCACACATCGGTTAGCCACCCTGCGCAGCACTTGTCCCAACACAGTGGAGTATTAAGCTGCTTGAGCCTATCCCGCTTAGCAGGAAATCCTCCCCCGAGCTACAGCTAGCTCATACCCGAACATGGGCCTGCACAGGGACATAAGCCCCAGTAGAAGTACAGGTCGACTAAGAACTGTTACATATGTAGACAGGTCAGTGTTTAATGACTTGACATGCATTTGTTGAAGTTATTTATATTCACAGGGACCTAAAAGGTCTTGAGTCAAAAATGACAGGTTATATAATAGTTGCCCAGTCGCAAGCAAAGATGGCAACATTATCCGACTTTGCTGCTGTGAGATGTGATCTCATATAACTGTAAAGACCGATCCGGGCACTTGCGCACTCGGTTCACACATTTGAGGAGTCAGCTGTGCATTCTGTTCTAACCAGCAGCTAGCATTCTCTGAGCCTGTAAGCTGATATGCTATACACTGTTCATATTTCGCCGGCAGAGTGGTTAGCAGTACAGCATGATGCATTTTTACCATGGTGGTGCCACTGATGCCATGTCAGTTCCAGACGTTTGCTTGTCGCCTCTGAAACGCACGGTTTGCCTTTGCATTCCTGTTGCTGATCTCTATAGTCTATATTCGCTTCTCTAGTGAGGATACTGCCCAGGTAGGAGAAGCTATTGACTGCATGAAGACATTGGATTTGCATAGTGATGTTAATTTAAAGATAAATTCAAGTAGCACAACCATCTGTCATTTAAGCTTTTCAGCACTCATTTTTTACTCTTGCTTTCTGGATAACGACGAATAAAATTGGCATAACTGACTTATTTTACTATTTGTTCAAGTGTTATGACATATGGACTTGATTGCAAAGTCCTCTGAGGACGCGCTGTAAAAATTGATGGTGCCTTTCATGTCAGTGTGGAACGACTCGATAATGCTCAGAAGAATCGGTGGGCAACCAATCCTGAGTGCTTTGAACAGACCCCACAACTGACCAAGTCAAATGCCTTCGTGAGATCTATGAAGGAAATATACAATGGTTGCTTTTGTTCTCTGCATTTCTCTTGCAACCGTCGTGAGCAAGAATATATCTGTGGTAGACGTATTCCTATAAAAACCGCACAGTGACTCTGGGTAAACCTGGTCTAAAATACGTCACGACGACCTTTTCAGGACGAATGTACAAGAAGACTAGCATGGCTAGAAACGTGTTTGCTATTGCAACTAACTTGATAACCCCTTCCTCAGAAATTACGAGTTTCGTCTCTAGCAATCTCTATCCTGGGCTGTGGTGGTTCAGTGTGCTATACATAAGCTGTTTGTTATTATGATGATTATTTTTTGGAAGCTTAGCTTGTGCAGTCACATTCTTTGTTTAGTAATAAACATCTTCCCTTTACTATTAACATGGTTTCAAGTCAGGTAGCTGTACAATGTTCAGGATTGGTACTACGGACCTTTGTGCCTGCGGCACAGCCTCCATGACAGTAGAGGACATTTTGCAGGCCTGCCTATTGTATACGACAAGAGAAGTAGCATTTAGCAACATCCAGTGTCCTTCCACGAAAAGCTGTACGGAAGTGCATGAAGCCTCAAGTCGACTGCTGCCATTGTTAGAGTCATTGAAGTTGACGTCTGAAGATGAATGAGGAAGAAGAACCCCTTGTAGTTGCTGTCTGGTGTTGTTCCCACCAGTCTCTTGATATCATTGTTTCTGATCATGTCTTTCTTTGTTATCCAACATTTTGCGCAGGCATTTCAATTCGGCTGTAATGATTTTTAGTTTTTCATTTGATGTCAGTGTCCAGTTTTGACATTGGTAGCATATTGTCGAGACAGAAACTGTGTGTTGTATAAAGCCCTTTTTGGTAGTTATTGTCACATTCTTGCAATTAAGTCTTTGTGTTAATAGTTAAAAGCCATGTGCTTATGGTCAGGTAAATAAACTGTGTTTTGGTGATTTTTAATGTTAACATTTCCTCTAAATGTATTACCACAAATCTGATGAGAAACTAAAGTGTTAACAATTATTGATTTAATTTGATTCACAAATTTATATATATATATTTTTTTTAAATTTCAGATTCAGTTCCGGGAGAAAGTACTATGGACAGCAATCACTTTGTTCGTGTTTCTGATATGTTGCCAGGTAGGCTATTAATAAACAGAAACAGTATCAAGTAGAACTTGACAAATAACTAATTTACGCCAGCGATGAGCAGAAATTGTTAATCCTGGCTAACCTCTTGACATCTTCATAAGGTATACCTACCATAAGTTATACCTACCATAAGGGGACGGCGTAGCCTAGTGGTTAAGTGGCACGGCTCACAAGCTGAAGGTGCTGGGTTTGATCCCCATCACAGCACCGGCCGTTACCCCGTGGAAGCAAACCCTTAGAAAATGCAGGAAGAAGCAGACCCTTACATAAAAATTAATGCTGAAGTCAGATGTACTGGGCCGACAGGCGCAAAATAAAAACCACAGTGCAACGCACACCGCCTTGGGGATTAGAGAAATAAGGCGAATGTAAACAAAAAATAATACCTACCATAAGTTATACCTTCATCAGGTTGAGAAGATTTCCATTTTTTGTCTTGACCGCCTGTCATGTCTGTCAGCCTCTTTATTGTCAATAATATTGCAGTGAGATCCACTGTCTCACAGCTCTCTCGAGCCAATCATATAGTTGAGTCACTCTTAGTTTCTTCGTGGTACATTTTTCTGGCTCCCTATTGTTGCAATCACTGACAATGTGTGTCTGTGCTCCTGCCGATGACGGATGTGTCAGACACATCTTTGAATCTCAACTGCAATCTTCCAACTGCCCTCTTTCCATCCATCAGTTGGCTGTAGTAGTGGTAGTTGATGGTAAATTGACAAACAAATTCAGTAGAGTGCTGCTAAGATTATCCAGGGAGATGAAAGCTTCCAGAAGGGTCACCCAAACTGGACAGGTCAAGGGGGCGAGATCAGACTAAAAACAGACAACTGACATATAGTATAATAAATCCATAAAGCTATTGAAGACGGATGTGTCGAACCGAAAGGTGCAAATATCGCGACCAAGCTGTAAAACTAGCGACACAACACATTTTGTTCTCCAGACTACATCCTGCTACTTGCAAAGTCCTATTCAGGACTGATAGTGGGAGATTGAGAACGAACGAAGAAGAAAAACAGAAGTGTGTCTGTGAAGAGTTAATTAAAACAGCTTTCCTAGGAGAACCGACTACAAACTACTGCTGCCTTGTAGGAGGACTGGAGAGAGCCGAAGGCTATGAAAGCAGCCAGCCTAAAATAAGCCTGCACAAAAACACTTATGTATAGAGGTAAAGTAGGAGGATTCTTGCGAGTGTGTTCATCCCCGGTACACATGATGGACAGACGGCGAGGAAGGCAGATGAATCGTTAAGATCATTGATTCCTCAAACGGATGGACAATGCAAAATGGAAATCCGGTCTACGCAAAACAAAATGAAATTCCAACAAACTAAAACACAAACTGCAAGCATGTGTTTCAGATGTTGATTTTGGAATAATAACGGATGACGGTTTTAGATCTTTGCCAGCTGGTTTCCGAGCCTACAAGCTGGAAAGAGTTAAACATGAATTTGTGTTTACATCAGAAGTCTGTATTTAAATCGGAATTCTCTAAACAGGATTTTATTGTGTGAGTGTTTAACCTGCACATGTACGTAGAATATTGGCACTTTCCGTATCTGATGTATAGATGTTAGCTTGGCTTGATTACATCCAGAATGACCATTTTAACAAGAGCATTTTTCTCAACAGATTCCACTATTTGGCATCGTGTCTTCAGACTCTGCAGATCCATTTTACTGGATCCGTGTTATCCTTGCATCCAACAGAGGTCTGTATCCATCATCCTTCAGTTTGTGTATTATGTTGTTGTCGTTTGTCCATCGTAATCGATGAGCACCATTTTGGCAACATTCACTGTTCACACAAGTTTGAAGACGGCTAAATAAGCTGATCTGGGCCCGGAATTGTCTGTCACATTAAGTACAAGGAAATAGGACATCCCCTACCACCGGGGTGGAAAAAGGATTGATGTGAGTCGACTTGCGAAGCGATCATCTCTATATAGCCTCATTTATTCTTGATGCCTCATGTCTTTTCATTTATTGTGTATTATACATGGGTCTTGTCTGCGTATTGTGCATGGAAGTTTGTGTCTGTGTCGTACATGGGGATCTGTTTGTCATCAAAGCCCATTGCCCTTTTTTGGACATAGGCCATGGACAACCCTCCTCCAGCAAGGTTATCTTGACCATACCTTTCTACCGCTCTCCAGTTGATATCCATGGACCAAAGTTCATTTTCAGTCACTTTTCCAGGTGTCATTTAGTCCACCTGTCTTCCTTTTCCGCTGTGAATGTCTGGTCATGTTTAATAGTGCTTTTTGCAGCATCCTATCCATTTCCTACGCTTAATTGTTACTCCACTGCTTGTTGTTGGCTCTTTACCTATAGGTCCTCATCATGTCTTATTACTCCACTGCTTGTTGTTGGCTCTTTTCCTATAGGTCCACATCATGTCTTACCAGCATATACACATTATCCTTTATAGTTATTTATTGACGAACTATGTTTCCTCTGCGTTGTCGTTCTCCAAGTACTGACTTGACATTAGAATTAAGACATCTTAATTTGGTATCATTCTTTGTTTCCTGTGATTTCCACATGGTGTTTAGTAACAGGAATGCTGCCTTTACTATTCCAAATCTAGCCCTTACATCTGTCTCTGTGCCTCCTGAAGTATCAATGGTGCTGTTCAGATATGTGAAAGTGTCCCACCTGTTTGTGCCCATAAGTAGGAGTTGCTATTTGCTTGAAGTGTTGATTTTAAACCTCTTGACTTCCTTCATGTTAATATTTAGCTCCAGTTTGACTGAATGCCACCCTCACCCACCACCACCCCACTTTTAGTTTTTCTTGCATCTGGCTATGCCTGTGTGACAGCAATACCAAGTCGTCACCATAGTCCTGTTACCTGTGACCACAATGACCACTGTATACTGGTTCTCTTTCCTGGCATTGACATCTTCATAACCCAGTCTATCGCCATACAGAACCAGAGTGGGGGTAACAATAAACATCCATGCTTCACTCCCCTGTTTGTACTTCAAAACCATCGGCCACTGCTCTTTCATGTACCACTCTACAAGGGAATGATGAGGCTAACGACTGGTCAGGCAAAACACACTGATCAGACAATGTTAGCCAGGGTCAGGAGAAATATACTGGCCAAGACCCTCACCTGACCTCCTCGTTGGTCGTCCTGGAAACAGACTGTTGTCGAGGACAACAGTGTGGCTAACAAGGTGAGGTCCATCGTGATCCCTGTAGTAGCAAGCGGCACGCAAATGAAGCCAAGCATAGCGCAACCGCCTGGAGGACCCTGCCCACCTTCATCGGCACACTCGGGATGTGAGGAAAGCTACTACAACCTGCCATTTAACATCCTTTTCAGGGCCCACAAAAGAGAAACCTACTCATTGTGGGCATTCGCAAACAACAAGCACTCTACAAACTGTGTTTTCGTACCTATTCTATATGAATAATATTAACTGCTCCAGTATCCTGTAATGTATCAGTAGCAGCCATAAAATGCTTTCGATCTATACCATAATACACCTTCTCATAGTCTAGAAAACATTAATCTTTAACATACCACATACACAATCTTCTTCTGCGACAGCATTATCTATACATGCTCGTCGTGTTGACTTTGATAGCCTGTAACCTTTTTGTCTGTTGGTCAATAGATATGATTTTGTTGTGTGTAGAGACATAGATGAATAAAGAACTTATTGTTTTGTTTTTGTTGTGTGTGTGTTAGGTTTAGACTCACCGATTAGGGAACGTCGCTCCTCAATATAATCCATTGAAATAACCACAAAACACTGTTACTGTTCTTTTAAAAGATTAGCATATCTGTTAGTTTACACTCAAAACGTATTTATTTATTTTACATAAAAACTAAAAGATCAACCTTACAAAGATCATTTGCAACAACTTGACCATTCTTAAAAATGGGCTGGCTCCAATCCACGTAAAGAAGATAAAAGTGTCTAATTTATTTTAATCTAACACAAAAGACTCTTTGCAGGTCAAAATCTGTGTAGGAAAACAGACAGCAGGTCAAAATCTGTGTAGGAAAACAGACAGACTTAGTTTGAGTATATTTCTATGGCAGCCTGTTTGTTCATAAATGATAAACCAGTAAGCCCTGTGTCTCGACAATGGATGGAAAACATGACATTTTTTTCAGACAAAAGCTCTCGACTCGGGGATCTCCAAGTTTAATGAATGTTATCAACTTGAAATAGAACTTGTGTAACAAACTAACCAAAGAAAGCAGAGTGTTTAATAAAATGACAAATTTATCTTTCTTTCCAGGCACACTTATGGAGCTGGGAATCTCCCCCATTGTTACCTCGTCTCTGATCATGCAGCTTCTGGCCGGTGCTAAAATCATTGAAGTTGGTGATACCCCAAAAGATAGAGCTTTATTTAACGGAGCTCAGAAATGTAAGTTTTAGCTTCATTAGGGTCTGTCATTAATATTACTTATTGGAGAATGTTCTTCGTTGTTCTCTCTCAAATAACCACATCTATTTCTCTTTTCAAACCAAAATACTGTCAGATGTCTCTCAGAAAGCCACATCTATTCTTAGTAAACCTGTACTTCTACAAGGGCAGATACCCTTGTGCGAATCCCAGCTCTGGTGTGAGCTCTATGTAGCCTGCAGGAGGATTTTCAGGCTAGGATTGAGCAGCTTATTACTCCGCTATGTTGGGACAAGTGCAATGGAGGGTGGTTAGCCGATGTGCGAGTCCATCTTAGTAGACTCAAACACTAGAACAAAGCCAGTTAGGCACCATCTATGCTGCTCTAAACAAACTATTGGCCACACACAAAGACCCCAAAAGCCTGTCAGATTTCTTTCAAAAAAGCTTAATCTCTCTAATGAAACCAACCAGATTTCTCTCAACAAGCCTAATCTCTCTAATGAAACCAACCAGATTTCTCTCAAAAAGCATAATCTCTCTAATGAAACCAACCAGATTTCTCTCAAAAAGCCTAATCTCCCTAATGAAACCAACCAGATTTCTCTCAAAAAGCCTAATCTCTCTAATGAAACCAACCAGATTTCTATCAAAAAGCCTAATCTCCCTAATGAAACCAACCAGACTTCTCTCAACAAGCCTAATCTCCCTAATGAAACCAACCAGACTTCTCTCAAAAAAGCCACATCCTATTTCCCTCATAAAACCAACAGCCCACTTTGTCACTTCTGATGCCTGTCAGACCGTCCAGATTTCTAAGCATTACAAGAGGATTGAAATGACACAGGATCTCTGGAGGCACAGCTTGGATACCAGATAGTCTCTGCTGGGACCAGACTCTGTGCCAGCGATACCTTTAAGACTTTTATTTGTCCACCCGATGCACACACAAAAAAAAACGGACATCTCGTACGATGAAGTCTCAACACCCATCCTCGCCAACAACCCGTCCCATGGCAACAATTTCCGTCGGAGATATAACTCATGTACTAAGCCGCAGCCAATGTCAAGTGGGGTGGCCAATTCTGTTCCTTGCCATTTATACCTTCCCCAACTTATAATAGTGTCAGGTACCCACCCATACAGCTGGGTCATACCGGAAACGAACCACGCCCAGACTTGTTTCAGTCTGGGCTGTGATTTCGAGGCCTGGCGTTCGGTGATCCCAGTCTTAGAAAGCCAACTCACTTGTCAACTAGTCCTCACGCTCTAAATGGCTTTCTGTAATTCAAACGTTGCAAAATAATACTCCCGTCAGCTTTAGCACTGTTAAAAATCATCTACGCAGAATGCTTGGAGTAACAGAAACGAAGATATTAGGAAACCAGTAGGTACACCACCAGTGCAAGACCTCATCAATAGACAGCAAACTAAATGGTTTGGTCACATGACACATCAAACACCAGATAGTATCTCTCAGACAGCAATATTATGCAGATACAATGGATACAAAGCCACACAAACAATGGACAGCAGAAATAACAAGCAGTAAAGCTCCCTGTGTACGAAGCACATACCAGGGCCCGGTCAAGAAACCTCTACATAACCTGACGCTGAAAGGCACAAACAGGACAATCTAGAAGAAGAAGAAGAAAGATCATCTGTTAAGTTATATTTTCTGACACTATAGCTCAAGCCCATTAAAAATTAGAACTCAACGTCGAAAAAAAATAAATCACACTACAATGTCATTGTTTTTGCATTCGACTTAGATTTGCTATCTATTTTGCATGCTGCTTTTTTGTACGTGCGATAGTTACAGTGCTATAGAGTACCAGAATATAAATTATGTTTCAATTTTGTATTGCTGCATTGTACAATAAAGTATTTATGGCGGCAATAATTGTGTTGTAAAATACTCTTAAACACGATAAAAACAGGTTTTGCCCACACACACAAATACATGCTGGCTACCAAAATTGTTTTTCCCACTTGCTTTAATATATACACACACGAGGGACAGTCATTAAGTAACATCAATTTTATTATAAAGTGCATGGAAAAGAATGTACAATGCAAATTTTTATTTGACACAAAATGGCTCTTTGGCAATGTGTAGGGATTGTGGCGAAATATAGCGCACAAGAATTTTCCATTCTACAAAACTCACCCGATCGCGTTACAAATGCTCCTTCACTCTAGACGAGGCCTGGAACCGTTGGCCATGGATGTGGGAATTAGGCACTTAAGTGAACATTATTACTACTATTGCATCTCGTGGTAACACATCGATTTATAATGTGTTTGAGCTGTATCTGTTATGTTCTCTAAAAGCTGTAAATATTTCAAGTAATAATATACTTGCCAAAGATGGATGTGTAGGACCGTAGCGGTAGATTTGAGAATGTACATAGAAGTAACAATATTATATATTGAATAATTTGGCTGACAAAACGTATCACTAACCCCGCAGTGTTTGGCATGGTGATCACTATTGGGCAGGCCATTGTGTACGTCATGACGGGCATGTACGGAGACCCATCGGATATTGGAGCTGGTGTCTGTCTACTTATCATCATCCAGGTAATCTAACTTTTTCTTCCAGTTAGTGTTGTTGTTGATTATGTCTGCCGAGCTGTTCGCCTTTTTCAGTTAGTAATGGATCACTAGCCACTTAATACACCTGGCAATGACGAGGCAGACAACTTGGCTAAGAGAGGATTAAGTCCAGAATACTATGGATAGTCTCTAACTGACATTCCTGTTTGAAAACCAGAGTTCCAAGTTTGCTGTCGGCTAAGCCATGAGAACACCCTACCGGTATTGCAGTTGCAACACTATCCATCGTTGCTCGCCTGTCAGCTCGGAACATTTCTCAAACCTACCGCACAGATGTTTCTGCTGCAGAATGACCAAGCCAGGCTTCAACCAATTTTTTGTCCTGAATATTGACGGTAGAAAAATTGTTTGGCTGTTGTTTTTTTTCATTTCATTTTTTTAGCATGAGAAAATTGCTTCCATAAAAAGGAAATATGTGTACTTTGTTATACTGTATTCAACGGGGGAAAAATGACAATCTATCGGCTGTTTCTCGAGGTTTGACTATGGCAGGAACTCCATTGCTCTGTTATTGATTGCCGTGACCATTGTCCGACACATTTACTGTATTACCAAGACATACGAGGGACGTTCAGATCAAACCAGGACATTTTGTTCTATTTGTACCTAAATGGGTTATAGCGTGCTAGAACTACCATCATTAGTTAGGGGCTCTTGTATGTTATTACTTGTAGGTGGTCCAGTCATGTGACATAAATACAAATGGCGGACAACATTGTTAGTGGGACAGCGGGCTGTGATGTTTCTTGTGAAAAAAGGTGTGAAACCTGTGGAAATTTAGCAAAAGACTTCTATCACAATACGGCTAGGAGTAAAACAATTGAATGGTGTAAACGTTTAAGAGAAGGCCGTACATCCATGAGTGATGATCCCATCCTGCTCCTGTAAAATAACGCTTGACCTCATATGGCTCGCCACACCATATGCCATCTGTAAAAATTCTGCTGGAAGGTATTACCACATCAACCTTACAGCCCAGAATTCGCTCCAAGCGATTTCCACCTGTTTATACCCCTAAAATAATTCCTGGGAGGTCAGCATTTCAGCACTGGCGACGAAGTGAAACAGGCTGTCATGGATTGATTCAGACATACTGACAAATTTTTCTACGATGAAGTTTTTCAAGCATTACGCTGCGATAAGTGAATAAATGCTGCAGGATATTTTATAGAAAAATACATCTTCACTGCTTGAAAATAATTTTTTTTCCATTACAAAAAAGTTTGATTTGAACACCCCTCATATATGTATATTACTTTATTTAATGTTTGATTAAATAAGTAGTTTATTTTGCATATTTTTGGTTTTTGAGTGACAAAATATAAAACATTTCTTGCAGTTGTTTGTTGCTGGTATCGTCGTACTGCTTCTGGATGAGCTACTACAGAAAGGTTATGGGCTGGGCTCTGGTATCTCCCTGTTTATTGCGACAAACATCTGTGAAACAATAGTGTGGAAGGCATTCAGCCCTGCTACTGTCAATACTGGCAGAGGTGAGGCTAGTTCTTGTTCTGTTATATGGGATTGTTTTTGTTCGTGGTCATCAACGTCCTTCCTTTTGGGGCGTAAGATGTGGTGAATGAGAGAATAGCGGTCAGCAGCTTATAGCTGGTGGCGTGCACCAAGGCCAGTCAGCGGCTTAAAGCTGGCTACATGCTCTAGGGTCAGCAAACCAGAGCTGACCAAGACCCTGTTCTGCCTCCAAGCAGTGGCCCTGGAAACAGACCACCCACACAGCCTGGCTGAGAGATTAGGGATCGAAGATGGAAGGCAAACCTGGTCCCAAAAATGTGCCGTACTAAAACCAGATGTGCCATCTAAAATATGCGGATATCTCAAGGTTCAATATAAAAATGGCACAGCGTAACAAAACATTCTTTTCGGGACGGGCACTTAAGTAGATCTTTCCAATTTGACTACAGTAGGGGTACCATAGGAATCTAGAGAAGCATATTGTGTGATCTTAGTGGTAGATTCTTAAGGAATTTGATGTTTCTTGCCAGTACCATGCACATTCTTATTTAGTTGAGGTGGCATTTGGGAGGGGCCATGTCTTGCAGAGATGAGGATAGAACTGCTGCCACACTGAAGGTAACTAATAACAGTGTGATATAATCCTTCTCTGACAGACCTCTCTCCAACCCATGGTATAATTCTTGAAAATTGATGTACTTTGACCACATCAAAAGAGACAGCGGTCTTGAGGGAACGGTAATGGCAGGTGTGGTGCCAGGCAAGAGAGGCAGACCAAGAAGATGGTGGGACCAAGATGTCAAGGAATGCTTGGACATGACTGGAGATTTGACAAGAGATGGAGTTTCTTTCAGACTGCTGTCATGGGAGCGATATTCTGCAAAGGACATGCTACATGATGATGACTGATGATATGTTGGTCACTTGGATAAGGGGCTATTTACTCGAATTCCGGGCTATTTACTCGAATTCCTGGTATTATTCTTCTTCGTACGCTGTCAGACGTCAACTTGAATTTGTTCGTAGAAAGCAGCAGTCATCCTGAGGCTGTTGACACTGCCATAGAGTTTGTCTAGTGTTGGCACTGGTGATGGCCGCATGTGCTTTCTCTGGTCCTCGTATGTCGGGCAATTTTACAGCAGATGTTCAGCGGTCATTTTCCCTGTACCACAGGTGCATTAGTCAGTACCACCTATCTTCAGTTTATTGAATAGGTGGTACCTCAGTCTGTTGTGGCCTGTGCGGAGTCTGAAGACCATGACCTGCTCTCTTCTGTTCAACTGGTAATAGGCATCATTTTTTGTGTAGCCAGTATGTTCTGTTTCCCATTTGGCCATGTATCTGGCCCTAATAAACCTTTTGGACTCTTCGTAGATCACACTAGGAATTCCTGTTATTCAACTAGGCACGTGTGTATGATGCCAGGCAGCCAAATGAGTAAATTCATTTTGCTCTTACATTGTTGTACCATGTTGGGCCCAGGGCCTCCTTCAGGTAATCTTGCTGCCTCAACCAGTACGTCTGAAGTTATCAGGCCACTACGCCGGCACTCTGAATGTCCATCTGTTATCCGGCACGCACACCACATGGTTGGCTCGTCTGAATTTTTGTAACGGCGCGACAATCTATGATGTCAGTGAAAGAAGTTAGTCTACATTGCAGATTTGTTCTCGACTGGAGATCTTCAACGTTCTTCACTCCACTAGTTGGGAAACGCAGATCTTTCATAGGTTCCACACCTCGCATCCGTATACCATGGCTGGAATAACCATAATGTTGAAGGGCTATTTACATACACTAATATATATAAGTGACTCTGGGAGTGGGCTATTTACACACTATGTAAGTGGCTCTGGAAATTGGCTATTTACAGAAACACATGTCATTGGCTCTGGGAATGGGCAATTTACACAAACACTGATATGTCAGTGGCTGTGGGAATGGACTATTTGTGCACACACATACACACTGATATCAGTTTGCTCGAGTTAAGAGATAATGGTCAAAAAGATCAGTCAGACTTGAATGCTGTTTTATCACCAGGCACTGAGTTTGAAGGAGCTGTCATCGCCCTGTTCCATCTGCTGGCTACAAGACAGGATAAAGTTAGAGGTCTCCGTGAGGCATTTTATAGACAAAATTTGCCTAACCTGATGAACCTGCTAGCGACAGTTTTAGTTTTTGGCATCGTCATATACTTCCAGGTATGTTTGTTGAAATAAGGCATAGGGAGGTCAATGTCAAATAATGAATAGGTAAATTGATGAAGTAAGTTGTTTGTTTTTGCAATTTTGTTCCCTTGTGACGGACGAGCCACTCTGCATTGAGACACTCAACAGTCTTTTTTGGTTATATTAGTGACTCTGGGAATAAGCTGTCTTCACACACTGTTAGTGGTTCGAGATTTGGGTTATTTACACACACATACTGATATATCTGTGAATAGGCTATTTACACATTGGTATATCAATGACTTCGAATATGCTATTTATACGCTGGTATATCAGTGACTGGTTAATGGGAGAGATGTTTATTTTCCAGTGAAAAGCCAATGAAAAAGATAAAATAAGTTTATATTCACAATTTGTGTTCCCTTCTGATAGAGCACTGTTTTCAGACACCCAACAGTCCTTTTCGGTTACATCAGGCTGCTGATGAAATAAGGCAAAGTACAATTTTGATAAAACTTGGAATTCTGGTATTGAAACAAGTAGTTGAAGACTGACTGACTATACGTTCTTTTTATTTGCAATTTTTACTTTCAGCAGCTCACTGGCCCCGGGGTAAAGTAGTTTGCCTATTGGGTAGGGAATTATTCATCAGATTTATAATTTGGTCCATTGGCACACTTTCTAGAGACTCAATTGAATATACTGTAGGCTAAACCATGCGTAAACCTTATTGCAGCTGCTACATGGTTTATCGTTACTCACCTGTCATGTCGAATCATCTTCCCCAACCGCCGCAAAGATGCTTTTGTACCAGTATAAATTTTTGAGTAAAGTATAGCATTACTGCCGTAGGGGATTTGAGGTGTTAGTGATCTCACTTTTAAAAGGCTCGGCTATATGAGAGCAGTAGACATCTCCTCTGCCTCACCGCTTTTACTTCCCGGACTGAACCTATTTAAGGCTGGGTTGACCCGGGAGCCGTTGTGGTCTGAAAAAATATTTCCGCCTCAACTGAGGAATGAATCAGGTCCACTCCGATGCGAAGCCAGCGCGCTAACCGCTGCGCTACATGGCTCCCAAAATTTGTTGAGTACCCTTGTAAAAATTATCGACCAATTTTTATTGACATGCACTTGAAACTGTAAACAGTAAGCATTTCCTTATGAATATCCTTTGCATAAAGTCTTTTGTACCTTTTTGACTGTTTTTGTTCTCCATGTTCCAGAGCCATACAATAGAACAGACTTTACATTGATGTTGGGGCCTTGATGCACCGGTACATGAGCTGACAGCAGCCAGCGACTCATGAGGGTCAGCGAACCACAGCCGACTAAGACCCTATTCCGCCTCCACATGGCGGCCCTGGAAACAGGCGTCACTAGTGTAGTCTGGCCAAGGGATAGGGATCATAGTGCGAAGGCAAACCCGATACAGGCCAGCTGAAATCGGATGTGTCTGGCCAAAAAGGTGCAGATATCACAGTCTTGCTGTTCTCTACAACACAACATCCATTTCAGGATAAATGTAGAAGTTGAAGATTTGTGTTGGGTTTTCCATAAGTTCCCCAAGGCAACGAACACTCCTCTAGCCCTTTTAGTCCCTGCTTTCATATCTCTATCTGCATTACTGAATATAATTGCTTCCCTCGTTGTCAGGGTTTCCGCGTGGACCTGCCCATCAAGTCTGCCAGGTACAGGGGTCAGCAGACTTCCTACCCAATCAAGTTGTTCTACACCTCCAATATTCCAATTATTCTTCAGAGTGCTCTTGTCTCCAACCTCTACATGATATCACAGGTAAGTGACAGACTTTATTGAACCTTCTTTTCATTCTTTCATATTGTTGCTCTTGTTTTAAAACAAATAGTTCTTCACTTTTCTCATCTACAACTTTTTGATAAACTTTGACCATTTAGCGTGCTACCATTTTTATTTTAAACATTTGACCTAATTAATTAACTGAATTTCTCGCTATGGTCGCAGACTTTCAAAATTTGTAACTTTTCGGTTTGTTTGTCAATAAATATGACTTTCTTGTGTGTAGAGACACAATTGAATAAAGAACTTGGTGGTGTTATTATTTTTGTTCTTGTGAGATACAATAAGATTAAGAAAATTTATGGAAATCTCGTACAAAAATTTGCACTAGGCCTAGTCGCTCTGAGAGAAAACCATGGAAACCACAACAATGTATCGATACTGTGTTTACAATATCGACACTACTGTTAGTTTCCAATTCAAGCGTAGTTCTTTCATCTAAACAAACAAAATAAATAGTTCTACTTGATAAAGATCTTTCCCAACAACCTAATCCACCTTTCACAAAAAAACGACTTGCTCCAAACCGCGTATACAAAATTAAAATTGTTCAAAAGCCATTTGAAATTTAACATACAATACTTTAACCAGCAAAATATCGCGTGTAGATGGCGACGTATTCAGCAGTAAAAAATCAAATGGCTGTCAGGAGTGACTCCGTTCAAAAAGTTTTTTCAAATTCCTTTTTTGCAGGCCGAGTTGGTCAACAATGTTTTGACCATAGTGTGCTAAAGGTTAATACATATTACTTCAAACTGTTTTTAGATATCTAAATCTTGTTATACATAATTACTAAAACTTTTGATACCTGATATCTCAAACTTGCACCAGGAGCACTTGGTGTGTATGTTGAACTGGAGTACAACTAGCTCACCTGTTTTGATTGAGCGATAGATTAATGAATATTTCTTACTGTTGCAGATGCTGGCAAACAAATTCAGCGGAAACTTTTTCGTCAATCTCTTAGGAGTTTGGGCTGTAAGTATCACTACACCATCACTTGTCAGCAACGGCAGGCTCTTTCTTCATTAGATCCTATTTTTAGTTATCTTGCATTGCGTGTTGTTCTTCGTACGCTGGTGATGGCCACATATACTTTCTCTGGGCAATTTTGCAGCAGATGTTCAGGGGTCATTTTCACGATACCACAGGTGCATTCATCAGTAACACCTATCTTCAGTTTATTGTCTGTTATGGCATGTGCAGAGTCTAAAGACCACCATCTGCTGGTAATAATCATTTCTTGTGTAGCCAGTGTGCTGTTTCCCATTTGTCCATGTATCTGGCGCTAATAAACCTTTTGGACTCTTCTTGTAGGTCATACTTGACTCTGGTTGGGGTAACCTTCCACCTTCTTTTAATAGTTTGGTCCTCGTTGAATTGAATGTTACAGTGTGATAAGACCCACGGTACCACAACTCTTTTGGCTGTCTACTGTTGGCACAGTTGACATAGTACTGATCTTAAATCATTTCATTTAGTTATGTATTTCTCTGGCTTTTTAGTGCTGTACATTGCGTGTTCAAGTAGCAGGTTGTTGATAGTACATGTTTGTCACAGGGTTCACATTCTGGTTGTTACAAGCTCCAGTCTAACCAACTGTAAATGGGTACATCACCGACACTCATAAAAGAGGCTGGTCACACAGCTTTATTGTCTAACCTGAATAGCCTCAAGTTATTACTGATTATGGGATAATGTGCTCTTGAGGTGATTTTTTTTTTTCATTAACCGTTTCCAGTCCTGAATTTTTTTTGTTTGTGCCTTTCAGCCCATGCCAAGTTTCTTCAAAATGAAATTTATTATTATTAGACCAATTGAACAACAGTTGTGATCTAAGGATTTAAAGACTTAACTCGTCCACTCTGAAATTATTTTGCACGCTATGCTAGAACTATGTTTTGGTCATAATTTAAGACAATGGAGTGTTCCTTTTTCATTCTAAATAGTTTTTGATTTGATTGTGATTTAAAGTGATTTATTTAATTGAATATGCACATTTTTATCAAAATGACGTACAGAGGACAGATAAATATAATTGACAATTGGTATGTCAATATTAAAACACATGCAATAAGTATTGGTGAAAAATCATTCAGCACAACAAAACAGTATAATCAAAATGTGAACTTATCGAGGTCCAGTTACTGTTGTAGTTATTAAAATTGATGTTTCAGATCATCAAGGTAATCCATTTTTGAAATCACACAATTTCAAATTTATAAAATTTTAGCTTAAGAAATAGTATTTATACAATTTTAACTGCATCCACCAAGAAAAGGCGTTTGATAGGGTATGGCATAAAGCGTTTTGGGCAACCATGAGGATGTATAATATCAATGGAAATATTATAATGGTCCTTGAACACCTGTATAACAAGGCGTCTAGCGCAGTTCTTGTGAATGGGAGGCAAGGAGACTGGTTTCGCACATCAGTTGGTGTGAGACAGGGGTGTACACTCTTTTCAATATACTCCTTGAAGGAATTATAAGTGAGGCACTTGGAGGTCATGTTGGTACTGTCAAGATAGGGGGCCGAACGATTACCAACCTTCGTTTTGCAGATGATATCGACGAGTTGGCGGGTTCAGAAGCAGAACTCCAGGAATGGGTCAGAAGGCTCGATGAACCAGCTCTTGACTATGGTATGGAGATAAATGCTGGAAAGACAAAATTAATGACCAACAACGCTACGGGCTTCAACCAACAGCAAGATAAAAGCTAACGGTCAGGAACTGGGAGCGGTTGACCGTTTTAAATATCTTATGTCGATTGTCAGTGATGAAGGATCAAAATGTGAAGTGTTGGCCAGAATAGCACAGACAATAGCGGCGCTTGCACGGCATAACAAAATCTGGCAAGATAAACGGTTAGCACTATGCACGAAAATCAGATTAATGCGTACACTGGTCCTGTCAATATTCCTCTATGCATGTGAGACATGGACAGTTACAGCTGACCTTCAACGAAGGATACAGGCCTTGGAGATGAGATGTGCAATGCTTGACTTTACTAGTAATAATAATAGTAATAGCTGTCCATCGTTGTCGATGAGGACCGCCGACATCATCCTTGTCACAGATTTCCCTGTTGGGTGTGGGTGCGCATGTGGCTGAACAGGCCAATGCGAGCATGAAAATATCTGCTACATATCGGGCACACGAGGTTTGTAGAAGGGGATGGTGTTCCCGCTGTTCGGGATTTCCGCGTCTCTCGTCTGTTCTGGGCTTTCACAACACGGTCATCTTCACCGGCAGCTACACCCGATTTGACTGCGCTTCTCCAGTCAGATCTGTTTTGCGCAAGACATTCCCAGGTGTCGATGTCTATCTGGCAACTTTTTAGTGAGTCCTTGAGACCGTCTTTAAAACGTTTCTTTGGGCGCCCTCTCTCGCGCCATCCTTCTCTCAACTCGCCGTAGAGAAGCTTCTTTGGGAGCCGCTCGTCTGACATACGGACGAGGTGTCCGGCCCATCCTAGTCGTGCTTTTTCTAGCAGTGCATGGATGCTATGCATGTTAGCCCTCGAGAGAACCTCGATGTCAGTGACACGATCTTGCCATCGGATGTGGAATATTCGCCTCAGGCAACCTGTGTGGAAGTGGTTTAACCTCCTTGCATGTCCAGAGTATACAGTCCAGCTTTCGCAAGCGTATAGTAGGGTTGGAATGATGGTTGCACGGTAGACTTTAAGTTTGGTCTTGACGCTGATGCCACGACGTGCCCAGACCATCGAGCGCATTCTACCAAAGGCTGTACTGGCCTTTGCTATTCTGCTTGCCACTTCATCGTCTAGGCTGACAGATCTCGACAGCGTGCTGCCCAGATATGTGAATTTGTCTACGGCATTCAACGTCTGCCCGCTGACTGTAGTCTCTGGTTTTGTGTACGGCATGCCTGGTGCTGGTTGGTACATGACCTCTGTTTTTTTGGCATTTATAGTCAGGCCAAAATTTTTGCATGCGGCAGAAAACTGGTCCATTCCAACCTGCATGTTCAGTTCTGAGTTGCTCATTAGAGCGCAGTCGTCAGCAAATACAAGTTCCCTGATTATGTCGCCAGCCACTTTGGTTTTGGCCTTCATTCTTCTGGAATTGAGTAACTTGCCATCTGTGCGGTACTTTATGGGTATTCCAAGCTCCAATGATCTGAAGGCGTCTGTCATCGTGGCCGCGAACATCATGCTGAACAAAGTCGGGGCGAGTACACATCCTTGTTTTACTCCGTTTGATACTAGAAACGTTTTAGAGATTGCACCGCTGTCTAGTACACGAGCACACATGCCTTCGTGTAGCTGTTTCACCATTGTTATGAACTTGTTGGGGCAGCCAAACTTAGACATTATCATCCACAGCCCTCCTCTGTTTACTGTATCAAATGCCTTTGTCAAATCAATAAATGTGGTGTACAAGGCCTGATTTTGTTCTCGACACTTCTCTTGTACTTGGCGAGCGGCAAAAATCATGTCCACTGTTCCTCTTCCGGCTCTGAATCCACATTGGCTTTCTGGGAGGTGGTGGCTTTGTTCAAGGTGTTTGTTGAGCCTGTTTAGCAGTAAGCGCGCTAGGATCTTGCCTGCTACGGAGAGTAGAGATATTCCACGATGATTGTCGCATTCCTGACGGTTGCCTTTTCTTTTGTACAGGTGAACGATTGAGGCGTCCTTTAGCTCCTGCGGAATTTTACCTTCAGCCCACATGTGACAGAAGAGTTCAGTGATCCTTCTGGTGAGGGATGGGCCAGCTGTCTTATATATCTCTGCTGGTATTGCATCAGCTCCTGGAGCTTTTCCTATAGATAGTGAACTGATTGCCCTGTCGACTTCCTCCTCAGTAATGACTTCATCCAACGCCAGGTTCAGTTCCACCTGCGGCATTCGCCGGATGGCCTCTTCATTTATGGACGATGGGTGGTTTAGTATTTTGCAGAAGTGGTCTGCCCATCTGTCTAGAATCTGAACCTTATCTGTTAGCAGTACCCCATCCGCACTGCGAACTGGAGTATTACTAGAGGGCTGCGGGCCGTAGAGAGCTTTCAGTGCCTCGTAAAATCGTTTGGTGTCATGACGCTCGGCGAACATCTCAATTTCGTCAGCTCTTTTGCTGAGCCAGGAGTCTTGCATCTCTCTAAGCCTGGTCTGGACAGCTTTGCGAGCAGTATTGAAGGCAGCTTTTGCTGCCGGAGATGGTGTGTCCCTCTGGTATTCCCTGTGCGCTTCATGTTTTGCATCGAGAAGGCCCTGTATTTCCAGATCGTTCTCATCAAACCAGTCCTTATGCTTGCGCGTGAGTGGGCCAATGTGTTTAACAGCTGTGTCGTAGAGTGTGTTTCTCAGTGATACCCAGTTCTCTTCGATGTCATTCTTTTCAAAACGAAGCTCAGATAGTCTGCCCTCAAGCTCTTCCTGGAAGCCTCCTCTCGTGGGTTCGTATTTCAGCTGAGAGACATTTAGCCTCCTAGGTGGTTTTTTTCCCTGGGGGCGCATTTTGGGCTGGATCTTGAAGTTTAGCTTGGCAATGACAAGTCGATGGTCGGTCCAACATTCTGCACCACACATGCTCTTCGTTACCATAGCATCCGCTCGATCCCTATGTCTGATGATAATGTAGTCAATGAGGTGCCAGTGGCGGGACCTTGGGTGCATCCATGTGGTTCTATTTCGGACAGGTAGTCGGAAAGCTGTGTTTGTAATGAGTAGTTCATTTGCGGCACATGTCCTCAGAAGGAGCAGTCCGTTACTATTACATTTTCCGATACCATGTCGGCCAATGGCCCCCTCCCAGGCTGTATGGTCTGTGCCAACCCTAGCGTTAAAATCACCGAGGATGACCAGTTTGTCAGATTTGGGGACTGCAGCGATGAGCGCCTCAAGGTCCTCATAAAACTTATCTTTTGTTTCCTTAGGATTTGTCATTGTGGGTGCGTATGCACTGATCAGTGTTGCATGGCGCCCTCCTATTAGGGGGAGACGCAGTGTAATCAGGCGGTCATTAATTCCTCTGGGCATGCTTGTGAGCTTGTCGACCATGTTTTTCTTGATGGCAAAGCCAACTCCAGCTTCACGGCGTTCTTCTTTGCTGCGGCCGCTCCAGAAGAAAGTATAACCAGCGTCTTCTTCTGTGATCTGCCCTTCCTCTGCCAGTCGTGTCTCGCTCAGGGCAGCTATGCAGATGTTGTATCTAGCCAGTTCCCTGGCGATCAGTGCTGTCCGTCGTTCGGGTCTGTTTGCTTTGGTGTTGTCCAGTAGCGTGCGGACATTCCATGTTGCAAGTGTGATGGGTAGTTTTCGTGATCGTTTTCTGCCTGTTCCGCCGCTGCAGTTTGGGGGCCCTGCCAGTTGCGAGCTGCTAGTCAGGGTGTGATCTGTAGGGTGATGTCGTGAGTTGCGCAATGTGTTTATAGTGAGGGAGATGTGCGCAGGATCTTCCTCACTCTCTCGCCGGACTCAACATGTTCTAGAGGCAAGACATTGTCAAGACTTCTAGTGAAGGGCTCGGATGCAGACAGTATGGTGTCAGCGTGTGCCTCATTTTCTCGGTACCCCTTCCCTTCTCTTTTATCGCTGGGGTGGAGCTTTGAGGTATCTGTTTCTGAGTGCATTTGTTTGTGTATTCTTCTTCCACCTCTCGTTCCTCTGGTCTTCCGCCTTGATTGTATACTTGTGAGTTCCGATGCCTTCTCGGCTAAGTGTATTTTCGGCACACGCAACAGATGTAGATGTAGATAAATTGGGTCAAGATGGCGCCGGACATGGTCGCAGTCGATTTCCCTCTTGATAAAACGGTGTTTTGTTTGTGTTTTCTATGATAACTCTCGGACTATTAACGTGATTCCTGGATATAAATGTGCCGACTTGTGAATTAAGCATACTAATGTGAAAGAAGTGATGCAACGAAGTATATAACAGTGTATTTTTAGTTGTGAAAGGTAGACTAATGTGAACAGTTTCGATGGGACAAAGCCTGGCCGAAACTTGACCCGGTCAAAAGCTAGTGTCGCTCCGTGCTGTATCGTGACCTAGATAACGAAGCATGAACACTGAAACGGAGGTCACCCTGACCTCGTCAAACATACGGTACTTCAGAAAGGAGCTCATCGCGCTTCGATCAGCACACTACGTCCCTTCAAACTCTTTACTAGTACGTGGATGAAAATAAAAATGAATCATTTGACTTCTCTGCATAACATGTTGATAGTGACTCAGTGTTTATGAATGGTATAATATTATATCTGCCTTCTGTGGTTTCTTCCAGGATGTAGGGGGCGGTGGCCCAGCCAGATCTTACCCTGTAGGAGGCTTGTGCTACTATTTCTCTCCTCCCGAGACTTTGGGGCACATCCTTGAAGACCCGATACACGCAGTACTCTATATTATTTTCATGCTGGGATCTTGTGCATTCTTTTCCAAGACATGGATTGATGTATCCGGCTCCAGTGCTAAAGATGTAAGTATCTTGAATCTTGTAGTATACAGGCACAATTCGGTGTTTTGTGTTGCTTCAGAATTGAAACAATTAGCTGACTAAGTCGCTTTCAGAGAATGCCCGATTGTTGTGTTTACAATCTGCATGGAGTCTTCTTTCATGTCTACCTTTCAGTCCGGAAAAGCTCTGTCCATGCAAAATTCGATATAGCAATAAATCAGGCAGGATGCCTAAAACACAACCAGACTGGTAAAATATACCTTATAATTCGCATAGCTTCAGCTGCCCGTCAAAAGAAGCGTGGCTGCTAAAATTAAATGGGAGAAACAGGGAAGCAATCCTAGACACCCAATGTTTGGACACCAGGAGCAGATCACAAGACTCAAGACTGTTTATTTCTCAGTGGCTCGATTGACTCGCATCCAGTGTTCGTACAGCGATCCTAGTGGTCAACGGAGTGAGGGACGTAACAGCCGTCCGTCTATCAGTCGGTCCCTCCGGCCATCCTGGAGAGGCTTTTTACACATACATCCATCGCCGACCGGTGTGTGTATGGTTCGTCCGTCTCCGACAGATATCTGGTTGATCCTGCCAGTAGTCATATGCTTGTCTCAAAGATTAAGCCATGCATGTCTAAGTTCACACTGTCTCCCGTTGAAACCGCGAATGGATCATTAAATCAGTCGAGGTTCCTTAGATGACACGATCCTACTTGGATAGCTGTGGCAATTCTAGAGCTAATACATGCTTACCAAGCTCCGACCCTCGCGGAAAGAGCGCTTTTATTAGTTCAAAACCAATCGTTTACCCTCACGGGGTTGCGGCGTCCCCACTGGTGACTGGATAACTTTGTGCTGATCGCATGGCCTCATGTGCCAGCGACGCATTTTTCAAATGTCTGCCCTATCAAATGTCGATGGTACGTGACATGCCTACCATGTTTGTAGCGGGTAACGGGGAATCAGGGTTCGATTCCGGAGAGGGAGCATGAGAAACGGCTACCACATCCAAGGAAGGCAGCAGGCGCGCAACTTACCCACTCCCAGCACAGGGAGGTAGTGACGAAAAATAACAATACGGGACTCTTTCGAGGCCCCGTAATTGGAATGAGTACACTTTAAACCCTTTAACGAGGATCTATTGGAGGGCAAGTCTGGTGCCAGCAGCCTCGATAATTCCAGCTCCAATAGCGTATATTAAAGTTGTTGCAGTTAAAAAGCTCGTAGTTGGATCTCAGGCGCAAGCGGGCGGTCCGGCTCGCGCCGGTTCACTGTCCGTTGTCTCCTGCCGGCTCTCTCCCGCGGGTGCTCTTTACTGCGTCCCGGCGCGTTTACTTTGAAAAAATAGTGTTCAAAGCAGGCCTCGGCTGCCTGAATAATGGTGCATGGAATAATGGAATAGGACCTCGGTTCTATTTTGTTGGTTTTCGGAACTGGAGGTTAATGATTAACAGGGACAAACGGAGGCATTAAAGGAATTGACGGAAGGGCACCACCAGGAGTGGCTAAATTGACTCAACACACAAAACACTGTAATGACTGACAGGCTGAGAGCATTTTCGTTGGGTCTAATCGGGAACGTTTGCTGGAATTAGACCCTCGGAAGACAGGCCAGTTTTACCCTACAAATGACAGGGCGTTGCTACTGTAATCCTGCTCAATCCGAGAGGAATCGCAGATCTCAGACACTTGGTTCTCGTGCCTGGCTAATGCTAATGGTGCGAGGCTACCATCTGTGGGATTATGGCCGAACGCCTCTAAGCCGGAATCCCGCCCTGAATCTCAGCACCACTGTGACGGGAGGCAACGATATGGTTGGGACTTAAAGTCAAGCTACAAAGAAGTGAAGCTTGTGGGAAAATGTACAGATGGATCAGCCACTACCTCGAAAACAGAACAGCCAGAGTTCAAGTACAAGGGCAGATGAGCAAAAAGGTGACACTTGAGCAAGGAGTACCCCAAGAGGGAGTACTGTCACCCATACTTTTCCTGGTGTATATAAACAACATCACAGAGAATATACCAAGAAGAGTCCACATCTCCATGTTTGCAGACGATCTGGCTATGTGGACATCTGAGAAAAATCTCACCATAGCAAACAATCGGATGCAGCAGGCCCTAACATCGTTGGAGGAGTGGGCGAACTCATGGCTGGTCAAAATAAATGAGGAAAAAACATGTACGATATTCTCGCTTTCAAATAAACCCCAGAACACCAAAATAAGTCTTAACAGCAAATATCTGCGGCCAAGCGACAACCCAAACTACCTGGGAGTCACATTTGATTGGCACATGACATGGAAAAGTCAGATCGAGAGAAACCGAATCAGAGTCAGACAAAGAATGGCAATTATGAGGAAACTTGCTGGCATAAGCTGGGTAGTAGACGAAAGAATACTAAAGAAACTGTACACCGGAAGAGAGACCAGTTCTTGAGCATGGCATTGCGGCATGGACAACAGCAGCAAAGACGAACTTTGATAAAATTAGCAAACTTCAAAACCAAGCCATGAGAGTTATAACAGGAGGCATGAAGTCAACGCCAATTGTAGAACTTGAAAATATTACAAATCTGCAATCCGTGACCGACAGAAGAGACTGCAGAGCTGACAGACCATCCATCCATCCAATGCATCAGAGACTAAATAGATTTGGAAATGGGAAACTAAAAATTTTGCAGAAATAGCCAAAGCAAAGATGAACGAAGACCCTATAAACACATTAATAACACCAAAGCCCATCCCTACTTTACGCAAACCTACCTGGAAGCAGAAAATATACCAGGTATTGGAAACAAGAACAGCCAGACTGAAAAAGAAAGAAGAGACATAACCCTGAGGTACATAACGAAAAACTACCCAAGCATGGACCCATGCATACACCGACGGTTCTGTAACAAACAACACAGAATGGAGGGGCAGGGGTATTCCTGAGCCTACCAAATGGTAGAAAAATAACACTATCAGTGGCAACTGGAAAATACTCAAGCAATTTCAGAGCGGAGGCAGAGGCACTGAGGGCTGCAGCAGAAGCAATGCTGACAGGCAAAAGAAATGAAAGCCAGATAGTCCTGTTTACAGATACCCTGGCCGTAGTCACAGCACTAAAAAGCCAGAAATATACTGAACTTAATGAATTAAGAGCAGTACTCTGTCAACTATACCAGCAGTCCGCACCAAAAAGGGTAGTGGTACAGTGGGTCCCATCCAAGGCAATGAGGAGGCAGACAGACTGGCAAAAGAACGTGCAATACCAAAAAGGGTAGTGGTACAGTGGGTCCCATCCCACTGCAACATCCAAGGCAAACAGACTGGCAAAAGAACGTGCAAGACTACCACAACCAGATTCTAGTGTCACCTACGAAGAGTCCAAAAGGCTTTTTAGGGCCAGATACATGGCCAAATGGGAAACAGAACATACTGGCTACACACAAAAAATGCTTATAACCAATTGAACAGAAGAGAGCAGGTCGTGGTCTTCAGACTCCGCACAGGCCACAACAGACTGAGGTACCACCTATTTAATAACTGAAGATAGGTGGCACTGATGAATGCAGTTGTGGGACCGGAAAAATGACCGCTGAACATCTGCTGCAAAACTGCCCAAAATACGAGGACCAGAGAAAGCACATGTGGTCATCACCAGTGGCAACACTAGACAAGCTCTATGGCAGTGACGACCGCTGCTTTTTTCTAAAAAATACAGGTTGACGTCTGGCAGCGTACGAAGAAGAAGAAGATCAGCTGTTTGATGGGGAAGCACTGGAAGTAGCTTTGTACCACTTGAGGACTGTATCTGATGCATTCCCATCAAAGCATTGTAGTAATCTTTATCTGCCCTTCAAGTTCTGGAAGATCATAAGCCTGAACTTACATCCCATGAAGTCAGAATACTTATGCAATGGATCCCTGGTCACTTAATTAAATACACGTGGCAATGACAAGGCAGGCAGACTAGCTAAGAGGGGATCAAGTCAAGAACAATAGACACCAACAACTCTACAGATGGTCAAACAAAGAGGCCTGGCTGAATAGATGGGAATATTAGGAGAGAAATCTACACCAAAACCTCCTGAAAAGGAGAGACCAAAGCACAATTTTCAGACTTTGAATTCCAACATACGAGTCATTTACTCCAGAGTGCGAACTGGTGTGGTCTTTATCAGTATGTTTTACCTTGTCTAACATTCTGATCAATATGTTTAACATGATACAAAGTAACATAGTTTGATCACTATGTTTTATCTGATTCAGTAACGTTTTAACTGACCAAAATGTTTTGCTGAGCAGATGTTTCATCTTCCTCGCAGCTTTTCTTCAGCATTTTTCCTGGCAGGAACATTTGTGATGTGTCTATCAACCACACGTTTGATTTCAGTATGACACAATGGAAGCAGGTTTGCCTTCGACTCCCTAATCGCTTAGCCAGGCTGCATGATTGCAAGTCTGTTTCTAGGACGCTAAGGGAAGTTGGTTTGTTGAAAACTTGACATATTCATTTGACAGGTTGCTAAACAACTGAAGGAGCAACAGATGGTCATGCGTGGTCACCGCGAGAAGTCCATGATTAAGGAGCTGAACAGGTACATACCAACAGCAGCTGCGTTTGGTGGACTATGTATCGGAGCCCTCTCTGTTCTTGCTGATTTCTTGGGTATGTAAATATTTTGTTACTATACAGTGGTGTTTGATATATTTTTTTTTCTCTTGTGTATGTTTAAATGGGGGTGGACCATGTTAGAGAGGACAAGTAGTATAGAGAGTAGTTTCAAGTGAAATCAAATCTGTCGGACTGAAATGTTGCAGTCAATCGGTAAACTGTGACCGTTAGTTTCAAGTGAAATCAAATCTGTCAGACTGAAATGTTGCAGTCAATCGGTAAACTGTGACCGTTAGTTTCAAGTGAAATCAAATCTGTCAGACTGAAATGTTGCAGTCAATCGGTAAACTGTGACCGTTAGTTTCAAGTGAAATCAAATCTGTCGGACTGAAAGGTAACTGTTACCCAAAAAGCATTCTGTTCTCAGGACGACATGCTGCTACTTGCAAAGCCATTTTTAGGGCTTTGTAGCGGGAGATGTGCCTAGCAGAGGCAACGGTGACCTACCAATGATGGCACTCTCTGAGACTACCATGGGGAGAAGGAGAACCAAAAAACAAACCTGCCAGTCTTACGTTGTTATCATGCTCAGAGCAGACATAATGCTGTTTTATTTATTAATACTATCTGACCCTGTTATGTTGTTTCCCTCCAGGTGCCATTGGCAGTGGAACTGGTATTCTTCTGGCTGTAACAATTATCTACCAATACTTTGAATACTTTGTGAAGGAACAGAGTGAAATGGGAGGAATGAGCACTCTCCTCTTCTAAGCTTACAAAGAACCACTGCACCTCTTCAGCTGAGATGGATATTTGTGTGTGTGTGTGTGAGAGATACTTGTGAAAAAGAAAGCCATGAGTATAAGGTGTGTCATTGACAATGTATGTGATGCGTAGGAGGGGAAGAATGTGTTTCATTTTGCGGCTGTTAGGAAGTATTGGTGGAGGGAGGGACGAAAGAACTTGAATTTGCCCATCCAGTCAACAAAATCCCATTCTCTCTCTCCTTTCCCCCCAATGCGCACAAGCTTGTGACAAAAGCCCATCTATTTATATGATGATTTTGTCAGTTAAATGACACACAGCAACGAACTAAATCTATTCATAAACATATGAGCAAGGCTAAGATGAAATACGAACCTAAAGTTTTGAATAATTCAGCTCAACAATGGCGCCACAAGGACAACAACGTGTGGTCAAACAAACGGAAGAAGATATGAATCCCTCGAAAAAATCTGGGATCAAATTCCGCATTGGCCTTTGATTGATACGAAGGAAGTGTGGTCAAGGATCAAGTCATAGATTTGTGGGCAGAATATATTTGACACCAATCCTGTTGGATACATTTTGAGGGATAGGAACCACCTTATAAAATAATGGCTTCTTGTGTGATGAGTCATTCTTATGTGTATATATTTCCAGGACTGGTGACATTGATATATTATGGCCCAAATCCAAGCAGCACAAGAGTTTTGCATCATTACACTGACAAATAGTTGGTTCACACGCACACAAACAAACAAATGGGTTCAAAGGATTAATGGGCCAGAATCTTAATAGTGAACATGAATTGACCCATTGTCCTGAAGCATGGTTTGTTCTGTATTGCATGACATTTGCTTTCTGGTGGAACGGGCACTAGTCTAATATGCTGGTAAGGTCCCTAAACTGCAGTTATATTATGCAGGGTGATAATTTGGCAAAGGGAACAATGGCAAGTTTAAAAATAGTGCAGGATTCTCATGTGGATACTTGGGCATATTGATCAGCTTCCATAAGGAAGTAGACCATGGCTTCTGTAACAGTGAGTCAGTTAATGTTTTGCTCGGTGTTCAAGTCCTGAAAAGGGCTCCAGCAAGATGTTCTGCTGTTAATCCAGGATTACTGTGTAGAAGGGTCTTGGTAGCTAGGTGTCACTGGCTACTCTTTCATCTTGATACCAGATCATCACCTATGATAAGCTCTCTAGACCAACCAAGCAATCGCATTGGCAAAGCTGCTGCTACATTTGTGCGTCTCACAATGCGCGTTATTACTGTAGTATATTTCTAATCGTTCAACCCCTGTCATCTTGGCATGATTGAGGTGTGCTGTTTTTGATGAGTAGTTCAGAGTGGCTCAAATGATTACAAGTCAAAATTTATGCTATTAATTAAATTGTTTAAATGAAATCAGTTGTTTGTTGTTATTTGTACCATATTGGGTCATCAATGTTACAATAGTGTACCCTTACAGTGTGAGACTGGCAAAAATGAGATTGACATAATCAGGAAAAATTAGAGACCATCAACTGAGGAAATGATACACACAGAGTGCACTCACAAAGTCGGAGCCCACACACAGAGTGCACTCACAAAGTCGGAGCCCACACACAGAGTGCACTCACAAAGTCGGAGCCCTATTACCTTTAGAACTAAACAAAAACAGCATCATTCAGTGCAATGCCCCAACTAACAAGGCCGAAGAAGATTAAAAAGCAAGTTTTCCAACGTGCTGCAAGAGGTTCTTGACACATACAATAAAGATATTTTTTATGTGGGACTTCAATGATAAAGTGGAAACAGACAACCGGCGTGGTATAATGGGGTTGAGGAAAAAAAAATTGAATGGGACTGAGAAAGAAAATTAAAAAAATGGAGAAATGTTTGCAGAGCTATGTGCACTAAGCAAAAATGATAAAGGGAGGCAGCACCACAAGGTCACATGGAGATCTCCAGACCACATCTGTTAATGTTTTTTAGTCAACCTGTACTTCAAGGGCAAATGTCCCTGTGCAGGTCCTAGCTCTGGTATGAGCTGGATGTAGCCGGGGGGAAGGGTTTCCTGCCTAACAGACTAGCCTCGAGCAGCTTAATACTCGCTGCGTTGGTAAGCACTTATGAGGGTAGTTAACTGAGGTGTGAATCCATCTTAATACTCAACACTAAAGCAAAATAGATCTGCAGCTTGTTAGGTGCCATCTGTGCTGCTCTAAACAAACCACCTAACCATGGCCGCTGTTATGCAATGTAACAGTCACCTCTTACGACATGCTCTCTGTGAGCAGTGGTGCTATTCTTGTCCTTATCCTACACAGACCCCCCGACAGGCCACTCGGTTAAGTGTTGCTGTATGGAACTGAAATATGGAGAACAGAGGCCATACAACAAAGACTCCCCACAGACAGCATGTCGTAAGTGGCGACCCTACGCAGCACTTATCCCATATGCGGAGTAATAAGCTGCTTGAACCTAAACCCACTAAGCAGGAAATCCTCCTCGTGTCATCTGTCCCTGTAGAAGTACAAGTAGACTAAGACTATGAAGGATAGTGGACATGAACGTGGCAGGACATGGTGAGTAATAAAGACTTAACCCTTTACACCCTAAGCCTTAAAACAGGAAATACAAATTCATAAAAGCAGGGAGATACTTCTTTGCCTTATTCATATAATATTTGTTTACTTATGAGATGTAAATGCTATCCCAGAACAGAACAAGAAATGAACATTTGCATTGAATAGAGTAGAAGTGTTTTCGGTTTCCAAACAACATGCACTGGGCAGGTTAGGGTGTTCAGGGAAAGGAGCCAGCAACTTCACTGGAACAACAAATTAAGCAAAGAAAATGGGGCTTGATAGGACATATGCCACAGAATGTACCGTCCAACACAGCCAGGCAGGCTTCTACATGGAATCTTTAAGAAAAGAGAAAGATTTATACCCAAAAATATGTGGAATAGAGAATGTGAATAGGAACTAAGATTAAATGATTACCCCTGGAGAGGGGGAACTGAGACAGTAGTCCAGTCAGGCACAAGATACTGACCAGAATGTCGCATCAGGGTCAGGCCCAATACACTGACAGACCACAATCTCTTCCTTGGTTACAAACTGATTTCAAGGGCAGCCTGGCTGATGAGATGTGGATCGATGTGATCCCCGTAGTAGTGAGCGCCACACAGATGAAGCCAAGCATGGCACAACCGTCTGAAGGACCACCTTCATCAGCATGCTCGGGATGTTAGGAAAGCTAAAGAGAAAGCTTTCAGAGCTAACTTACTCACTGTGGGCATTAAACAACTCCTGCAGATAGAGCAGCCAGGGACCATTATGCTGGTGAGATGTCAACGCCCAAGAGGAGCGACATGCTTTTGATTGATTTGATTTTGCAGGTGGTATTGGTGGTCACAGAAAAAAGATCTTACAATTCTGAAGGGGGATTTTATTGGTGAGATAAGAGCAAACAACCTGGGATATGAAGAGATGTTCGCAGACTTGTGCCCTTTTAAACAAAATGGTCTTTCGGTACAACACATCTGTCTTCGGCAGGGCAAAATATTCAATACAACTTTCTTTGACATGTCCCACAAGAGGAAGTAGACAGAAAGCTCAGAGAAGAACAACCGAGATTTCATTATGAGAGATCATGTACACATACTATAGTTACCTCATGCATCGTAGTGGAACAAACGATTGACTGGAATTCATCACTATACACACATTTGACAGATTATGAGAATGCTTTTGACAGTATAGACCGAAGCATTTTATGGCTACTACAGAATACCGGAGAAGTTCATATCACTAATACAGAATATTAACGTATATACAGTTTGTAGGGTGGCACATGGAGTACTGACTAACAGTTTTGAAGTATATATTTTTAAAAAAAATTTTTAAAAATGTGACATGTATATCTATTGTCACCACTCTTGTCATTGTGGTCACAGAGGATTGGACTATGCAGATGACTTGGTATTGCGGTCACACAGCCATAAACAGATGCAAGAAAAACTAAATATGGTGAGGGAACATTCAGTCAAACTGGCACTAAATATAAAAATGAAGGAAAAAAAAACCAAAGCTGTTTAGATTTAGATTTAGCCTCCTTATTGACCAACTTTGCGTGCTTTCTCGCTGTCTTAAAGTCGGACATATTCTTGTTCCTTTTTACTTGTAACCCATGTTTTGTATCTTCTCTTCGGTAGCTGCTTTAACTTTGTCGATCTACTACACATTTTTTTTTTTTTTTTTTTTTTTTTTTTGGGCTTTTGCCTTATTTCTCTATTACCCAAGGCAGTGCGCGTTGCACTGTGGTTTTTATTTTGCGTCCCAGTGCATTAGACTTCAGCATGCATTTTATGTAAGGGTATGCTTCCTTTGGGCATCCGTTTCTTTGCTTTTTTTTGGCATCCGTTTCTTTAAGTTGAAAATCAACACCTTAAGCAAAGATCCAGTCATGTCTGGAGGTGAGGGACTGGAGCAGAGGTGACACCTTTACATATTTGGACAGCACTAAGACAACGTTCCTGGTCTTTCCCAACATGAGGCTTACAGGGTCTACATGGGAATAGTTGTTCTGAACCCCTTGGTAAAGTGAATTATTCCCTTGTTTATTCCCCATATCATGTACTATTATGGGGTCTCTAGCTGAGAAGCACGGTGCTCGCCTCTCAAGTGAAACGAAAGTATAAAACGATGGGGTGTTAAAATCCTGCAAGATTCAAGTGTCACCTGGTCTCAAGGAAAGTAAAATCGAGCTTAGTCATATCGGATGTGAATGATAAACTCGGAGGTACCATGTACAAACTGTGGATGTTTAAAGAACTCTTTGCAGCTGAAAATATAAAGGGAGCAGACTTTTAGCCGCTGTCTGGGCAAAATTCTAAAAGTAATGACTTTCCTATCCAATCATTCATTGGCTCTTTCCGTCTTGTCAGATGGTAGTATTGTGCTTTGGTAAAAAAAAGGGATGTAACTACAGTCCATGACGATAACGAATGCAACTCGTAAGACCAATTCGATCAGAAAAGCATCTTCCATAGTATGTGAAAGGTAAATCAGGACCAATTTGCGGTGTGGCGCCTCTGCTCAAATGCTGAGTCTTTAGCCTACCCTCAATCAGTGTCTTCTTTGTCTGTATTCCATGCTTAATCCTACCCTTCCATGTAACACGATCCATGCCGTCCGGTTCCCATGATTCTAAGTGAAGAAAGACATCATTAATATTTGAAGATGTGTTTCTAGAACTAACTTTCAAATCCAGCAGGTCAATTGTACTCGTTACATGGGTATGGCAAGATAAGTGAAATAGAGAAACTGGGGATGCACCATCTTCTTTCTTTTTGTCCTGCTTGTGCCTTTCAGGATCAGGTTATGAAGATGTTTCTTGACCGGGTATGTGCTTCGTACAAGGGGAGCATTACTGCTTCTGCTATCCATCTTCAGCATGGTCGTCCTTTGGCATTATATCTGTATAGCATTGCTTTCTCAGGAATACTTTCTGGTGTTTGACTGTCACGTGGTCAGAGCATTTGGTTGATGGTACTTTCCGTAGTATATGTCCTATCCAACTCCATTTATTACATTTGATCATGATCCATTGGTTGTTGTTGACTCTTTTCCTATATGTTTTCGTTCCTCACCATGTCTTGCTATACTTATCCTCCAAAAATATTTATCAATGAACGATTGAGTTTCCTATGTATTGCCTGGTCGTCCTCCAAGTTAGTACTGCGTGCAGGAGTACCGACTTGACATTGGAATTAAATCATCTTAACTTGGCATTAGTCATTCGCCTGGATTCCCATATATTATCAATAACAGAAACACTGTCCTTGCCTTTACAATCTAACTTTTAAGTCTCCCTCTGTGCCCCCTGAAGCATCAATGATGCTGCTCAAATGTGTGGTGTCCACCTCTTCCAGTGCCTATCTCCAATCATGACTGGCTCTTAAAGTGTTGATTTTAAACAGCTTAGATTTCTTCGTGTTAATATTTAGTCCCAGGCTAAATGCTCCACCACCTAATTTAGTTTCTCTTACATCTGACTATGACTGTGCGACAGCAGTACCAAGCTGTCTGCATAGTCCAGATCCTCTAACTGTGACCGCTGTTTACCAGTTCTCTTCCCTAAAGCTAACATCCTCATAATCCAGTCAAGCCTATATACTAGTAATGTTGTTGTTGTTTAATGCCCACAATGAGTAAGTTTACCCATTTGTGCGCCCAGAAAAGGACGTAAAGTGGTGGGTTGTAGTAGCTTTCCTCACATCCCGAGCATGCTGATGAAGGTCGGTCATGGTCCTCCGGGCAGTTGTGCTATGCTTGGCTTCATCTGTGTCATGCTCACTACTACGGGGATCAACTTGATCCACATCGCACCAGCCAGGTTGCCTTGAAAACATCTTATTTTCAGGGAACACTACATGGAAGCCCTGACGTTACGTCCTGGTCAGTATGTTGTGCCTGACTCGACTAGAGTCTCAGTTTCCCATATACTAGCAATAAATATGAGTCCTATGCTTTGACCACAATTGTCAAATGATTATAGAATTATAAATAGCCATACCTGTCAAACAGTTGATGCAGATACGCTCCAGGTCAGATACATTATATATTTAATAGCAGGACAAAATATATTTTAAAAAGGCTAGAAATCACCTTACATATAAAATATTTCCAATATGAGCCATTATCACATGCATGTAGAAAGGAAGAAAGAGGACAAATAAAATATGCCAGTTGTTTATATACGATATCGGCTCGAATATTACACCCACTTGTATATCGATCATAACCTTTCAGCCCCATGTGGAGCATAGATCTTTTATAAAGTAACCCGTAGCATTACTGCCGCAGGAGTGTGAGGTGTTAGCGATCTCACATTTAAAAGGCTCGGCTATATGAGGGTGGTTACATCTCCTCTCCCTCGCCGCTTTTACTTTCCGGACTGAACCGGTACCCATTTAAAGCTGGGTCGACCCGGGAGCCATTGCGGTTTGAAAAAAACATTACCGCCTCAACTGGGGAATGAACCCAGGACCACTCAGATGTGAAGCCAGTGTGCTAACCACTAAGCTACGTGGCTCCCTTAGATCTTCTATAAAAACACAAAGTTTTTCTGTCCTGTGCCATCTGTTTCAGCTCTCTCCACATCTGCTTGATATTCAGCTCTTTTCTTTATGCGTGTTTTTGTCGTCTTCTATTTCTCTTACCATAAAGATTCAAGAATAAAACAGCCTTGATATTTATCAGCTGTTTCTTAATGTCTGTTCTGTCCAACACCAGAATATTCCAATGATTTGTCTGGTTCTTTCCAACAGTTCTCCATTAATGATCTTAAACCATTCATTTATACTATGCAAGCACCCAATTATCAAAGTCTATATCTTTGACTGTAGCTACGACAATAGTTGAGGTACAACTTGCCAACTTTGATTCATTTTCTTCAATATAAACCTCATAACTCCTTCATTGCACCTTTCGCCAGAGTACTCTAAAAAAAAGGTCAATGTAGTAAAAGAATGTTTCTTTCATGAAAAATGTTAAGCTGGGCATAGAATGAGTAAGGTTTTTACAAAAGATGCATTATCTGTCTTTAACAAGACTGACTACATAAATTACACAACAGAATCAAATACAAACACATTTGTCACCTTATCAAAGGAAATAAAATAAAATGTCTTTCTCAAAGCTGATGGGCACCTAGACCAGACCAAGAGACAAATTAGAATTCCTCCAACATAACCAGCTATTATCAGAGTTAAACTCAGACTGGCACCACACAATAGAGAAGGTAACCATGCTCTAATATAACCAAAATGACTGGCACTATATTCAGGCCAGTTTGATACACTGTCTCTTCAAGAACAGAGAAACCATTAAATGAATGTGCTGAGAAGACAATACTAATTGTGGTTTATGATAATAATGTTGGCCTAGGCATCTAAGGCTCATTTCGCCGGTGGATCACTACCATGTCCAGCTGCTGAAGCTTGTAGCCAAATCTCGTCCAGTGCTGAAGGGGAGACTGCTATATGTCAAAGCAATGTAGAACGGGGACGGCTCCTCCCACACCTCCAGTCAGTCATTGGGAGTCTTGTTACACATAACTGATTTAAGCATGATCTGGTGAGCCGGAACTTCTTGGTCCAGTCGAGCTACATGACCGAACACAGACAGGCGAACGCGGACCATAGTGTCCAAGATGGAAGGAAAACTCGTTATTACAGAGACCTCGACATTACGAACAAGATCAAACTATTGGATATCGAGAATGCATCACTGGTTGCGCATGTAAAAGGCAAAGCGTCTTGATATGTTCTGTTTGAGTAGTGTCCAAGTCTCTGAACCCTACAGTAGGACAGGAGTCCCACATGTCTGATAGCACAAAGACAAAACTAATGAGCCCCATGGCAGATACTACCATAAGGGAATGGCTGAAGTGTAGCAGATTTCATTGTACCAGGTTCTCAGTCTTGTAGTGGATCACGTTGTAAAGACTTCATGCTGCTTTTTTTTGTTTTTAAGGTGAGTTTGTCGTTTTCCTTTCTCCTGTTTCTAACTCAGGTCAGGTACCAATTTTACAGATGGGTTAAGGGCAACATACTACCACTGGACCATCTACCCGGTCATTTTGATTCGAGAGATAACCAGCTTGTCAAATGTTAGAATCAACAGAGCAATAATAAACCATACATCAGACATAATGCACATATGTACCACTTTTATGTTTATAATTTTATTTGTTAAAATTTCACTTCTGTTAGTTTGTGTTATTCATGATCATCAGTTCTGTAGGTTCTTCTTCTTACACTGATGTCAGCGCTGCCATCTTATTCACTTGGCTTTACTTAGTTATCTTGTGACACATTTCAACTTCATTTCTGCTATATTTGAGAGAATTCAAGGAATTATCTCACTTTTATAAGTTTGAATGCTTTCCAGAATGCTAAAATTCTTCCCTTGCTTGGTGAGCCACAGAAACTGATCTCACAGGCCACAAATGCCGCTCAGTTTATCCAATCAATTAGGACACATACTACTTCTTCATCGCTGTTCTCAAACTCTGCTACCAAGCCCTGAAAAGGTCTTTGCAATTAGCAGGATGTTGTCCAGTTTGTGCTGTGTTGTAGTTTAGAGTTTGACTGCGATATTTGCACCTTTAGGTTTGACACAACCGACTTAAGCATTCACATATTCAAAGACCGTGTTACAAATGAGGAAATATGAGAAAGAATTAAAACAGCAATAAGGCATTTTGAAGACCTCATGGCAATGGCCAAAAGACGGAAACTCACTTGGTACAGCCACATGTCGAAATCAAATGGTCTAGCAAACACGATCCTGTACGGAAAGGAGCAAGGCAATGAATATGTCGTCCCAAGAAGAGGTGGGAGGACAACATAAAAGAATGGACCAATCTCCGTCCAGAGTGGGCACAGGCAGCGATCTCTAACACAGAGAGGTGGTGTGGGGTTGTGGTGTGGTTTTCATGTGTGCCCCAATGACTTGACCTGAATTAACACACACAAACATTTAAAAGAACTGCAACGTACCAACTCATGACTTGGTATATAATGTGAGAAAGCCAACTTGTAGATAAATACACATAAATGCTGTTAGTACATACAGTGAGTATTATAGTTAAGTGTACAAAGTGTACGAAACATTGCATAAGCCAGCTATCACCATCTCGAATGTATAACTGATGGAGATGACAATAATTGCATGAAAAGGACTTGTTAAAACAAGCCAAAATAAGTGTTCAAAAAAGCAGTTACAAATGTCAAATTAATACAATAATAAAACAGCAGTATAGTTAATCTTTTCCAGGTATTAGGCGACATTATGTGCCTAAAACCTAAACATGGCCTCCCTTTACAGCCAAAATCGACCTCTAAACATCCGTTTGTGTTCGCGATTTATTTTGTGGAATTTAATTTTTTTTTGTTATGGCTGCGTATGACGTCCGCACAACTGACATTTAACTGCAAGATTAATTTTAAATAGGCAGTCTTTTGCAAAAGTTGCGATATTTGAAATTTGAATAATTTTTGGGAGTTAAGTTGGACTTCAAGATGCAAGAAATTAAGAAATATTATTTGATTAGTCCAATAATTTGTTCTCTCCAATTTCCACCTGAGCATTAATGACATTTATGCTTCATACTAATATATTATCTTTGTTATGAATACCTCGTGTCATAGATAGTTTATGTGTTTTACAATGTCTGGATCATAATTTTAGCTCAGTTTGTTCAATATTAACTAATTTTGTTTTGAACAAATCTTTGACGCTCTGAATTCCTGCATTGTGGCTCGACGGGAATGACCCAAATTGGCCAGGACTGAAAAGGGTTAATAAAAAATTTTTGAAGCAGTCATGTTAAAAGGATCGTCAAGTTGTAACAAAACAAAAAAAACCTATTCTTCTTGATTATAGGTTTTTCCATCAGATCGAAGATAAATAAACAAGATGAGATCACTGGAGACCAGAGAGAGATGTAGTTTGACAGTCAATCAATGCCTGTCAATCCTTTCAATGCATAAGCCATTGACAACCCTTCTCCTGCAAGTTCAATCTTGAATTGTCCTTTCTGCCTCGCCCTAATTGAGGTCCATTTACAGTGTCTTTTCTCCAGGTGTTTCTTGGCCTACCTCTCTTTCTCTTCCTCTGTGAATTCCATGTCATGGTATGTCTGCCATGTTTGATGATGCTTTCCATTGTGTGTCCTATCCAACACAGTTCCTACATATGATCTGTTGCTCTATTGGTGGTTGTTTGCTTCTTTCCCCTAGGTCTTCATTCCTGACTATGTCTTGCTGTACCCGTTATCCCCCGTAGACATTTGACAAACGGCTGAAGTTTCCTTCATATTGCCTTGTCATTATCCAATTTTCTGCTCCGTACAGTACCTTTACCACTCTACATACAAAATGGATGTAATTTCCCGTTATCTACATTTTATTTTCAGGGCGTCATGTCATTTAACTGTGGTTGCTACTTTAAGAGCCTGTAACATTTTTATTTGATGACCTATTGATATGATTTATTTGTGAGTAGAAAAATAAATGATTAAAGAATTTGTTGGTGTTTTTTGTTGTGTGTGAGTTAGTTTCTGAGTTACACAAAAAATTAATGCGATTGTGTTGAAAAAGAACCGCGTTCCTTGGTTAAAAAAAAAATTTAAAAAATCTCTGACAACGGATTACAGATATTTGCCGTAATGGCTATGTCTGTCACTTGGACTATAGTCAATAATTACGTTTATAAATTATTGTATATAAACAATCTAAAAAGATCTAGCTCAGAAAAATCTATTGCAGAAACTTGACTCTTCTCAACAATGGGTGAATTTTCAAATCCAAGCGAAAAACAGAAATTTTCAAACGCCTAAAACTAATTCCATGATCTCCATTGCTGGTATCTAACCATACATTATGGAAGTCGGAACTCTCTACAATTAAAGAGCAGTACTGTTCAGACTATTACTATGCAGCCATTCGTTTTTAAGTTTGATTAGAACGGCCACAGCTCTGCAGCAGCAACTTAAGACGGACTCGACATGCACACCTCGATTTTCATGACGTCAGTCGGACAGATTTGACATGCACGCCTCGATTTTCATGACGTCAGTCGGACAGATTTGACATGCACGCCTCGATTTTCATGACGTCAGTCGGACAGATTTGACATGCACGCCTCGATTTTCATGACGTCGATTGGACAAACTCAACATGTGCGTCATAAAGATTAACAGAATGTTCAAAATATCATGAACAGATGAGTTGGAGAAAATGACATGGGAATATGCTAAAGAATGACAATGTACAACGCTTGCCTGTTGAGATACATTAAAAGGACACTTCTTGATCATAGTCTTTCCTGAACTGCTCCAACAAGAGCATGGGACAAAAGATAATGTCCTGTTTTTAAATTTAGCTATCCTGACATTTTTGAACATTCAATATTTTGCTTTTACATACACAGTAAGAATTTCCTGCTGTCTTTATATAGTTTCTTTATTTTACTTAGATAACTGCTTTCTTTTGTGATGTTTTCATTTATCTAGTCCTTGAAGGTCTTTAACCTTTTCCGTTCCACCATGGGATTACGATTCAGCTTCATTCCACTGGCGTTGCACGCCGCAAGCTCTAGGGACATCGCTTTATCGTATATAAGCTAACGGGTTAATGCCTTAGAAACGGCTGAACATACTGCTCTTTTGATTTTAGAGAGTTCCATCTTCTGTTTTTCGCTTGGATTTTGCAGATTCACCCATTATTGAGAATGGGGCAGTTCCGTTTCTGCAATGGATTTTCTGAGGTAGATCTATATAGTTTGTTTATGTAGATAAATAGTAACATTTATAGTCGAAGTGACAGACTCAGCCATTACAATAAACATCGGTAGTAGTATTAGTACATTTTCCACCAAATTTGTTGATCCAAGGGACGCCGCTACCGGGTGAGTCTATATGTTTGTGCTATTTTTCACCACTATCACCTTTATCTTCTTGTATCTTAGAAACCAACTTACACATAAAAACAACAACAAGTTCTTTATTAATATATTTTTCTAGACACACACAAAACAAAAATTGAAAAATTAGAGGTTCTCAAAATCAACAACCGAGTCAGGGCATGACGTGCTGAAAAATTATGCAGATACAGGAAATTAATCTTTTGAACACTGAACACCCAGTGAGTAAAACCCTTCTCTCCTGAATAAAATACGCACAAGACAAACACATGAAGAAAGCTAGTTGCATTACAAGAAAAATGGGTCACAATTATAAATAAATAAAATATAGGCACAATTCATTGGAGATATACTCAGGAAAAAAGACCGGAAGACCTTGTGATAAGGGGGAAATCAAAGGTGGTCGGTAACAAAGGCCTGGCATGATGAACGGTGAAAACATATAGCACCTCAAGAGTTGATGGGACAAATATAATTATAGTTCTCTTTAAGTCCTTTGGTATATGAGGCTTCCACAAAGACTTTCCACGCCTTTCTGTCTTGGGCAACCATTCGCTCAGTGCACCACGTCAGAAATGTTCAGCATAGCTCATTGTCCGTTTACTTTTCTTTCTTTTACAATTCAGTGTTCACATTAGTGCCGTTTTTGCGAGAATATCTTATGATATGCCCCAACCATCTATATCTTCTCTCTTTTATAATGCTATACATATCTTCTTGGTTGGTATCCTGTAACAGTTTGACATTTGATATTTTATCTGGCCAAAACACACTAATAATCCTGTGAATACATGCACATAGAAGATTTTTAATCTCTGGGTATTCCTCCAGTATTCTTAACCATATAGAAAGTTTAGTTTTCCTACCATATATACTGGGGACTGATTGGTCTGAGGTAAGACATCGGCTTCGGGTTGAAATCACGGTGGAGACTTTATATTTTTTCACATAGACTTTCTGGTATTTCCCTGGACCTCTGGGTAGTAGAGATCGGATGCCCGTGTGCAGTGTCGTGCATGTTAAAAATCCCTCAGCAGTTGGAAATCGAAAAGAGTAGGCTTAACGGCCGCTGCCTGAACAAAATTTAAAATTATGTTTAAAATCAACCAAATCTATTACAGGATCCTCGATGGCGCTAGGGAGTTCGTGCATTGTGCTGAGATTCTCCAAAAATATGGAGAAGAACAGAGCACTTATGGGTTAAACCGTGTGCAATGACGATTATTCGACTAAACTAAACCAAACATAGGATGACAGAAAAAATGCTTGTGGAAAGAACTGATCATCAGTACCTATAGCCATGATAATAATGATAACAAGAAATATTACATGCAAAGAAAACAAACATCTTAGAAAATGAACTAAAACATCGGCAGTGTAAAACTATTTGCATAACTACGGGCCAGATCTTGGGTTGTTTCGTAACATCTGTTCTGGTAGGAAAGCTCTCCTGGGCCAGATCTAAATGTAAGAGAGCACAGTGTGTGACAGTAGCTATGGCCAGACCTCGAGGAATTAGGCAGCGAGAGCAGCCTCAAACTGAGGACACTTCTGACCTTCTTTGATAACGGTGATGGACTTCCAAGGGCGACCACAGCCTCTCAAGTAGTTCTGCGGACAAATACACAACAATACTGTTAATACATGATGATCTGTTTCTTGTCATCTTTGAGACTATCATGTACTGACTCAGTGGTTCTAAAACTGCAGGGGCACCCTGGGGTGATGTGACTGGTTTACATGGGTGCCACAAAACATTCCAATATTTTCATCAACTATGTACTGTTCTGTTTCTAAGAATCGACATCACTGCACTTCGGGCATACCCATAGGTGCTCAGTCTCTCTCAGCAAATAGCGTAGGGTATGGATGCTGATGGTCCCTGTAGCTCGCTGGTTGTACACTCTCCTGCTCCGTCCTCACATGCGTCATACTCAGCTCGAACCTCGTTTAATGTTGAAACTTTGCCGCCTGTGGATTACTGCTTCATCTATTGCAGTGTCATCTAATAGGCGGTCATTGATTGATTTCAAAACGTCACTTCAATCCATCACCAATGTGCCCATGATGGGAGCTTGTGAAGCCATGATGTGAGCTCTTTCATTGCCCTGAACCTCAGCATGAGCAGGACAGTAGATCCATATCAACCCCTGGAAGTTTGAGACCTTAAACGTTGCTATCCACTTGTAACTAAGTCATCTCTTCTGTACCTTCTGAAGTATGGCTTGCACATCTGTCACAATGATTGCCCTTGTTATAGAAGTCTCAGATATCCATTTCAGTGCTAAGGTCACTGATTCTGTCTCCATTCTCAAACTGGAGGTTGTTAACATGTATGCCCTACTGCGATCAGCAACGACCTCTCCTCTTACTCTAGCCGAGAAACCCCAGCCTTGTGTCCCACTGCGCATGACTGATCCGTCGGTGTATAGGACGGCATCACTCTCCTGCATGTTCTCAGTTATCAGCTGATTCACCTCGTGCTCTGCTCTACTGTTGCTTCATTCTCTGTATTCCTTGCTGAAAGTTATGACTCTCTGGTACTATATCATTCTATCACCAGTGTGGACCCAGTCTTCCGCCTTGGCTATTGTCTCAGCTGGGGTGATGTGTCCGATTGTTGTCTCTGCCTGTGCCATCCATGACGCCCCTCTCTTGATTCTTGATGTCTGAGATACTACTGTACTGAGGGTGCCGTGTGTCTGAGGTGGCACACATATAAGCTTTGACTTGTGCCAGTTTATGTCTGGATGTCGGAGACAACAATCCCAACATCATTACAATCGGGGTATCTCTAGTGCAGCCCAGAACCAGTCGTATACCTTCATTCTAAATGCGTTCCAACCTTATTGCAACTACGCACTGCAAATATGTGTTCCCCTTAAGCAGGCTTATTTTCTGACGTGGTTTCGTGAGAAAATTCTAGTACAATAAGGGATCTGTGAATCAATGTCTAGAAACCACTGTAATAACTATTTTATTCCTGCTCTGTTGTTGAGGGAATTCCCTCAATGAGTAGATTTACCCTTTTGTGTGGGGAGGAAGACTAACGTCTGGTCAGGCAAAATATACTGATCAGACATGTTAATCAGGGTCAGACAAAATATACAGAACAAACCATCACCTCAGTTTCCTTTTAGCCCTTCCTGTAGCCCCCTGGGATGTTTTCACTGCAGGCTGGCTAACGATGTGAGGGATCGGCTTGATCCCTGTACTTACTTACTTCCCCTGTCCAAGCACCATGTTATACTTCATGCATTCAGTATTCAGCGACATGGATTGTCTTGTCATTTGCCTCCAGCATGTCACACCTATTTGCATGGTTCCTGGAGGTTGGGGCAGGTGGTCAGGGTCCTGTATTTGTGCGACAATCACATGCATCATCATCTATCTATCCCCATCGTTCTATATTCCTCTTGTACCGTGATACACCAGTTCAGAGTCTGTTCAGCGACTTCCATGTTGTGTATGGTAGATGATGTCCGGGGGGCAGGTTCCTCCCTTTGTTCCATCTCTGGGGCTTGCATGAATTTGTTCCATCTCTCGATATGGCGACTCTCTGGATTTGTCTGTATGGGCTGTGTTGATTTAGGGAAAGTATGTGATCCCCGTCGTGGTGAGCGACACGCAGATGAAGCCAAGCAAAGCACAACCACGTGGAGGTCCCTGTTCCACGTTAATCAGCACGCTCTGGATGTGAGAAAAGCTACTGCAATATGTTGTTTGTTTGTTTTTTTGCGTTCGCCTAATTTTCTAATCCCCAAGGCGGTGTGTGTTGCACTGTGGTTTTTATTTTGCGCCTGTTGGCCCAATGCATTCGACTTTAGCATGCATTTATGTAAGGGTCTTCTTCTTCTCTGTTCGTTCTCAATCTCCCACTACCAAACCCTGAAATGGCTTAAGTAGCAGAATGTAGTCCAGAGAACGGAATGCGTTGTCGTAGTTTACAGCTTGGCTGCGATATTTGCACCTTTTGGTCCAACACATCCGACTTCAGCAAGCATTTTTTTGGTACCGGGTTAACATTCCCTCTTCGATCCTTTCTTCTTAGCCAGTCTGCCCTGCTACAGCCTGTTATCCAGGATCACCGCGTGGAGGTGTAGAAGGGTCTTGGCAGCTATGGTTCGCTGGCCCTGACTCTAGCAGTCAGCTATGGGACGCTAACAACTGCAGCTCATGTGCTGCTCAGCATCTTGATCCCATGTAAGGGTCTGCTTCCTCCTGCATTTTCAAAGGGTTTGCTTCCCCGGGGTAACGGGCAGTGCTGTGATGGGGATCGAACCCAGCACCTTCTGGTTGTGAGTCGTGTCACTTAACCACTAGCTCACGCCGTCCCCTAATCCGTTACTAAATGTCCTTTTCAGGATGCACAAAAGAGCAAAGTTACTCATTGTGGGCATTTGAAACAACAACCCTTTTGTGCGCACTGAAGAGGACGTTAAGTGGCGCATATTGTAGCTTGCCATGAAAACAGCCCGTTTCCAGGAAGGGCTACTAGGAAGCCAAGGTGAGGGTCTTGACCAGTATATTTTACCTGAGCAGTCAGTCTTCCTTCCCTCCAATGAGAGTACCTACAGTGGTCTCCCCCCCCCCCCCCCCTCCCCAATACTCCTAATAAAATAAAAGTGAAGGAAGTTTGAAAACTTGAAACACAGAATCTTGACAGTTGAGAATAATGTAAGAAGGAAAGAACTTACATGTGCATAAGGCAGGCCGTTTTTCTTCTCGGAACTGGATGCATTGATTCCAACCCAGACAAATACCTCCTTCCCAGTCTCACAGAGGAATACGTCCTGCAATTGGCACAGCAATAAAATTGTTGACCCATTTACTGAATAAATATACTAGCTAGTTTGAGTCTATTAAGATGGACTCACACATCGGTTAAACCACCCTCCATCAAACTGGTTGTATACAGACTCTGTAGAGTCTTCTAAACCAGTATAAAGACGTTACCAGTATAAAGATGTTATGATAGTGTAAATGTCAGAGATCTGATCCATAAATAAACATCACTACTCTATATTTTTAATTATTGAGGTCTGCCAGAGAGATTTATAGGGCTGAGGTAATAAAAGCTTGCTCTGGCAGCCACCAGTGTGCAACTTAATGAAATGTTTTTATACTGGTTTAGAAGACTCAGTCTGTAGACAACCAGTTACATTTGCATTACCCTGCTCTAAAAGCTATGCACATACAATCTATTCTCAAATGCATTAACTGTCTCTGCCTGCACTACCTCCTGGGGAAATGCATTCCAAGCATTCACCACTCTCTGACTAAAAAAATGTTTCCTTATATCCAATCTGGACCTTTCTTTAGTTAAGAAAACATTAGGTCTTTGCTATTTAACAATGCATCTAAGTTAGGTTTTCATTTCACTCTTGACAGAAATGACCTAGACCTAACTGGGGTTCAATCCCATATCTGAGTAACTGATATTCTATCAACTTGGTTACTCACTCATCTCTATTAACATATTTTTTTAATGATATGATACAGCTTGAAAGTTGAATGGTGTATCGCGAGGAAAGTTCGGCTTCACAAGACCTGAGATATTTATTATTTGATCAGTCCAATGATTACAAATCTAGATTACTCGCAGATATTCAATACACTCCCCATTCAGACTTTGACTAATAATACAAAAGGTATGTGTAATGGAAATATTTATATATATCTGCGAAACACACTTGGTGAATACCAATAAAATGTTTTCCAATTTCCACCATTAATGCCATTTAACACTTCCTAATATATAATTTTTATTTTTATTAATTCATGTCATAGATAGTTTAATTGTGTGGCTTACAATGATTAGATTATAATTTTAGCTCATTTTTTTCAATATTAATTCTTCTTCTTCTTCTTTGTTGTTTGTTCTCAAACTCGCGCTACCAAGCCCTGAAAATGGCTTTGTAAGTAGCAGGATGTAGTTCGAAGAACGGAATGTGTTGTCATAGTTTACAGCTTGACTGCCATATTTACATCTTTCACAATCAAACCAATTGTTTCAAACAATCAAATCGATCCCAAAATGATTGTCTTACAATAGATTTCTTAGTCACATGATCTTTTCGCTATCAAAATGAGTAGTTATCTGGTAGTTTTGTAAGCTAGGCATACCAAAAATTAAGCATTATTAATTGGCTATTTAACAAATGTTTATGTTTTATAGTGAGAATGATAGTTACAAGGTGATCTCCCTCGCTTTTTTTATTATGTTTACACGTGAAATCCAGTTCTCTGGAAAAAGGCTGCTGTAGTGGAGAGGTCTTTAAACAGCTTTGTGTGGAGGTTTGTCTCCAAGGGTCAATGCTCAGTACACAATTGGATATGCATGTAACAGTGTTAGGGGATATGCTTGGGTGTCTGTCCTACTTGCCCGTACATACACATGGGTAATGGAAGCCAATTTTAGCTGGTGTAAGAAAAAGTGGTCATTCAATCTTTTATATCCTGAGGTCCAGGCATGGAATGGACACATGCATACACCGACGGTTCTGTAACAAACACAACACAGAATGGATTTGGGGGGGGGGGGGGGGGGGGGGGGGGGGGGTGTGTGTGTGTGTGTGTGAGTGTATGTGTATTCCTGAGCCTAACAAATGGTAGAAAAATAACACTGTCAGTGGCAACTGGAAAATTCTCAAGCAATTTCAGAGCCGAGGCAGAGGCACTGAAGGCTGCAGTAAAAGCAATGCTGACAGGCAAAAGCAATGAAAGCCAAATAGTCCTGTTTACAGATGCCCTGGCCGTGGTTACAGCACTAAAAAGCCAGAAAAATACTGAACTTAATGATTTAAGAGCAGTACTCTGTCAACTATGCCAGCAATCCGCACCAAAAAGAGTAGTGGTACAGTGGGTTCCATCCCACTGTAACATCCAAGGCAACGAGGAGGCAGACAGACTGGCAAAAGAAGGTACAAGACTACCACAACCAGATTCTAGTGTGACCTACGAAGAGTCCAAAACGTTTATTAGGGCCAGATACATGGCCAAATGGGAAACAGAACATACTGGCTACACAAAAAATGATGCCTATTACCAGTTGAACAGAAGAGAGCAGGTCGTGGTCTTCAGACTCCACACAGGCCACAACAGACTGAGGTACCATCTATTCAATAAACTGAAAATAGGTGGCACTGACGAATGTACTTGTGGTACAGGGAAAATGGCCGCTGAACATCTGCTGCAAAATTGTCCGACATACGAGGACCAGAGAAAGCACATGTGGCCATCACCAGTGTCAACACTAGACAAGCTCTATAGCAGTGTCGACAGCCTCAGGATGACAGCTGCTTTCTTAGAACAAATTCAAGTTGATGTCTGACAGCGTACGAAGAAGAAGAAGAAGATATCCTGAGGTCATGTGAGACAGGGTCACTTACTCCGCTCAATCAAGCAGGTGAAGATGACTTTCATAATGGCTTGGACAAGGTTATTTTTCTGGGAAGCCAATTGCTTGTTTCTTGTGTCCTCATGCTGCTCCATACTTTGATAACCTGTCTGCTGTTTGACTTCCTGGTATGCCTCAGTGTGATAGTAACCACTGTAGCATTATCCTTCTCTTGGCTTTTAGTTACACGATGAAACCTATTTGTACATATATATGTGTGTTCATTTTTGTATGTATACTTACATCTGATTTCAGGTCACTACGCTCAAAGCCACCCTCCTTCACAACTTCAGATACGTTTGTTTCAGTGTTGACCCTGAAAGATAATAATAATTATTATTTCACTAGGGGGAGGAAGACTAATGTCTGGTCAGCCAAAATATACTAATCGGACACGTTAGTCAGGATCAGGCAAAACATACTGGCCAAGACCCTCACCTTGGCTTCCTAGTAACCCTCGCAGGAAACAGGCTGTTTTCACAGTGAGGGATCGTCTTGATACCCACAGTAGTGAGTGACACACAGATGAAGCCAAGCATAGCACAACCGCCTGGAGGACCCCAGTTCACCTTCATCAGCACGCTCGGGGGAAAGCTACTGCAACCCGCCACTTAACGTCCTTTTCAGGGTGCACAAAAGAGTAACCTACTTATTATGGGCATTCACAAACAACAACATAGTTTTACCATCGCAAGCAAAGATGGCGACAGCATCAGACTTGTGCTGTGAGATGTGCTCTCTTATGGCTATAGAGACTAATCCTGGCACGACAGACTGTTGCACTAGGGGCACTTGCGAGGAGTTGGCTGTGGAGTCATGAGTTCTGCTCTTTTGGGTGGCACGATGGAGTTTCTCTCTGCGATTGAGCACCTTTGGTGATGCTAACCTGCCAGGTGAAATGGTTGTGTGCAAGCGTCTCCAAGGAGGTGACAACAATGTTGAAGCTTTTCAGAGACACTATCAAGGAGTCTCTATATCATATGCAGGTCTCTGGTCTCCGAGAAAGTGGCAGACCTCGAGGACGTCTCCGACACTCTGAGAAAATTACACCTAACAACAGCACAAACCTCCCATGTGGCGATAAGAAATCTACATATCCCACCTCTCTACGACGCCGTATGGTAAGGGCAGTAAGACAAAAGAAGAAATAGAAGATCAAAAAAATCCTACATATCCTACCAGACAATATATTCCCTACCTCAGCAGCTTCTTGTCATCACTACCATCAACATCATCTTCAGGAGTATCATCAAGCTCTTGGTCCAGCTTTTCAAAGAACAAGTGCTGTCAAGAATAGAATATCAGAAATAATCATTTATTTAAAACAAAATATTGTGTGACAATAATTACCTCTTGAAACCTAATTTAATAATGTCTAGAAGAAGAGACCAGAGTTTGATCTTCAAGCTGAGAACAGGCCATGTCCGTCCCAACAAACATCGGAATAAAATAGACTCACTACATAACCAAATTGCAGATTCTGTCATGACTACAAATAAATGATCAAGCACCTCCTGACGCTGTACCTAAGCCTAACTGACCTGAGAAACCATCTGTTTCCACCGCTGCCAACCACACATTACACTTAACCACAACAACTGAGGAAGACATTTGCTTTTGTCCACAAGATATTGGGCTGCTAAAAGCTACCAGCTCACAACTAAATGGATTATATCATGTGTATGTGGAGGCCATCATGGCACATACACTCGATAATATCTTTTCTTATTATGAGGTGTGTGACTTGATCAAAGAATGGGCTCAAGTGATATTAGTTACATGCCAAGGTAAACCGTATGCCATAAAGATCAACGTGTGGATTGATTATGACAATATGGATAGTATCACCGCAAAGATTATTTACATGCAAATAAATTAATATGGAGCTGTTTTACTTTAGACAAGAATGGCAGCACTACCCCACAGAGACCATGTCGTAAGAGGTGACTAACTGTGTGACATGGCATAGCACTGGCCATGGTTAGGTGGTTTATTAAGAGCAGCATAGATGGCACCTAACAGTCTGCTGTTTACTTTGCTCTAGTGTTTGATTCTATTAAGATGGACTCGCACATCGGTTAACCACTCTCTACAGCGCTTGTCCCAACACAGCACTTGTCCCACCGCAACAGAGTAAGAAGCTGCTCAAGCCTAGCTCTCTTAATCAGGAAATCCTCCTCCCGGCTACATCCAGCTCATACCAGAGCTTGTACCAGCACAGGGGCAGATGCCCCTGTAGAAGTACAGGTCAACTAAGACCACAATAAATACCAACGACAGCTTGCGAAGAAGCTCAAATGTTTTCAAATCTACGCCCATATAAAAAACTGTTACAAATAAATAGCACCATTAAAACTGTTTACAAATAAATAGCATAATTAAAAACTGTTACAAATAAATAGCATAATTAAAAACTGTTACAAATAAATAGCGTAATTAAAAACTGTTTACAAATAAATAGCATTATTATTAAACTATTTACAAATAAATAGCACAATTAAAACTGTTTACAAATAAATAGCATAATTAAAAACTGTTACAAATAAATAGCATAATTAAAAACTGTTACAAATAAATAGCGTAATTAAAAACTGTTTACAAATAAATAGCATTATTAAAAACTGTTTACAAATAAATAGCACAATTAAAAAATGTTTATGAATAAATAGCATAATTAAAAACTTTATGAACAAATTTCACAATTAAAAACTGTTTGTGAAAAAATTGCATCATTAAAACTATTTGCATCTAAATACCATCATTAAAAACTGTTTACAAATAAAATGCCACATACAAATCAAACAGTTTACAAATAAATACTTTCATCAAAACTGTTTACAAATAAATACCACATGTAAAAGTAGCAGAGAGGTGAGTCTCCCAGATCGATGAGCGGAAACGGTGGGTGATCGAATCTCACAAATTTCAAGCGACCCGTAGACTCATGGAAGGTAAGACTAGAGTGCCCGCATTCTGAGTTATCTCCAGCCAGTCTTGACTGATACTCTTGTCACGGGTCCTAGCTCTGGGCAAGAGAGAGAGGATTATGACCAGCACAATTTCTTGGTCACTATAATCCAAATACAGCACAAGTTACATCTTCAAGACAAAAACTGTTTGATGATGTCGCGATCATTGCTTGCGACGGACAACTAACAACAATACCTAATGTCAGCAGAACACCTGTGTTGATTCTGGAGAAAAAAGAACAGGCCACTGCAACCTATGAAGTATTCTATCAAAGGTGGCTAAAGAAGGTTGTGTATAAGAATAGTAGCCTCTTCCTGTGAAACAAATGGCTACAAACAAACCACTACTGCAAGAATGTCCAAAAGTGCATTCAGTTGGGGCTTTCATTAGGGGTAAACTGCAGCTTTGGTACTATTCTTTGTATGGAAATAAATGGAGACAAGAAGAAGAATGTCAACTGACCATGAGAGGGGCTTCCACACGCTAGTCATTTACTGAGAAGGACTCCTGCATTCTGCTATACATGTGACTAACTAAGCAGGGTCCCGCATGGGACTAGCAACTTCGCCAAGTAAAACAAAGTGCCACAGAAACCACCCTCGCAAGAGTACATATGAATGATTTCTGCAGCGGAGCTTCTGCAATTGGCTTGGGTGGTAAGACATAATATATCTGCCAAATTAGGCCTGACTAAAGAGTCGACAGACTACAAGTTAACTTAACTGACAACGTTAGAGTCAACAGACTACAAGTTAACTAATTGACAACATTAAGCCTGACTGTAAAGAGTCAACAGACTATAATTGACAACATTAAGCCTGACTGTAAAGAGTCAACAGACTATAGTTGACAACATTAAGCCTGACTGTAAAGAGGCGATATATTAACAAATAACAACAAATGTAGTTCAAGAACTCACATCTCTGGATGTAGTTCTACCCTCCAAGACCTTGGACACAGCCTCACCACGCTGACTTTTTATATTGCCCACATACTGCATGGCCTAGAAATAGATGATAAGAAGCGGCACATTAGTACACAACAACCTGGCCAAATAAGACTAAACAAAGTTGTACGCAGGTAAAGAGGAGCTGATTATTTTATTATTACTCCATGCTACTTGTAAAAGTAAAATATGGGACACAGAACAGTAAATAAAGTAAAGTAACCCATAGCATTACTGCCGTATGGGTGCGAGGTGTTAGCGATCTCACATTTCAAAGGCTCGGCTATGTGAGGGCGGTAGCCATCTCATCTCCCTCACCGCTTTTACTTCCCGGACTCAATCGGTAACCATTTAAGGCTGGGCCGCCATCGCGGTCTAAAAAAACATTTCTGCCTCTACTCAGGAATGAACCCAGGACCATTCATATGCGAAGCCAGCGTGCTAACCACTGCGCTACACAGCTCCCTTTCAAAACAGTACACCCTCACATATTACTTCCTGGTTTAGTCATTCCTCCTCTACTCTGGGGTGCAGGGGGTCATCTTTTCTTTGTCTTGTGACTAACTTGCCCCAACCTCACCAATCACTGCTTACAGCAAGCCTAGCAGGTATAATATAACCGTTCTTGTCTCCCTTTTATAGCCCTAACAACACATGAGTGACACATGTATAAACAAAAATTATTTAAAAATTTTAAAAAAAAATAAGCAGGGGCTCGACTTCATTGCCTCTGGTTTTTTCCCCATTTTAGCTCTGTCTCTCTCGGCAGATGGGTACCCCATCTGTTGAAAGCATCGCACGAACTCCGTAGCTCCAGCGATGAACCCAGAGATCTCCGGAAAAAATTGACATCATGGACCGGCCATCGCAGCTCGAAATCGAACCCCGATCGTCTGAACACGAGGCAAACGACTTGACCATTTCGTCACAGAGACCCTCAAACGCATGTAATATCACCCAAATGGATTGATGGTGTACAACATTTAAGCAAATAATCAATTAAAACCCCTTCCTGTTGCCTGGGGGAGGAACCTAACTCCTACCAGGCGCGTCAGCAGGGTTGCGGATTGCTGAAAGGCCTCCTAATTTGGAGATTAGCTGCGAATAAATAAGCAGCCGTTGACAAAAACGGGTCGGCAGGCATGGAGGCTGTAAGGAGGCAGCCCCTCCACCATGCAAAGACACAACAGGCTAATCACCTGTTTGTCTTAAAAAAAAAACGATTACAAGTCAAAACTTAGAGAAAACCGGACTGACCTCAACGGCGACGAACAGGCGAGAAATAAGGACCACGATTTACGGAACATGGAATGTACAAAGTATAAACGGAAACGAACAAGAACTAATAAAGGAGATGAAGAGAGCAAAATTGACAGTCCTGGCACTTACAGAAACAAAGAAAAAGGGACAGGGCGTTCTGGACCATGACGGCAACATGCTATACTACAGCGGAGTTCCCATGAGTGAACGAGCCAGAGCAGGGGTTGGATGTATAGTGAATAGTAACAACAAAGCAAACATTAAAAGATGGAAGTTCATTTCAGAACGACTGATGGTTCTAAGTCTACAAGAGGAGGATAGTCAAAGGGATATCGTCACTGTGTATGCACCAAACGAAGATGAGAGCACTAACATAAAAGATGAATTTTATGAGCTCCTTCAAAGGACCATTGACGATTGCCATAATGAAATACTTCTCCTTGGAGACTTCAACGCAAGAGTTGGAAACGACTATTCTAGATGGAATGGAGTGATCGGTAGGTATGGAGAAGATGTCTTAAATGACAATGGAAAACGACTGCTGAGATTCTGCAGAGAACAAAACCTTGTCATTACAAATACACAAGGTTTCCACGCAAGCGTATCCATGCCTACACAAGATGCGAGCCGGCAAGAAATGAAAGATCTATAATTGACTATGCAATAGTGAGGAAAACTGATTTCAAGCATGTAAAGGATGCTAGAGTTTTCAGAGGACCAGAGATAGGAAGCGACCACTACCTAGTTAAAATAAAGAGAGAAATTGGAAAACACTATCCAGCCAGGCAAGACCCATCAGCAAGCATGAAACATAATACACGAGAAGAAAATAAAATTAAGGCTTACAAACTACGAGAACCAGATGTTAAGAGGAGATACCAAGGGCTCATAACAACAGCAATAGAAAGGATAGAGGAATCTGAAGAAGATTTGGAAATGCTCTGGGTAAAATTCAAAGACATCCTCAAAGAGGCTGCAGGAGAGGCATGCGGTCAAACCAAAGAAGGGTGGAAGAGAAAGAGTACACCATGGTGGACAGAAGAAGTGAAAACAATAATAGGAGAAAAGAAAAAGGCATGGAAGCAATACCTAGGGGCTAGGAATACAGAAGAACAAAGAAATAAATATAAAGAATATGTAAATTTTAGAACGGAAGCAAAGAAGACTGTGCTCAAGGTCAAACAGAAATCCTGGGAAGAATTTGGAGAGAAACTGGAAAATAATGCTGGAGAAAACCAGAAACTGTTCTACAAGACCTTAAAGAACATGAGGAAGGAAAAGGAATGCCCCCTGAAATTTGTTAAAGATAAACAAGGTGCGCTGTTGACCGCTCCAGAAGAGGTAATGAACAGATGGAAAGAATATTTCTCAGATCTCCTTGGAGTGGAGGAAAACCAAGCTCTGGAAGTAACAGTCCCAATTCAAGAAAAGGGAGTCATGGAGGGAAACGATAATATCACAATGGAAGAACTAAAGGCAACATTGGAGAAAATTAAGATTGGTAAAGCAGCAGGACATGATGGTATAACACCAGAAATGGTTAAATACATGGGAGCGGCAGGAGAGATGCTATTCATGAAGATTCTCAAGGCAGCTTGGCGCCACAAGAAGATACAAAGAGACTGGGAGGTTGCAATAATAATACCAATATTTAAAAAGGGCGACAATCGACAATGTGAAAATCACAGAGGTATTTCCCTTAGTGTCCCCGGGAAAGTCTACTCTAGGATTCTAGAACGGCGATTAAGAGGTCTAGCAGAGCCAAACATGGATGAAACTCAATGTGGGTTCAGGGCAAACAGAAGTACTCAAGACCTTATCTTTACACTCAGACAGCTAAGTGAAAAGGCTCTGGAATATGATAAAGAGATGCATCTCTGCTTTTTGGATTTGGAGAAAGCATTTGATAAAGTTCCTTGGGACAAACTCTGGGAGTGCCCAACAAGGAAGAACATCCCAGGACCCCTGATCTCTGCCATACAGAGTTTCTATAAAACATGAAGAAATTATGTGCGGACATCAAATCAAAAGTCAGGAGAGTTCAAGACCACTAGCGGAGTAAGACAGGGGGACATTCTATCACCGTACCTTTTCATACTCCTCATGGATGAAGTCATCAAAGTCTGCAAGGAACGGACAAAAAAGTATGAAGTACGGTACTGGAAGATGAGACAAAGTTACATATCGGAACTAGCATTTGCAGACGATGTGGCCCTGATCACGAAAACCGAAGCACATCTCCAGATCAACTTGCAGGTCTGGGAAGAAGAGTTGAAGAAAAGAGGAATGCACATCAGCAGCTCCAAAACAAAAACCATGGTGATCGCCAGAGATGAAAAGAGACATCAGATAACCCTGGGAACACGAGCACTGGAGCAGGTCAGCAACTTTAAATATCTAGGAGTGTTAATAGACAGCAGGGGAGGAATCAAAGAGGAGTTAACTGCACGAAGGGCAGCAGCAGGTAGACTATTCCATGCAATAAACAGAGGTTTCCTCAGTAGAAGAGAAATAAGCAGGAAAACAAAGATGGATGTATACTGCTCGACCTATGTGCCTGTCCTGACATATGGATGTGAGTCATGGACAATGACTACAGCCCAAGAAAGGCAATTACAAACTTCAGAAATGAGGTACCTAAGAAAGGCGGTTCAGGTGACGAAAAGGGACAAGATCCGTAACCAGACAATACGTAGCAATCTTGAAGTTCAACCCCTGCAGACACGAGTGGAGCAGTCCCAACTACAGTGGCTTGGCCATGTCTGTAGAATGGAAGAAGATCGGATACCAAAGCAGTCATGGGAGATCAAAAGTCAAGGACGCAGACCCTGAGGACGTCCCAAAGTACTTTGGGAAGACAACATACGACAGTCCCTAAGTGATGGAGGGCTGGATTGGAAATAGGCCAGGAAAAAGAGGGCGGATAGAGCAGTGTGGCGTTCTCTTTGGCAAACCTCTACACCTCAAGGTAGAAGAGGAGCGACTAAGTAAGTAAGTAAACTCCCTGTTGAGCATTGCTCCTTAACTTTTACCGCACTGTTCTGTCAAAGACGGATGTGTCTGATCGAAAGGTGCAAATCCTGCAGTCAAGCTGTAAACCATCGACACAACGCATTCCGTTCTCCGGACTACATCCTGCTACTTGCAAAGCCCTGTTCATGGCTTGGTAGTGGGAGATTGATTGAGAATGAACATAGAAGAATTGCGCTGTGTACTTTTATTTTAGCCCACAAAAGACCCTATTTGCCCACTGACATATTTGCCCCATGACACTGTGGTGATTTTATAATATATAAACAACCAGTGTACCATAGGAAACTAAAAAACAAAATACGGCTGGATTTGATTCTACACTACCGTTACTTCCTTCTTGCTCGATTTTTAGCGGGGAAAGACAAGTTGAATTTTGAGAAAATGAGTTTGGAAAGGATATATTCTTTTTAAATTATTGTGGACTTTGCCCGGAATGGTGAAGTATGTTGTTGTAGAAGATCTTTGTGAGGTAGATCTGTTCAGTTCATTCATATAGATGTAATAAATACTTTTGAAGTGAACACTAACAGACAGACCTATCTTAAAAAGAACAGTAACAGTGTTTTGTTGTGATTTGCGATGGATTATATGAAGAGTGACGTTCCCTTATCGGTGAGTCTAAATGTTTGTGCTTTGTTTTTATAAATTTTTAATCTTCTGAGACGATGAGGCTAATGTCTGGTCAGGCAAAACACACTGATCAGGCAATGTTAGCCAGGGTCAGGAGAAATATACTGGCCAAGACCCTCACCTGACCTCCTTGTTGGTCGTCCTGGAAACGGGCTGTTGTCGAAGACAACAATCTGGCCAACAAGGTGAGGTTCGACGTGATCCCAGTAGTAGTGAGCAACACGCAGATGAAGTCAAGCCTAACACAACTGCCTGGAGGATCCCGGTCCACCTTCATCAGCATGCTCAGTATGTGAGGAAAGCTACTGCAACCTGTCACTTAACATCCTTTTCAGGGTGCACAAAGAGTAACCTACTCACTGTAGGCATTTGAAAACAACAACAACCTTCTTCATCTTGTATCTCAGAAACTAACACACACACACACACAACAATAACACCAAAAATTCTTTATTCATCTATAGATCAACTGATAAAAAAAAGTCACATTCTCTCAAAGTCAACAAAAATAGCAAAATTTGACGTGCTGAAGGTTAGTGCGGCTGCAGGGAAAATTATGTCCATTTTTTATGGCAGCCTAGTAAAGATTAACAAATACTTATCAAGTCTTCCTGTTAATTTCTAAAAAAATTTCTGTATGATAAAAAAGTAAATGAAGAAACCAACAACAATCAAGGAATGGTAGGTAAGTAGGGCAGGATTAATACAGACTAAGATGTTGTACTGTAACAGGTAAGCATTGTTCACCTTTGCTCTCTCCATGGGACTGGAGGTCTCACCATTGAACTGGAAAATTGTCAGGCCAAGGTCAAGGATATATACATCATCATCACTGACAAGTGAAGCAACCCTTGGAATCTGGAAAGAAATATTTTCATTAATGACATTACAACAGATGTTTTGTAATTTCAATCACATTTGATCATATTATCCGGGATCAAGATGCTGAGCTGCGCATGAGCTGCAGTGGTCAGCGACCCATAGCTGACTGTTAGCGTCAGGGCCAGCGAACCATAGATGCCAAGACCCTTCTACACCTCCACGCGGCGATCCTGGATAACAGGCTGCAGCAGGGCAGACTGGCTAAGGAGAAGGGATCGAAGAGGGAATGCTAACCCGGTACTAAAAACATGCTTGCTGAAGTCGGATGTGTTGGACCAAAAGGTGCAAATATCGCAGCCAAGCGACACAGCGCATTCCGTTCTCTAGACTACATTCTGCTACTTAGGCCCTTTCAGGGTTTGGTAGTGGGAAGATTGAGAACGAACGAACGAAGAAGAAGAAGATCATATTATCTATGGCGTCAGTCTGGTAAGAATGCCATTTGCGAGGAAGCCAACAACATTCTGCATGCATCCAAATCTTTTGCAGCGCGGTACTAATGCAGAATTAGGTCTTTGGCTAGTCCATCTCGCCATCACAGAGGTGAGCCAGCACCCATGGGCATGTACAGGCACAGGGTGACTAAAATATTTTTCTATATGTCCATCTGTTGTCAGGCATGCACACTACATGCCCAGCACAGGGATGTTTTTGTGATATCGCACGTTTCCACGCATCCCGAAATAAGTTTGATGTTGAATTTCTTCATTCTTTATCTTTCCCCTTAACTAAATCTTTAGTATGCGTCATTCCATTGCTGTGTTAGTGACTCTGAACTTGCCAGCATGTTTTGCGTAAGATCCACACTTCGCATCTATAAATCATTGCTGGAATGACCATGGAATTACAAATGTGTGCTGTTGCCGTGGTGTCTTTCATCTTATGGAGCATTTGCTTAATGGAGCTGAAGGAATACAAAGATGCTTTTCGTCATCTAGAGATTTTGTGGTCAATTTTTTGGGTGGCATTTATCTCTTGTAGAGATTTCGTGGTCAATTTTGTAGGTGGCATTTATCTCTTGTAGAGATTTCGTGGTCAGTTTTGTAGGTGGCATTTATCTCTTGGCCTATCAGCTATTTATATAGCAGTTGACATCCTCGATGGCTTCCTATCCCAACTTGATGCCCTGCTTTAAGCAGTAGAGGTTTCTGCGGCTGTCTTACTTTAATTTAGCTTCAGACAAGCAGCTCTGCTGACCCCATTTATGTCGTTCAAGGATTGATGGATTCCTCAATGCTATGACTAATGGATACAATGTCATCTGTAGATCATACATTGGTGAGCCATTCGCCATCTGAATTTACGCCTCTGTCAACTCAATTTAACTGTTGAAAAATCTGTTAGTGAGTCGCTGTAAATAGCTTTGGGGAGATGGTGTCGCCCTGTCGAACTCCTCTTGATATTGGAATATATATTGGACACTGGGTATAGCATGATTGCTGTATTGCAGTCTTTGTTAATTTCCTCGATCATTTTGATATAGATTTCAAAAATGCCCTGGTTTCTAAGAGCATTTACTACAGCATTGGTCTTGATACTGTCAAATGCTTTCTTATAATCGATAAATACAAGACATAAGGGTATGCACAATCTGTGCCTTCATCAGTTGACTGAAATCATGTGGATGTGGTGAACGATGGAGAACCCTTTCCTGAATCCGACTTGTTCTCGAGGTTAGTGTTCATCATATTTCCTGTCAATTCTAATGGCAATGAATATCTTGTATATTATCGGTAGCAGGCAAATTGAGTTCCCAAGACGTTCAGTATCTCCAATTTTGTGGTTTACAAAAGCCTGTAAGGATTCCCACTGCATTGCTAGAATTTCTACTGATTTGAGGCATTTATCAAACTGCTTGGTCAGCTGCATTGCTAGAATTTGTACTGATTTGAGACATTTATCAAACTGCTTGGTCAGCTGCATTGCTAGAATTTGTACTGATTTGAGGCATTTATCAAACTGCTTGGTCAGCTGCATTGCTAGAATTTATACTGATTTGAGGCATTTATCAAACTGCTTGGTCAGCTGTGTAACAGTTCCCGCCGGAGCAAGGGGAGTTTAGGATGCATGAACATGTTAAAGCCTAAAGCTACCTGAATGCATGTCAAGGTCACTCACCGTCTCAGCAAAGGAGAACAGAGTTGAGTTAAGGAATGTGGACAGGTAGAAACTGACCACTGGCCTTCCGATTTTGGTAGGGGGAGATTGATTGACAGACGAAATTGGCAACGGGGCTTGCTGCGAGAGAATGAGTGACAGGTGTGCAAAGTGTTTCGTTCCAATTGGGATTGAAGATGACCATACCTGAGATCGATTGGTCAAGCTCTGGCCTTGCTTGAGGATATATAACTCGAGACAAAGTTTAGCTCGAGAGGCTAGATAGAGAGGGCTGGAGAGAGAGAGGCTGGATAGAGTGAGGCTGTATGGAGAGTGAGAGAGAGAGAGACTGAATGTAGATAGTGTGTTTAACTCACCGACTTTAGATAGAGGAGCGATTGATAGACGGTTGGACAAATGTTTAGTGATAGAACAGGATCGCTCAAATAGGTGTGTGAGTTTTGCATTAATAGATAATCTGAACGTGTGTTTGTAAGCAAGGACACATTGTGAACGAGTATGTCGAGATCGCCCGCCCGAGGGGATTTCTGTGAGGAAGAGTATTTGATAAGGTGTGTTGAAGACGCAGTTAAGGCGATGTGTGTGGGATGTAATTGCAAGGCAATAGAACTGGGTTTTTAGATAGTTGGGAATTCCATCAATAGCTAATGCTTACAATTCCCGTTTTAGTAGAATGTTTAGTTAAGATATGTATTATATTGTGTTTGTAATTTCTCTACTCATTCTATGATATGAGTATGATTTAATAAATATGCCACCTGATGTGTGATTTACTGAGTATGGTCATGATGATGTGGATGAGTGTGAGAATGGTCTAAGTTCGATCACGGCAGCAGAGGGTCTGTTACAGCTGCATTGCTAGAATTTGTACTGATTTAAGGCATTTATCAAACTGCTTGGTCAGCTGCATTGCTAGAATTTGTACTGATTTGAGACATCAAACTGTCATCTGGTGATCTCTAGCAACTGATCTCTAGCAACTGTGATCTCTAGCAACTGTGTTCTCTAGCAACTGTGATCTCTAGCAACTGTGATCTCTAGCAACTGTGATCTCTAGCAACTGTGATCTCTATCAACTGTGATCTCTATCAACTGTGATCTCTATCAACTGTGATCTCTAGCAACTGTGATCCTGTGATCTCTAGCAACTGTGATCTCTAGCAACTGTGATCTCTAGCAACTGTGATCTCTAGCAACTGTGATCTCTAGCAACTGTGATCTCTAGCAACTGTGATCTCTTCCTCTGTAGGATTCAATTCACTGCACAGCTTGTCATATTGATCTTTTTCTGTATTTGTTCTCAATCTCCCACTACCAAGCACTGAACAGGGCTTTGCAAGTAGCAGGTAGCAGTCCAGAGAATGGAATGCGTTGTGTCGCTAGCAGCTTGACTGCAATATTTCCACCTTTTGGTTCGATACATCCATCTTCGGCAGTGATATATTGTTAAGTTTCTTTCTGACGATGTATCCAATGAATGTTTACTTTTCACATTAGTTTCCATCAGTATTGGTGTGAAATCACTGAGACTGCTGTAAGTTTTTTATGGCAATAATGCTTCTCCGTGTCGATGCAGCTGTAAATGGTCACCTGACAATGACGGGGGAAAATTTTGAAGCTACCGTATTATCTGGTGTCTGTTATATCAGACATTCATCCATCCACTTTTTTTATTTAAACACTTTCAATGTATCATTCATCTGTGTACATGTGTGGGCTTAAAGAGGGAGAGACAGAGAAAGATAAAAAGAGAGGCAGAGAAAGACACAGAGGGAGAGACAAAGACAGAGAGAGAGACAGAGGGAGACAAAAAGAGATACAGAGAGAGAGTTAGATAGAGAGTGTGACAGATAGAGAGTCAGAGACAGATGGAGAGGTACATGCAACTCGCAAAATAGGGTGTTGGTCAGCTCTAGTTCGCAGACCTAGAGCAAGTAGTCAGTTTTGAGTCGATGGCTGCGGTAAGCTCATTCACTGCTGCATCTTGGCCCCATATAATGATATTCCAATAAGCAATGGTAGTATCAAAGCATATGCTGGTTGCGAGCAAATGTTCAAAACTTCATTGTACAAGGTCTCAGATTTTGTGTGTGAGATGGGGTATCAAGTTCCCTTCCTCATGGCCTTTTCTTCTTTGAGCCAAGCACCCATTTACAGCTGGGTGGCTGTAGTGTAATGCAACTGGGTTATGAACCCAGTCAGTTTGGGGTAAGAACAAGCACTTAACCTCTATGCCATTCGGTAGGCCCGACCTTTAAACACAACCACCAATGAAGAATTCTTGGGTTTTAACTTACCTCTTTAACAGCAATGTGGCCAGTTTTATCACGGCCAAAATGGAACAGTCTACCTTCATACTCCTCAGGGGGCACATGTCTGAATCCAGTGGAGCAGCCTCCCTCTAATGTGCTAAAATAAAATAAAAACAGCAATTTAGTCCAGACTACTACTACTACTGCACACGATCTGCAAATAATACGTGTAATAGTTTACATTGAGGATGCAATATCTGCAAATTTCGGGCTGAGACCTCCGATTTCAGTTGGCTTTTTTGGGTACCGGGTTTGCCTTCCCACTCAATCAACCCAATCAAAACTTGTCGCAAGCAGCCATGAGCCACTAATTGTCTTCAGATCATTTCCATCTTCGGTCGCCTAGTCCAGACTTACTGATATGCTAGAATGTAGTCTAGAATGTAGAATTCCGAGTGGTCCGCCGAGGTCTTTGTGTATGATAAAAGCAAGAATAGCACCACTGCCTAACAGAGAGCAAGCCGCAAGAGGCGACTAACTATGTGACATGGCATGACAATGGCCATGGTTAGGTAGTTTGTTAAGAACAGCATAGATGGCGTCTAACAGGATACGGGTCTACTTTGCTCTAGTGTTTGAATTTATTAAGATGGACTCTCGCATAATTTAACCACCTTACAAGAAACTGGTTGTATACAGACTCTGCAGTCACTTAAACAAGCATAAAGATGTTAAGTTAAAAAGGGAGAGGAAGACTAATATCTTGTCAGGAAAAATATACTGATCTGACATGTTAGTCAGGGTCAGGCAAAATATACTTGTCAAGATCCTCACCTCGGCTTCCCAGTTGCCCTCCCTGGAAACGAGCTGTTTTCATGGTAGCCTGGCTAACGAGATGAGGCATCGATGTGATCCCTTTAGTAGTAAGCGACACACAAATGAAGCCCAGCATAGCAAGACCACCTGGAGGACCTCGGTCCACCATCAGCGTGCTTGGGATGTGAGGAAAGCTACTTCAACCCGCCACTTCACGGACTTTTCACATCACAATTTTTAAAAACTAAATAGAAGAAAATGTATATTCAAAGAGGAGAACTGATCTAAAATGAGGAAAAAAAATGCTCACGTGATGCCTTCAGGGAAGTAAGACTTGAAGAGTTCACTCTCATAATCTTGACATTCACGATGTTGTACAGGGACATCATCCAGGAATGTGTCAAGCTCTACAGTTTTATAAGCTGCAGTGCCATACTCATCCTACAATAAAAGCAGATATTGTTGTATAATTTACTCATCCTAATGTGACAGTTCCAGCCGGAGCATGAGCATTTAGGGCAGGGGTAATGTGGTCGGCGACTCTGAGAACAGAGGTACTGGTACCTGAATATGTGCCAAGGTCACTCTCCGTCTCGACACTAAGTTGACAAAGGAAAACGGGGGGTTGGGGGAAAGAATGTGTCTAGTACAGGTTGGAGCTAGGTGCTGACCACTCTGGCGTTTCGATTGGGTAGTGTGGGATTAGTGACAAACAGAGGTCAGCAGAGCTTGCTGCAACATTTTGAGTGACAGGAATTCAGAGTGATGCGTTCCAATTGCAGCTGAGTGGAGGTAGATTAAACTAGGTGGTGGCTGGAGCAGACATCCCCCTAGAGGACGATTGGACAGCTCTGATACTGCTTGAGACTATATAATACTAGACAAAGTTTAACTCAAGCAGACTGGCCATGGAGAGAGTGAGAGAGAGACAGAATTTAGCTAGGAGTCTGTTTTGCTCGCTGACTTTATAAAAGAGTGATTGATAGGCTGTTTTACAAATGTTAGTGTGTTGGGCATCCTGTGTCTAGAAGAGATCTGAACGTGTGTTGTACGTGCAGGATACCTTGTGAACAATGTATGTTCAGAAGAGTTATGCGAGTGTACAGATTGCCTAGGAGTGATCTGTACGTGAGTGTACAGATCGCCTAGGAATGATCTGAATGTGTGTGTGGTGTGCAGACACAGAGGGAACGATGTATGTTCCAGAGTGTGTATATACGCAGATCGATTGAGCGTGTGTGCATATGTGAGTATACATTGAATAGATTGAATATATAATGTCCAGATCACCCGCCTGAGGGGATCTGAGTGTGAGTGAATGCACAGAATACAAACGTGAGGATGAGTTTTTGAGAGTGTGTTTAGGGTGTAAATAAGGGGACAGGAGTGTGCGGCTAGAACTGGGTTGAGGTAGTCTGGAGCAACATCAATAGCTTATGCTTATAAACTCTGAGTATCTATTTAGCTAAGAGACATTTCTTGTATTGTTTGTAATCACATTGCACTCACTTTAATAGTTGTATGAATATGATGTAATAAATCTGCCACCTGCTGTGTGCTATGTAATTGCTGTGTGTGGTCATGAATGATGTTGATACATGTGGTAACATTCTAGATAGAATAACCCCAGTGAAAACCTGGACTCTGCTACACTATAATAAAAGCAGATAGTGTTGTATAATATACTCATCCTACAATAAAAGCAAATATCGTTGTATAATCTTATCATCCTACAAAAAAGCAGATTCCCCCCCCCCCCCCGGTTATTTTTGAATTATCAAAAACAGGTTAACTTTTACATAACCATTAGCAAAACAATTTGCCCAGGGTATAGTCTGTCGCTTTTATCGGACTGAATTTTCGTTTCACGACCGACGTTTATTTTTTTTTTTTGCGTTCGCCTCATTTATCTAATCCCCAAGGCGGTGTGCGTTGCACTGTGGTTTTTATTTTGCGCCTGTCGGCCCAATGCATCCAACTTCAGCATGCATTTTATGTAAGGGTCTGCTTCCTCCTGCATTTTCTAAGGGTTTGCTTCCCCGGGGTAACGGCCGGTGCTGTGATGGGGATCGAACCCAGCACCTTCGGATTGTGAGCCGTGCCACTTATCCACTAGGCCACGCCGTCCCCCGATGTTTATTCAAATCTTTTTAATCATAGATAGACAACTGGGCTACCGCAGAAATCTGATTAACATACTGCTATTTGATTATAGAGAGATCGACTTTCGTCTTGATCGATTTAAAAACAATGGTGATTTTCTACATTTGTGTTAGATTTTTGATAATGATTTGTTTGCACTTGGATTTGAAGATTCACCCCATTATTGAGAATGGGGAAGTCTAGTTTCTGCAACAGATTTTTCTGAAGTAGATATCTTTATTTAGTTTATTTATGTAGATACAATAATACATTTATAGTGGAAACTAACATATGTGGCCATCTTGTAAACATTGATAATCCGTTTTTGGTGGAATATTTTTTTTTTTCAAGCAAGGGACGCTGAAAGCGGGTGAGTCTATATGTTTCTGCTGTTTTTCAACACTATCACCATCTTCTTGTATCTCAGAAACTAACACACACACAACAAAAACAATAACACCAACAAGTTCTTTATTCATTTATGCCTCTACACACAACAAAATTATATCTTTAGACCAACAAATAAAAGTTCAAGTCAACAACCAAAGTAAAATGTGACATTCTGAAAAATAATGTGGCTGCAGGGAAAATTGCGTCAATTTTTATGTGATGTTGTAAAATCTAATCTCTTAGCACTAGTCTGTTTCAAGGGCCGCCACATTGAGGCGAAATAGGGTCTTTGTCAGTTATGGGTCACTGGCCCTGACATAAGCAGATAGTTACAAATCACTGGCTGCTGTCAGCTCATTCACTGCATCATCTTCAGCACCTTGAAAGGTTTGTGGTTAAAAGAGAATGATTCACCAAAATGAGACAATATCTAATATCAACAACCATCCTTAGTTTGATAATGTGTGCAATGGGGTAAAATAGCCTCTTTCTTTTCCAAAAATATGCTCAGATTTCCACATTGCTGCCAAGAAGACATTCATAAACTCATAAAAATGAACATGACTTGCCTGGGAACTGTACTTTCCAATCCAAAAATGGACGTCATGGTTCAAATTTTCACTGTCGCCATCCTTGAATGTCTGACAACAGAAAACCATATTTGACCGTTTATCCTACATGTAAAGATTACACCATATTTAAAATCTAATAGATTCTTTACATATTAGTTTCAGAAAAATTCATATTACAATATCTGTTATATCTTTTATTAGGGATCAAGATGCTGAGCAGCGCATGAGCTGCAGTGGTCAGCGACTCATAGCTGACTGCTAGTGTCAGGGCCAGCGAACCAAAGCTGCGAAGACCCTTCTACACCTCCACGCCGTGATCCTGGATAACAGGCTGCAGCAGGGCAGACTGGCTAAGGAGAAGTGATCGAAGAGGGAATGCTAACGCGGTACTCAAAAAATATTTGCTGAAGTTGGATGTGTTGGACCGAAAGGTGCAAATATCGCAGTCAAGCTGTAAACTACAACACAACGCATTCCATTCTCTGGACTTCATTCTTCTACTTAAGCCCCTTCAGTGCTTGGTAGTGGGAGATTGAGAATGAACGAAGCCAAGCGAAATCTTTTATTATGTCAGTTGGTTCACAACTCAGATAAAAATGTTTTGTGAAACATCCATTTGTTACTAGAAAGTGATGATCTCAAAGAAACAATCTTCTTCTTTGTTTGCTCACAAACATCCACTACTAAGCCCTGAAAAGGGCTTTGCAAGTAGCAGTCCTGAGAACGGAATGCGTTGTGTCGTAGTTTACAGCTTGACTGCAATATTTGCACATTTTGGTTCAACACATCTAACTTCAGCAGACCTTTATTGGGTACCAGGTTAGCCTCCCCTCTTCGATCCCTTCTCCTTAGCCAGTCTGTTTTGTTGCAGCCTGTTATTCAGGATCACTGCATGGAGGTGTAGAAGGGTCTTGGTAGCTTTAGTTCGCTGGCCCTGACGCTAGCAGTCAGCTTTAAGTGCACTGCCCAGCATTTTGATCTCTTAAGAATTAATCAATAAATGCCTGTCCCATTTTCAGGGCATAGGCCATTGATAATCCTCCACCTGTCTCTCAAGATGCGTCTTTTGGCCACACACATCCGGTTTCAACTAGATTTATTTGGATACCGGGGTTGTCTTCATATCGCAATCCTTATTCCTTATTCTCTAAGCATGAATACACTATTGCAGCATGTTTCCAGGGCCACTGCTTGGAAGTGAAATTAGGTCTTGGTCGGCCCTGGTTTGCAGACCCTGATGCAAGCAGCCAGCTATGAGAAGATGGCTGCTGTCAGCTCATTCAATGTGCTGCATCTTCGGCTCCACATATCGTCGTCTTCTTTGTTCATCCTCAAATCAAGGTCCCGGTTTCTCTTAAAAAGAACACTGTTGTTTGTAAGGATGTTTTATCTCCCTACAGCTTTTGTCTCATATCTGTCTTGCGAGGTCAGTAGTGTTCTCTCTTCCTGCGTCAGCATGCAGCTTTGTAGGATTTTCTACGGTCATGGCATGCTTCCTTCATGGGCACCTGTCATCTGTCCCAATAATCATTTTGTTGTAAAGATGACCCTTGAGTTTGTTATACCCAGTTCTCAGTCTGAGTTGACTTGATCTTCTCTAGTTAAGTTAAAGTAGCTGTCTTCTTTTCTGAAGTTGGGGTGTTGATCAGCCCATTTGTCCCTGAAGTTGGCTTTAATTATGGTGTTGGCCTTATTATATGTGCTGCTCAGGTCTGTTTGTGCGGAAGCTCCTCCACTCTTTGCTAGTTTGTCTGCAGCTTCATTGCCTTCATTATTGCAGTGGGATGGGATCCACTGTATGACCAACTGACGGTGTTCTGCTGAGAGCTGCTTCAGAGAGTGGCCCCACATATGAATCTGTTAACAGAATACTTTTAGTGCTGACTTACATTTAAAATGATGTATGAATCTCCGTTATAGAACTCCCCATAATCCTCTTTAGGCCAGTCCTTGACTTCAAATTTCTATTGAAAGCAGGAAATAAAGATATCTCATGTCCAAATAAAAGAGAATCAAACATTTGATGCAGCAATAGGTCAATCTATTTAATTTACTAAAAGTTAAAATCTATTAACAAGTAAATATTTGAACAAACTTTTTTGGTAAAAGCTTTTATTTATACTAAGACATGCCCAGAATCTGCCAAAATTTGATAGGTCGCGCTAGTAGAGGCTTGTACAAAATATCAGTTCTCTTGGTTATGGGGAAGTTGATTAAAATAGGATAAATAAAAGCCAAACAGGGTGGCTGTGATAGCGCAGTCGTTCGTGCACAGACTTCCCAGCCAAGTGATCACGGTTCAATCCCCAGTTGGTGCAGAATTTTTTTCCAATCGCAAACAGACACCTGTGGTCGACCAAACCAAAACAATAGGCACCAGACAAAAATCTGGGAGGTAAAGGTGGCTAACCACATCATCCATTATGGGTCACAAAATAATGTGGGCCTAACACCATATTTCCTATGTGCAGCACGGTGTAACCTTTGCTTTTTTTTACTTTTTACAAATGGACAACAGTCATGTCATGCTAAATAAAAGCTTGTAAAAATAGTTTATTTTGAAAGCTTCTTTAAAATTCCTTTATCATTGAAATAATTGAGACAGTCTGGTAAAATGTGTACTGTGACAATTGTCATGTTAACAAAAAGATATATATATATATATAGACTGATAAGATAAATACTACGATGTTTTATTTTGTTTTTGAGAATACAGAAGTCAAAATTTGATAGATTAACAGTAGTAGAGTTATGTAGAACATTTCAGCTCTCTTAATGAGACGGTTAAAATAGAAATAAAAATCTGTGTAAACAACTGCCATATCAAGTTTAATTTAAGCTTTTAAAAAGTATAGAGATCTTAAAATATTGAAATATTTTGTCTGGAAAAGTAATTCTGTGCGATCTCATTAAACATAAATTTGGTATGCAGTATCAAGAATGTACCTGCTAATGAACACAATCCCCACCTTGTTAGCCAGACTGCCATGAAATAGTCTGTTTCCAGGGAGAACTGCATGGAAGTGAGGTTCCGTATTAACTTAAAGTCTTTATACTGGTTTAGTTGACTCTACATGTCTACATACCACCAGTTTCTTGGAGGGTAGTTTTTACCAATGTACGAGTCCATCTTAATAGACTCAAACACTGGAGCTAAGTAGACCCACAGCCAGTTAAGCACCATCTATAGCTATTCTTAAACTATCTGGGGAAAGGTACAAATAATGTTGGTAAATTTTTAATATGAATTTTGACCGGGCAGCGATCGTTAAGCCTACTTTTTTTTTTATTTCCAACTACCAAGGAATTTGTAATGTACTCGACACTGAACACGGGGAGTCATATCTCACTACCCAGAGATCAGAGAAGTTTGTACCAGAAGATCCACATGAAAAAAATCCCGTTCCCACCATAATTCGAACACAGGACCTCCAGCATCCGAGGCGGATACGTTACCTCGAGACCACTAAGCGCCCCTGGGTTGTGGGTCAGTATGTTTCACCTGACTGACTGACAATGATCAGTATGTATTGCCTGAAAGACAGTCTCCTCTCTCTATATTACATGACAATGGCGTCATTAACAATGAATCAAACAGACATAAAGCAGTCACCTCAATTCTCCAGATTCTGATACCTGGGGCTGCACCAGCGCCTTGCCATGCAGGCTCTGTTACTGCAGATGCCTCTGAAAACAAAGATCATACATAACCATTGATCAATCAGACAAATAGTACAGCTCTCAGAGCATACTTCAGCAAATACATTCCAAGTCCTCCTGAGTAATCTAGTATAGCCTTCTCCATATCTTCTTTACTCCAACATCTGTCTCTTTTCCACATGTTTCAGTCTATTTCTCCAACGTCAGGGATACCAGTGAGGTGGCTCTTTCAAACAGTCCCACATTAGCAATCTTATCATACCATTTCAATCCTTCCATTCTAAACAAGTACCCACTTATGAAAGTCAGCATTGTTTTGTCGGCTGTTTGACTGACTGACTGCATTGGAGTTAAAGATTTTTATTTCTGTATTAACCTTGTTTCCATTTTATTTTTATTATGTCACAAACATTTAAAGTTACCCATTTTTGGGTACACCAGATGACTTGTCAATCCCCAAAATTGTCACAAAGCACATACTAAACTCCAGTTCTTCTTATATTAGAGGAACATATTAAACTCCAGTTCTTATCTTAGAGGAACACATTAAACTCCAGTTATCTTAGACGTGTTTAAATAAACTCCAGTTCTTATATTAGAGGAACATAATGTGGCAAAAAATCATCAAATCAGCTTTCAAAAGGTATTTTTAAATAATAACCAATTTTTTTTAAATACTTCCTACCACAGATAATTGATAGCTCTATCATTCTGTTTAAATGTCTTAATTTCCCATTTTCAACCATCTTGAATCATCTTTAATTGGTTATTTGAGTATTTATATGTCATAGTTGACAAGAGGCTGCAATTTCTGAACCTTTGGCCTGGCTGAGCCACAACCTATGTCACGAGGACCCAGTCAAGAAAGTCTTGGAAGACAGAACACAGGGAAAAGGAGGAAGGGACAGACCAAGAAATACTTTTGTAACACAAGCATGCAGAGACATGGATGTGAAGACATGCTGGGCTGAAGACGGCCGCAGATGGCATTCAGAAATGGAAAGACAGAATCCTGAGCTTGGAAACTAGACAAAAGACAGAATGACTTGATTATAGTGATGTGGTCAGAGGCTTCAAACCAGTCCCAAGACTCAATGACTTGATTTATAGTGATGGGGTTAGAGGCTCCAAACCAGTCCCAAGACTCAATGACTTGATTATAGTGATGGGGTCAGAGGCTCCAAACCAGTCCCAAGACTCAATGACTTGATTTATAGTGATGGGGTCAGAGGCTTCAAACCAGTCCCAAGACTCAATGACTTGATTATAGTGATGGGGTCAGAGGCTCCAAACCAGTCCCAAGACTGAATGACTTGATTATAGTGATGGGGTCAGAGGCTCCAAACCAGTCCCAAGACTCAATGACTTGATTATAGTGATGGGGTCAGAGGCTTCAAACCAGTCCCAAGACTCAATGACTTGATTATAGTGATGGGGTCAGAGGCTCCAAACCAGTCCCAAGACTCAATGACTTGATTATAGTGATGGGGTCAGATTATAGTGATGGGGTCAGAGGCTTCAAACCAGTCCCAAGACTGAATGACTTGATTATAGTGATGGGGTCAGAGGCTTCAAACCAGTCCCAAGACAGAATGACTTGATTATAGTGATGGGGTCAGAGGCTCCCAACCAGTCCCAAGACTCAATGACTTGATTATAGTGATGGGGTCAGAGGCTTCAAACCAGTCCCAAGACTGAATGACTTGATTTATAGTGATGGGGTCAGAGGCTCCAAACCAGTCCCAAGACTGAATGACATGATTTATATTTGGCTAAATAGTTGTTTTGACTGCCCACAATGAGCAAGGTTAATCTTTTGTGAGCCCTGAAAAGGACGTTGAGTGACAGGTTGCAGTAGATTTCCTCACATTCCGAGCGAACTGATGAAGGTGGACCGTGGTCCTCCAGGCAGTTGTGCTATGCTTGGCTTCGTCTGCGTGTCGCTCACTACTACGGGGATCATGATATCTCACCCTGTTAGCCAGGCTGCCATGAAAACAGCCTGTTTCCAGAGAGTGCTACGAGGAAGCCAAGGTGAGGGTCTTGACCAGTATATTTTGCCTGATCCTGACATGTCTGATCAGTATATTTGATCAGACGTCAGTCTTCCTCCCCTCGCCTAAATAGTAAAAACCCATATTCTGTGCATCCTTAACCTTTCTAACTCTTGCCACCTGGTCTGTAAAATCCAATTCCCCTATGCTCCTGAGAAAATACACACAAAGTAGACATCTGAGGAAAGCTATTTACTGTAATAAAATCATGTGCTCTAATTTCATTTTCTATCTCAGAGTGACTGACCCGATCATCTCTAATGCTCCTACTAGTTATGCAGTTAAATTGTAGAATATATTTATTGAAGACAAACCTGTATCAAATGTACTTGATACATTACGCCGGATACACACACACAACCCTCCCCCCCCCCCCCCCCCCCCCCCTCCAATCACCTAATTCGTTTGAAGTTTCCTATTTGATGGAGGTCATATTTGTTGTTATCTCCGGACATGTGTTTTCTGTGTAGATGTAACAATATTATGGCCAAAATCTAAGCAGAACAGCTCGAAATACACCTAAGTATAATGAATTTTCAGGACAGATATAGGTCTGAAGGTCTTCATTATATTTAAACTCTAAGTCAAATGTTTTATCAATGAAAAATGCAAAGACCAATATCTTAAACTGAGGAAAGATGTCTTACTCTTGACCTCCCTCTCCTGTTTGGAGCCAAAGAGGGCCATGTTGCTGTCCTTCCAGTCATACTTCTTGCCTTTGACGAATCCTGAAAAACAGCAAGTCAAGAATTCCTTATGTGTGTGTGAGAGAGGGGGGTGAGAGAGCGAGAGGGAGTGAGAGAGACGGTGGAGAGAGAGAAGGAAGAAGAGAGGGTGGATAAACAGGGAGGAAGGATGGAGAGATAGAGAGAGATATAGGGTGTAGAGAGACAAAAGAATCATCATCACATATCACGTATGAGTAGCAAAAGTAGATACGGCTACAACAGTGTCCAGACACAGGTTACTGCTCTCTTATGAAAAAACCATCCTGCACGGAAAGGTGCAACACAGATGACGAAGAGGTCATCCAATAAAGAGGTGGTAGGACAACATTAAAGAATGCACCAATCTCTAACCAGAGGAGGCACAGGCAGAGGCTGCTGACAGAGAGGGGTGGTGTGGGGATGTCTTCATGGGTGCCCAAACAACCTCACCGGTTACAGGATGACCTGCCCTGAAAGTTATGCTAATTGTTTACAGTTCAGTAGGATTTCTTCAGCCATTATGCTTTTTTTTCTGCAAATCATTGCTCATTTAGAATAGGACTGGCTTCTTCGATAAAGTCTGCTGTTTTCTCAGGGTTGCAATATGGCCACAGTTTCTCATGGAGGGAAGTGAGCGTGGATCGCATCCTCCTCCACAGATATACTTTTTAGGGGTAGTCCTAAAGTACATGTGCTGTTGATCTTAATTATTTTAGTCATTTCTCTTTTTGTCATAACCTTAACGTTTTTATACTGGTTTAGAAGACTTCGCAGAGTCTGTATACAACCAGTTACATTTGCATTACCTTGCTCTAAAAGCTATGCGCATCCAATCTATTCTTAAATGCATTAACTGTCCCTGCCTCCACTACTTCCTGTGACAATGCATTTCAAGCATTCACCACTCTTCAACTAAGAAAATATTTCCTAATATCTAATCTGGACCTTTCTTTAGTTAATTTGAAGCTATGCCTTCTTGTTCTTGTAGGTGGTTGTATTTTAAAAAACTTGTTATAGTCTAATTTATCCTTTCCTTTGATTCTTATAAACCTCAAATTCTTCTCTTTTCTAGACATTATAGGCCGGTTTTTCTGAGTCTTTCCTCAAAACTATAATTGGGGATGTCGTGAGCTAGTGGTAAAGTGAAAGCTACGTTTCTAGGGAAGGCTATGAGGAAGCCGAGGTGAGGGTCTTGGCCAGTATATTTTGCTTGACCCTGACTAACATGTCTGATCATTATATTTTGCCTGACCAGACAGTCTTCTTTCCCACAAAAAAAGAGTAAACATACTCAGTGTGGGGGCATTCAACAACAACCACATCAGATAAGTGGAAAACTGCATCTTGGGAAAAGATATTTGAATGGTGAATAGTCTTTTTCACCTATGAAATCTCAATGGAAATGCAATCCGCTACAACATCATGTTGATGAAAATTGTGGTAACTACATCAGTTAATTACTATATCGAAGAACAGAAAAGCAAGTGGTTTGGGCATTTGACAAGGATGTAGTATGATCAACGTACAGCGAGGTCATACTAAATGGAGGTTTCAGGGCCACAAGTAAGAGATTGACCCCCAGCAACATTGGATAGATGGGATGAAACACTCCAAAAGTTCAGCGTGTCAGAAGCACAAGCGCCCCCCCCCCCCCCCCCCCCCCCCCAAGGCAAGAGCAGAAGAACAAAAGAAGACGACAAATCTCAACGGAGACTAATTCGGATGCAAACAAGTTGAGCCCTTATTGATTTAATAAACATATCCATCCATTTCTGGGTTTTTTCAAGTCTTCTTCAAATCTTCAACCAACATGTTTTGAGATTCTTATATTTCACTTCATGCACACTGGAACAATGCCACTTCATATTATATTTCATGGTCGCAGACACAGTTCACAGGTAAAAATCGCCTATTAGTGGCCTATGTTAACTTTCAGGCGGGTGGTAGCAGAATAATTATATTCTGTATTAAAAACATATTTTTATTATAATTATGGCAATGCAGAGACTACACAACATGAGGAAGATATGGCAGAATACCAACAAACATATTTTTTTTTTTTTTGCTTAGATGTTTGCCTCACTAGTTTCTTCTGGTGGAGGCGCGCCATTTTCCACCCCAGACCGTAGTCCATTGGGCGATATCAGGACGCATAAACCAGTGCTTGGATGCATGTGTGTGTCTGTATGTACTTATGCTAGGTTTGTGCGCCCTCAGAAGCTAGCGCCCAACCAAAGTGCAATGGAAGGGCCTCACCACGAGGGTGCGTGTGAAAGTTGTGCAAGAGTGTGACTGTAGGATACAGTCAAATGAAACAGAGTGAGGTAAAAGAAGACAGAGGGGGAAGAGTGGCCCCCAGGGTGAGTTCCAGCGAGAGTTGGGCATAGAGGAGAACTGGTTCATAAATTCCATCATGATCAGAAAATTGATATACTTTGGCCCCATCAAAAGACACAATGGTTCTTAATGGAAGGTATGGTGACTGGCAAGAGAGGCAGAGGCAGACCAAGAAGGCAATGGCCCCAAGATGTCAAGGAACGACTGGGCATGACTCTGGAGCAGGCTGAAGATTTGGCATGAGATCAAGTTTCTTTCAGACAGGCTGTGATGGGAGCAACGTTCTGCAAAGGACATGCCACATGATGAAGATGTATTTTAAATATCTAAAATGCAGACTCGGTAGACGATCGCAAGATTTTCTTCAGTTTGGATTTGAGCAAAGATTTCTTTGAGGAAAATTTACCCTCACGAAAGCTATAAAAGTAGGGGGGGTTGTTGCTTACCTGAAGGCATGATTGTAGTTGGTAGTGAGTTATCTGACACGACAGTTACAACAAATCTGAGAAAGAGACAAAATGTAATGTGTGATTATTGCAAATATGTGACCTCTCTATCACATTCTAGATACTTTGTTTATCGTCCATCATCAGTTCTATCAGTATCTCTTCTCTGCATTTATCTTCTCTTTCTTTTCCGCGTCTTCTCTTGCAATTTTAATGCCAGCTGAAAAGTTTATTTTTTAAATTATTGTTCAGTTTCAGTTGTTCACCCCTGACCTCTTGAGATCGTTGAGCTTTCTCCTTTTGATCGTGATTAGGTTTGGTGTACAGTCCACTTCCATTCTTGATTCTACGTGGTACTTCATCATTTGTGATACTGTACAGTCTTTGTATGTGATATTTAGGAGTCTTTTCTAAAACATCTCTTCTCCATGGCCTGGATTCTTCTCTGGAGGTCTGCTGTGATAGTCCATAATTATTTAATTATTTCAAAAGGTCCTGCAGCAAATACTGCCGTAGGGGCTAAGTGCTGGAATCTTCATTATGTGAGGTTTACTGCTAATGAGATGAAAGTGACTAGTTTTCATCATCTCTGATTTGATTTTCCTAGCTCTTAGATGAGTCATGTATACATTTTACAGCAGGGTAATCTGGACTATGCCGCAGCTTGATCACGAGAGCCAATGGCTTTAATTGCAATGTCACTCGTATGCCCACTTTAACATGTTTTTTAAACGATAAATTTAGCACAGGCTTATACTTACCACTTAGCTTATTATGTCTATCTCCCCTAACCCCAATGGTTGTAGTTGCGTGTTTTGTCTCAACCCTGTGTTTATTCTAACTGGCACCTGATACTAGGTCACACCAGGGAACCAAGCCTTTACCTTTAAGTAACCAGTTTCAAGAGGTTAAGGAGTGCCATAGCTCTCGCTCTCTCTCTCTCTCAAAAGCATGTTTGTGCTTATGGGAATGTGAGTCACTGTTATAAAATGATAAGTCAGCACAATCTAAACAAGAGAAGTGAGTGTTTCTCAACCTTGTTGGAAGCATTGATCTGTTACTACTTTTTCACATCTCCCCCTTGCTGCTGTAGTAGAGGATTGCGTGTCCTTATGACACCACTAGCTATGCCAGCCTGAATCATAGCAGCCAGCAGTCTCCCAAGCTGCACAGGTCAGAGGGTAGGGCCCAACCAAATAGATACACACTTGCTGCTCAGCACTCAAGACAGTTAACGGCTAAGAAGAGCAAATTTGAGCCACAGACCAAGCAAAATTGTGCAACGACACTTGGGTTCAAAGCAAAAGAAGGGTGGGCAGTCATACAACACACACTGCCTTTGGACATCTCAGCTTTTGTGAGGTGAACTAATCAATGTTTTTCTTCAGTGCACTTCCTTCAACTGTAAATCAGCTGTGGACCCTGATCCACATTGGTAAAAAAAACATCCAAGAGACTGGTTGTATACAGACTCTCTAGAATCTTCTAAACCAATATAAAGATGTTAGTTATTTCATAAATATATGTGAGGTAAAAAATATTCTGTAGTGAATGAGATAAAATTAATTGAGACAACTGTGGTGTCAGGTGGACAGATCCTTCCACTGAACCCCAGATGCCAGATGCTATTAAAAGTTGTATTTTTGGTGACGGCAGGAGTTTAATGTCATTCTCTGGACAAATCAGATGTTTCATGTTATTTGGCCACATGCCAGGCATTTCAACTGGATCTAGATTTCTTGGAGTCCTGGTGAGTGAAGGCTCATATTTTGTATTTAAAAACTACCCTACTTATGCCCAAAATGTTGTTTCAGTGGCTCCCAAACCTGAAGATGGGGTCAATGAAGAACTCTCTTATGGTCCATGAAGAGTCAGAGAACCAATTCTTGATTTTTTTATATTTTCTTTCCACTAAATAGTAAATACATTAATTGAATTACGCAGCTTGCTAATATATTTATATGTCTGTTGTTTTTCTGTATAGTCTTTGTTCCATCAGATGACGTTGTTGAATACCCACAATAAGTAGGATTACTCTTTTGTGCACCCTAAAAAGGATGTTAAGTGGTGGATTGTAGCTTTCCTCACACCTGAGTATGCTGATAAAGGTGGACCGGGATCCTAAAGGCGGTTGTGCTTGGCTTCATCTGTGTGTCACTCACAACTATGGGGATCATGTCGATCCCTTACCTCGTTATCCAGGCTGCCATGAAAACAGCCCGTTTCCAGGGAGGGCTACGAGAAAGTCGAGGTGAGGGTCTTGGCCAGTATATTTTGACTGACCCTGACTAACATGTCTGATCAGTATGTTTTGTCTGACCAGACGTTAGTCTTTCTCCCCATGGAAATGAGTGAAAACACAAATAATAAGTATGTGTTGTCCAATCTAGTTGTTTTCTTCCTGCCCTCGTTACAACAGATAAAGAGTAAAATCTTTGAGCCTCCATTGTGCTAGGTGCCTCAGCTAATACTGAATTTTGCTTCATAAGTTCCTTTCCCTGTCATCAATCAGGCCACTAAACACAGCTGGATGACTAGGAGTTGTCAAGACAGCTGACCGATCCTGGCTAATTTTCCCCACTGTGTCACTCATATTTGTATATTATTGACCACTTCTAAATTTAAATCTCAAACTTTTTAAAGTATTGAACCTAATCACTGAATGTTGTAAATGTAATATTTAGGTGAACATTGAATTATGTTAATATTATTATGCAGATTACATATACAATTTATTTCTTGTGAATAGGAAATATCACATTATTTTTTAAATTAATATGGACGGAACAGAAAATATAAAACTCGTACAACAGATTGGGAAAAGTCAAAATTCATTAACATGAAATGTGTGACGTAGAATATTAGAAATATGTTTCACCTGGTGATGTGGAGGAGAGTTCTTTGTGATGAATTATCATGGGCTTCTGGGAGCTATTGCTCTCTCAAGCGTTGTTCCAGCCTTTTAATGGCTGTTCGCGAGTTGATGTAAGGTGGTAAAAATTTGTTTGAGTTTTTTGTTTTTTTTAAAGCCTAGAGAAAAACAGCAGAATGATCGAACGAATGCAACCAGAACCTCAAGGACAACGACCCAAAAACAGAAAAAAAGCAAGAGTTGCAGACATTATTTACAAACTAAACGAGAAGACTATGTCGTCGCTTTTTATACTCGAATATAAAAGAGAGAAGAACTATCACAAAGGTGGCTATTTTAGTAGCTCGGAAAACAAAACACCACAGATTATCCTTGGCATCAGTCCAGCAAGTATGAAAGAAAGCCAACAATATTCTGAATGCGTCCTGAACTTTTGCAGTGCTGTACCAATGCAGACCTAAGCCTATGGTCAGTATATCCTGACATGATTTTTTGTGTTCGCCTTATTTCTCTATTCCCCAAGGCGGGTGTGCGTTGCACTGTGGTTTTATTTTGCGCCTGTCGGCCCAGTGCATCCGACTTCAGCATGCATTTTATGTAAGGGTCTGCTTCCTCCTGCATTTTCTAAGGGTTTGCTTCCCCAGGGTAACGGCTAGTGCTGTGATGGGGATCGAACCCAACACCTTTGGATTGTGAGCCCTACTAATGACAGGGCGTTGCTACGGTAATCCTGCTCAATTTGAGAGGAATCACAGGTCTCAGACACTTGGTCCACGTGCTTGGCGGATAAGCCAATGGTGCGAGGCTACCATCTGAGGGATTACGGCCGAACGCCTCTAAGCCGGAATCCCGCCCTGAATATCAGCATCACTGCGACGGGAGGCAACGATATGGTTGGGACCTGGGGCTCGCGTCTCAGCCCGACCCGGTCGAGCCGCAGAAAGAGGTCTCTGCAGTCCCGCCGATCAAAGCGGGCGGGGAGCTGCTCGATATTCACCCCATATGGCGTTGAGGTGTGAAACCACTAGTAGAAGACTTAGCTCTCGGTCAGGGTGTCGTAAGCAGTAGAGCAGCCACCTCATTGCGAATTGTTGAGACTCAGCACTTGATCATGAGATATGTCCGCACACCAGGCGAACATCTCCGTGCCATGACCAGGCTTGTCCCCTGGTTAAATGCACTCCTGCCTCGTTCTTTACCTCTGTCTGCTATCAGTCATCCCAATGGACGCAGAAGAGATGCAGGCCAGCGGACATTGCACCTCTGCCCTATTGTGACAACCTCCTAGGTGGCGGGGAATGCTAGGCGTACCATCACTGCAGAGGAGCGGAGAAAATAAAGGGAGCAAAGCGATACCCCACTCACATGCATATGCTACGTTTCTGGCAGGACGTGACGATCCTGGGACATAGACACACTGGACTGCCTCTCTTCCGGGACAGTACAAACTAGTACATACAGTCCATCATATCATATCATATCATCACCACACCCTATAGACATGAGTGGTGAAGACTCGATAGTCCTGCAAGACAACTTCTCTAAGAGAGACAACTCTGACCACAAACAACTGCTGCCTTGCAGATAAGCTGGGGACAGCCAAAAGCTGAGGAGGGCATCCCTACAGAAACGCCTGTTGAAATCGGATGCACTGGGCCACAGGCTTAACGAAACAGTGCAACGTATATCGCTGTATGATGACGTTACAACCTAACAGAAAAAAGTATGGTGCTCATCCTGTGGAGTCCCGCCAGGCAGCGAGAGTGCCGGGCCCCACGCCTTGAAGGGGCCCACCCAATGCTACTGGTGGTTACCCACCCATGTGCTGTGGAGTCAAGGCACAAGGTGATGGGGCAAAAACTATTGGCCAAAAACCCAACACCCTCAGAATACTACAGTGGAATGCGGAGGGAGTCTTTAACAAAAAGCTTTCCCTAACACATCACCTGCATGAAGGCAAGATTGACGTGGCATGTATTCAAGAAACGCACCTCAACAACAACCACAAATTCTCAATCAGAGGATACCAGACCTTCCGTCTTGATAGAGAAGGTCACAAAGGAGGGGTTCTGATACTGACACGTAACTGCATACCGAGGAGCGCGGTAGCTGTCAATCACACTGGACAAGCAGAAATTGTAGGAGTCGACATAATGACACAAGAAACGAAGATCCGCATCTTTAACCTGTCTGGTCCACCCAACAAAGACCTGTCGCTCTCGAGTATGGAAATCAAGGACTCCAGCTGCCTAGTAGTTGGAGACTTCAACAGCCACTCAGAGAGATAGGGATATTCGGACACAGACAACAGAGGTGATGAAGTGGAAGACTGGGAGATAGACACAAATCTCTATCTTATCAATAGGCCGGAGGACAGCCCTAGATTCTATTCTAGAACATGGAATACCACCTCTACTCCAGACTTGGCCTTTTCCACGGTGGATATTCACCACAAAATAGACCGCCAGGTGCTCAACCAATTGGCAGGTAGCGACCACAGGCCAATTAGGCTAGAAGTTGATATGGAAGTAGGCCCACAGGAAATAAAACCGCTACCATGTTGGAATTATAAACGAGCCGACTGGGACAGATTTGCAATCCTGACAGATGGGCTGTGTGAAACCATCAACACACGGAATAACAATTTGAAAACTATGGTGGAAAGCCTAAGCAAAGCAATAATGCAAGCAGCCACCGAAACTATCCCAAGAGGGGCAAGGAAAAACTACAAGTCATATTGGAATGATGAATTGCAGAAAGCGGAAGACGAAGTCTCAAATTCTAGGAACATGGCAGAGAGAGAACATTCTATGGAGGCAAATATCGCCCCCAAGGCATTAGTGAAGAACAAAAGAGCCACGACAACATCAATATGGCACCAGAGGAGCACATGATGGCAAAACTAACAATGAATGAAATGGAAGAGACCATGAGAACTTTAAAGAAAAAGAAATTGCCCGGAAAAGATGGGGTAACAAACGAAATGCTGATGGGGTTGGGCCAAACAGCAAAGAGGAAGTTACTATCAGTCCTGAACCAAAGCTGGTAAAGGGGAATTGTACCGCAGGCATGGAAAGACGCTGAACTTATACCAGTACCAAAGAAAGAAAAAGATAGAACAGATCCAAATGGATACAGGCCTATCAGTCTACTGAGCTGTGTAGGAAAACTGATGGAACGTATGATAAACACCAGACTGATGTGGCATCTGGAAGAAAAACACATTCTAATTCCACAGCAAGCAGGCATTAGACAGCACAGATCCACTGAGGACCAGATCACTCTCATAGCCCAGGAAATAGAGGATGCTTACCAGGAGAAAAAACACACAGTAGCGGTGTGGGTGGATTTAGAGAAGGCATTTGACAAGGTGTGGAAAGAGGGACTTAAAGTCAAGCTACAAAGAAGTGAAGCTTGTGGGAAAATGTACAGATGGATCAGCCACTACCTCGAAAACAGAACAGCCAGAGTTCAAGTACAAGGGCAGATGAGCAAAAAGGTGACACTTGAGCAAGGAGTATCCCAAGGGGAAGTACTGTCACCCACACTTTTCCTGGTGTATATAAACAACATCACAGAGAATATACCAAGAAGAGTCCACATCTCCATGTTTGCAGACGATCTGGCTATGTGGACCTCTGAGAAAAATCTCACCATAGCAAACAATCGGATGCAGCAGGCCCTAACATCATTGGAGGAGTGGGCGAACTCATGGCCGGTCAAAATAAATGAGGAAAAAACAACATGTACGATATTCTCGCTTTCAAATAAACCCCAGAACACCAAAATAAGTCTTAACGGCAAATATCTGCGGCCAAACGACAACCCAAACTACCTGGGAGTCACATTTGATTGGCGCATGACATGGAAAAGTCAGATCGAGAGAAACCGAATGAGAGCCAGACAAAGAATGGCAATCATGAGGAAACTTGCTGGCATAATCTGGGGAACAGACGAAAGTATACTAAAGAAACTGTACACTGGAAGAGTGAGACCAGTTCTCGAGTATGGCATTGCGGCATGGACAACAGCAGCAAAGGCGAACTTTGATAAAATTAGCAAACTTAAAAACCAAGCCATGAGAGTTATAACAGGAGGCATGAAGTCAACGCCAATTGTATAACTTGAAAATATTACAAATCTGCAATCCATGACCGACAGAAGAGACTGCAGAGCCCAGCAGCAAGCAGAGAAACTCAAAAGACTGACAGACCATCCAATGCATCAGAGACTAAATAGATTTGGAAATGGGAAACTAAAGCGGAGAAACTTTGCAGAAATAGGCAAAGCAAAGATGAGCGAAGACCCTATGAACACATTAACAACACCAAAGCCCATCCCTACTGTACGCAAACCTACCTGGAAACAGCATATCATTCCGGAGGTGGTAGAAAATATACCAGGTATTGGAAACAAGAACAGCCAGACTGAAAAAGAAAGAAGAGACATAACCCGGAGGTATATAACGAAAAAGTACCCAAGCATGGACTGGACCCATGCATACACCGACGGTTCTGTAACAAACACAACACAGAATGGAGGGGCAGGGGTAATCTTCAGCCTACCAAATGGTAGAAAAATGACACCATCAGTGGCAACTGGAAAATACTCAAGCAATTTCAGAGCGGAGGCAGAGGCACTGAGGGCTGCCGTAGAAGCAATGCTGACAGGCGAAAGCAATGAAAGCCAGAAAATCCTGTTTACAGATGCCCTGGCCGTAGTCACAGCACTAAAAAGCCAGAAAAATACTGAACTTAATGATTTAAGAGCAGTACTCTGTCAACTATGCCAGCAGTCCGCACCAAAAAGAGTAGTGGTACAGTGGGTTCCATCCCACTGTAACATCCAAGGCAATGAGGAGGCAGACAGACTGGCAAAAGAAGGTGCAAGACTACCACAACCAGATTCTAGTGTGACCTACGAAGAGTCCAAAAGGCTCATTAGGGCCAGATACATGGCCAAATGGGAAACAGAACATACTGGCGACACAAAAAATGATGCCTATTACCAGTTGAACAGAAGAGAGCAGGTCGTGGTCTTCAGACTCCACACAGGCCACAACAGACTGAGGTACCACCTATTGAATAAACTGAAGATAGGTGGCACTGACGAATGCACTTGTGGTACCGGGAAAATGACCGCTGAACATCTGCTCCAAAACTGCCCGACATGCGAGGACCAGAGAAAGCACATGTAGCCATCACCAGTGGCAACAATAGACAAGCTCTGTGGCAGTGTTGACAACCTCAGGATGACCGCTGCTTTTTTTGAAAAAATACAGGTTTATGTTTGACAGCTAAAAAAAAACCTCTTTATCTTCATGACGTGACATGATGATGACTTACATAGCGAGCAAACTTTGCGTTTGAAAGGCGTTTCTTTTCGTGGGTCTCTGACGAAGTCCATCTCGCTACTCCTCTTACACATTCAATTTTCTCAGATGTTAACAGTATCATTAGCTTATTTTGATTTTTTTCAAACTTCAAAGCTTAGTGCTCAAATAATCATCAAAGTCAGGAATTTCAACAGCCGCAATCAGCTACAAACTGTGCCAGCTCATTTAACACTTGAAACAGCCTAGAACTATGGTCGCCAATATCAATAAATATGTGAGCTACTTCTAAAAATATAACATTCTTTAGCGAATTACCTTCCAAAATTTAGCATTTCTATCATTCCACGTATTGACATGTATTAGAACTTGTAAAAATGTATAACATGAAAAAAGGCAAAAATTTCACAACAACAACATAACATACTGGAATAAATTAGTCACCAACTTCAAAATCACAATTATTATAGATCTATAAATTACTGTAACAAAAATTACTTGAAATGTAGGAGGAGTGGGTGGTGTTGGGGTGTAAATTGAGTGCAAGCTTGGTTTACAATCCCGGTTTGAAATCACGGTGTTCAGTTTGACTGGGCATGTCTGGAATTTTTCTCGGTATGACTACTACTTCACGTACAGAAAGGATTTTCAAAACTACTATACTATAAAACTGACAAAGTAAGTAAGTAGTCCCTTCTTAGTGATGTCTGAATTTAGATTGATGCGATCTTGAAGTAACAATTCTCTATTAGTTTTCATTTTCCTTGTGGCATTGTCTATACACTTCTGTGTTGCAAGAGCTTATTTTTGCCAAGTTTGAAGTGCCTCTTCAGGCTGCATCTCCATTTGGACTGGTCTGCAGCTATGTTTTCCCAAGATGTCAGATCCATATCCAGTGCCTTCATGTCCCGCTTACATGCGTTATTTAACCTCAGCTGTGCTTTTACCACACGTCAGCTGCCCATAGAAAATATCTTTGGGGATGCAACTGTCTTCCATGTGACAAACATGACCAAGCCAACGCTGTCTTCGCTGGTGAAGAAGGGTGCACAGATTTGAAAGACCAGCACGAAAATGCCCTTGTGCCCCTGTCTCTCTATAAGACACCAAGGATCAATCTCAGGTGCCGAAAATAAAAAGTGTTGAGACTTTGCTCTTGCTTGACATAGGTTGTCCATGTTCCACAACCATATAGGAGCATACTGACGACACAGGCATTGTAGACCATGGCCTTTGCTGTAAGTTTGGGGTTTTCCGAGATGTGAGATAGTAAAATATTTCAGCAGCTTTGCCAAAGCGATTGCCTATTTTTGGGTCTAGGGAGAGCTTATTGTTGAGGCCCCCCAAGTAAGTGAACTGGTCCACAGTTGTCAATTCGCAGCTGTCGATAGTGATGGTTGGGTTGACATCCATGTCTTGTTCCAGTATATCTGTTTTATTCATGCTTATTGTGAGGCCAAAATCTTTGCAAGCCTGGGAAAAGCAATCTATAAAGATCTGGATTTCCTGCAGACTGTGACAATTGCAGCATCTTAAGCAAATAAGTCCCTGAGAGTAACTTCCCTTATTTTGGTTTTAGTTTTGGGTCTTGCAAGATTAAACAGACGACCATCTGATCTAGTGTGAATGCAAATCCCTTCTGTTGTATTTCCAAATGCATGCTTGCAAGATTAAACAGACGACCATCTGATCTAGTGCGAATGTAAATCCCTTCTGTTGTACTACCAAATGCATGCTTGCAAGATTAAACAGACGACCATCTGATCTAGTGCGAATGCAAATCCCTTCTGTTGTATTTCCAAATGCATGCTTGCAAGATTAAACAGACGACCATCTGATCTAGTGCGAATGCAAATCCCTTCTGTTGTACTACCAAATGCATGCTTGCAAGATTAAACAGACGACCATCTGATCTAGTGTGAATGCAAATCCCTTCTGTTGTATTTCCAAATGCATGCTTCAGTAGAAGCACAAAGAGGATTCTGTATAGTATCGGGGTCATGACGGAGCCTTAACACCACTGTATACTGATTGGCTGTGATGCATTACCGTCAAATTAGACTGTTCATTTCATATCCTCACTGCATCGGTGATTGCACAATCACTAAGTCATCTATCTACCGACCTCGCAGCCACACTCTAACCCTGTAGTCAGGTTTACCAATATTGTAAACCATCAGTTGAAGTTGATGAGGGTGCATTCTTGTGAGATGACCAAACCAGGATATTTTTTTGCCTGGAAAAGTACTCCGCACAAGATGTACGACTTTGTTTCTCTTTGCTGGTAACACCAATTACCTTTCTGAAAACACTTCATTTTACATGTTGAAACAATGCCGTAACATAATGAGCCAGGAAAATTATGAGTGTCAACATCGCCCTGATGATTCAGAGCTGATGAGTCAAAGCATTTTTGGGGTCCTTTGTTCGAAGAGGGTACAATTTGCATAGTAGTAGTAGCAAAGCACTGACTTTTCATGGCAAACGTGCCGGGTACAAATCCCGCTATCGGTACACTCTAGTTAATCCAGCTGTAAATGGATCTCTGGCACGCATACGACTAGCGAAGTAAAAGACAGCAAGGAAAGGAACTGACCACCCTGCCTTGTATAAGCTGTTGCTTAGTTTAATGAAGTCTCTTAACATTTCCAGACAGTAGTGTAACTACTATGAGACAAACCTTTACCTTTAATGTTCAAAGTTACTCATGCCCAGTTAATTAATTCTTGACGTTTATTTGCTAGCGGATTACGGTGGTTCTTCTTACAACCCAAGGTGTAATGAAGGTGGACCGGGGTCGTCCTAGCTGTAGTGCAATACAAGCTTCTCAGTAAGCTTACCACTATGTGGATACCAGTGTCTATCCCCATTTCGTTTGCAAGATTACTGTAACACAGACCTTGATCTATCAAAATACCCTAATTTCCCTAACTTAGTTTTAAAATCTGAGGATCGGCTGGTCAAGCAGTTTGGATGCAGATCTTCTGACCAAGGGGACATGCATTCAAAACCTCAATGAAGTACATGTTTTCTGTCTATTGTAGGTAAAATCTTGGTATGTACAGTGTGTGCCTTTATTCCTCCTCCCTATAAATCCTCCTAGGTAAACCTCAGCATTGTGAATAAATGATGTGAAGAGTTTTCTTTTGACAGTTTAAGGGACAGATGAATGCATGGTTTCATAAAGACTTCTTCAGCGCTCGTTCTAAAAAGGATGTTTCTGGTGTAGTTTACATTGAGGTCTTTCGGCCTGTCACATCTCATTTCAGCACTACATTTTTGGGACCTGGTTTGTTTTCACTCTTCGATTCATAATCTCTTAGTCAGGCTGCATGGTTGCAGTGTGTTTCCAGGGCCGCCACTTGGAGGCAGAATAGGGTATGGTCAGTTATTGGTCACTAGCTGCTGTCTGCTCATTCACCCCTTTTTTCTTGCTACAATGTGAAGTTTAGGCCAGCACTCCAGTTAACTGATTCACTGCTGCATCATTTGTCCCCTCTTAACCTACCACTTGACGTCCTTCCTTTTCAGAGCGCACAAAAGAGTAAACACTCATTGTGGGCATTAAATAACAACCAATCATTCATTATGTTTCATCGCAAATATGAAATACAAGTGTGGCGTGCAGAATAATTTCTTCAAGTGAAAACTGTTAGAAAACATATTTGGCATCAATGCAGCAAGAATTCATCGTTCAACCTATTTCATTGGCTTTTATGTTTTATTAAATTGGTATTTATTTGTTTGTCTATCTCTCTGCCAGGCATTCTACTTAGGTAGTTCAAGTATATAATACACTTGTGCTTCAATACTCCATTGTGCTTCAATAAGTGGTTCTTGTAACATAGTCCTGCTCACCAATGTGTACCATTATAAATATGAAGTACTTAGTTGTGGTGAAGTGTGTCATAAGGATTTCCTTTGTGTTGTTGAGTCCGTTATGTCAAGAACTGAAATTACTGCACTTCAGGAAGACCTCAGTCTCTTTCAGGAAATGAATACTGATGGTTTCTATAGCTCATTGATTGTACACACTGCTGCTCTGTTCTCTCAGGCGCCTTACAACTGTTGTACCCATGTTCGATTGAAAGATATTGCAGTCTATAAATTGCCAGGTTATCGGTCGCAGTCTAATTATCCAAGTCCAAAAGGCGAAAACTGAACAACTTCAATATGTCACCCCTATCCATACCCTTCTTCTTCTTCTGCGTTCATTCTCAATCTCCCGCTACCAAGCCCTGAACAGGGCTTTGCAAGTAGCAGGATGTAGTCCAGAGAACGGATGTGTGTTTTGTCGCTAGTTTACAGTTTGACTGTGATATTTGCACCTTTCGCTCTGACACATCCGTCTTCAGCAGAATCCATACCTAGTGCCCTTGCTGTGTGTCTTCACGGCCAGGATATCTCTTTTACTGTCATTAATGGTAGCTGCCCACAATCTCCAGGGGATTAGAGACCTTTATGTCTACTATTCACTCATGCGATAACCAGCATTTGTGTACATACCGAAGCATAGACTGAGTCTGATACGACGATGGCTCTCAATTACTGACAAATGCCACAACTTCCTGTCATCCTCATTACTGTTTGTCAACTGCTAACCCTCTTACATACTGCATCTTTTTTTTTACCAATCCAGTTTCCCCTTATTTTGTCATCCTCTTTCCCTTTTTTCAACGACCTCAGATTATACTCTAACCCACTTCTCATTACAACAGGTTGTTCCTTGTTTAATGTTTGTAATCAACTGTCGGAATGCAGTGCCCGTCTTAAGCATTTCATTTTCATTCACCTTAGCTCTAGGCAATGTTGCTACTGTGTTGTTGTTTGAAACTACTCCTGCTTAGTTAGAGTTAATTCTTGATAACATGTATGTGGTGGGTGAGTTCTTACATTCTGAGGTGTACTTAAGGTGAGTATGATTCCTCCTGGCTATACTGCAATGCAAGCCTCTCAGTAAAGCTCGTCACTACGAGAATTAGTGCTGATCCCCACCCAGTTGGCCAAAATGCTGTAATACAGCCTGTTTCCAGGAGCATGAACGAGGACATGAGGTGTGGCTTTTGATCATTATGATCACTCTTTGCTTGCGAGAATAACGTCAAGATATAGACAATATATAACCTACCAGAATTCAAAATCAAGGATTGAAGTAACAGACAGAACCATTGTATCCAGCCTTTAATGTGGACATGACAGTTTATCTGATCTTTCTAAAAACTGTCAATATTTTTGTACGTATTTTATTTAATAAATCAATTCGATATACTTTTACAAACTGCAGGAAACTGTTCATCAGATAGCTACAGCGGTCCACCTTGTTCCCAGTTTATCAATTTTCAGTTGCACAATGGAAGTATGAACCAGACCCTCCCTGCTGTCCATAATGTGATTCTTAACATTATCTATTTATTTACTGAGTGTCCATAGTTAACTTCCTCGTGACAAGATTGGCTTTACACAACAGAGAGGTACTCTTTCCTACTTCTATTGGCAAATACTTCTTGTATATAATGCCTAGGGCTTGGCAAAAGCACTCGTCTGTGACGAGTAAAGATATTTTCTTGAGTAAAAAACATCAGTAAATGGTCGTTAATTACGTTTTTAGTCGTTACTACATAATGCCTCTCGCACGATTATTACAGATATTCCGGTTATAATAGATTGTACATAAGCTACTTTAATATAATGAATCTAAATGGACCTCCACTACCACAATTTAAACCTACTAAAGTCATCAATAAATGGTACTTCAGTGCTAAAACTACCAAGTATGTTTAAGGGCACAAATGTATGCCTCTGACAGTAGTGCATTTCCTCTTAAGAAGAAATAGGCTAATGCTGTGTAATACAAAATATTTTGGTTTTTTAGCATTATAACGTAGAAATAAAAGTGAATGAGTGCCTAAGTTTGTTAACATAAATTGCATGACTGTAGTACGACCATGCTGACCGGTGAAATTTTTGACTGACTGGTGAGCCACCCTAAAATTTGTCAAGCCCCGATAATGCCTTTTATTTTCTGGAATGCTGTATTTGCCAGTTATTCTATCTATTTCTGAGATGCATGTGCTTTTGACATTTTTAAAAAGCCATCATCACCAGTCCCATAACTTAGAAGGTCGTTGAGGCACCATTATTGCAGTTTGTCGTACCAGCTCCTACCATACAACAACAGCGTGTCTTGGGCCACTACACACCTTACAGAGCCCATCTCTCTTCAGGTGGCAGTTCATTATAGTTGTGTCTAAATTATACAACAAAGCTGAAGAAAGATTATATTTTCAAGAAACATAACCTCCACTAAACCTGAAAACTTGTAATTGTTTAAATTGACAGAAAACATTAATACAATTGAATGCAAAAATCCTGGTCAAAATAAACGAGGAGAAAACCACATGCACAATATTCTCGCTTTCAATCAAACCACAAAACACCAAATTAAGTCTAAATGGCAAATTGCTGCAGCCAAATGACAACCTAAACTATCTGGGAGTCACATTTGATCGGCACATGACATGGAAAAGTTAGATCGAGAGAAACCGAATGAGAGCCAGACAAAGAATGGCAATCATGAGGAAACTAGCTGGCACAAGCTGAGGAGCAGACGAAAGCATACTAAAGAAACTGTACACTGGAAGAGTGAGACCAGTTCTCGAGTATGGCATTTCGGCATGGACAACAGCAGCAAAGGCGAACTTCGATAAAGTTAACAAACTTCAAAACCAAGCCATGAGAGTTATAACAGGAGGCATGAAGTCAACGCCAATTGTAGAACTTGAAAAGATTACAAAGCTACAACCCATGACCGATAGAAGAGACTGCAGAGCCCAGCTGCAGTCAGAGAAACTCTGAAGACTGACTGACCATCCAATGCACCAGAGACTAAACAATTTGGGAACTGGGAAACTAAAGCGGAGAAACTTTGCAGAAATAGCCAAAGCAAAGATGCACGAAGATCCCATAAACGCACTAACAACACCAAAGCCCATCACTACTGTACGAAAACCTACCTGGAGGCAGGATATATTTCCAGAGGTGGTAGAAAATATACCAGGTATTGGAAACAAAAACTGCCAGACTGAAAAAGAAAGGAGAGATACTACCCTAAGCTTTATATCGAAAAACTACCCAAGCATGGACTGGACCCATGCATACACCGACGGTTCTGTAACAGACACTACACAGAACGGAGGGGCAGGAGCATTCCTGAACCTACCAAATGGCAGAAATATAACACTGTCATTCGCTACTGGTAAGTACACAAGCAATTTCAGAGCGGAGGCAGAGGCACTGAGGGCGGCAGTGGAAGAAATGGTGACACATAAAGAAAATGAAAGCCATATAGTCCTGCTTACAGATGCTCTGGCCGTAGTCACAGCACTAAAAAGCCAGAAAAATACTGAGCTTAATGACTTAAGAGCAGCACTCTGTCAACTATGCCAGCAGTCCGCACCAAAAAGGGTAGTGGTACAGTGGGTCCCATCACACTGCAACATCCAAGGCAACGAGGAGGCAGACAGACTGGCAAAAGAAGGTGCAAGACTACCACAAACAGATACTAGTATGACGTACGAAGAGTCAAAACGGCTTATTAAAGCCAGATACATGACCAAATGGGAAACTGAACATACCGGCTACACCAAAAACGATGCCTATTACCAGTTGAACAGAAGAGAGCTGGTCGTTGTCTTCAGACTTCGCACTGGCACTTCGCACTGACTGAGGTACCACCTATTCAACAAATTGAAGATAGGTGGTACCGACGAATGCCCGTGTGGCACCGAGAAAATGACCGCTGAGCATCTGCTGCAGAACTGCCCCGACATACGAGGATCAGAGAGAGCAGATGTGGCCATCACCAGTGGAACCACAAGAGAAGCTCTATGGCAGTGTCGACAGCCTCAGGATGACCGCCGCTTTTTTCGAAAAAATAATGGTTACTGTCTGACTGCGTACGAAGAAGAAGAATGCAAAAATCATACCTTAAAATTCCAAAATACATTTTTGACTCTAATCAAGAGTTTATATAATTTGTTATTTTTGTTTCCCAATACCTTCCAAAATCGATTCTTAGTTCAGAATTTTCTTATTTGATGCTCCTGTTCTTACAAACAGACAACAAAAAGATAAACATTTTAATGTGTGCATTTTCTAAAAGATTAGCCTTATTTAGTTATGTAGTAATGGTGGTAATGTAGCCTAGTCAACAGCGAGTTGGCTTGCTAAGACGGATTACAGCGTGTCAGGGTTCGTAATCATGGATGGACAGAAATAAATCTAGATGTGGTTCGTTCCAGGTACTGTCGCTCCTGCAGTCGACCCATCTGTAAATGGGTACCTGACGCACGAGCTGGGTAAGGTATAAACAGCAAGGAATGGAACTGGTCACCCCCACACATAGACTGCGATGTAGTACATGAAGAGTTATCTTCATCCCAACAGCAATTGTTGCCATGGGACTGACCGTTACCTTTTAATAATTGTTGCGTTCAACTAATAAAATGTTTCTGGTATATTACAGTGTTCACCATTAAAGACGCACTTAGATCTTAACTCTTGAGCAGCTGTGCTGAAAATGTGTCTGTTTTGCGAGATGAAGCTTTATTTTTGGCTACGGAAAGTGTATTGTAGACGCACATGAAAATATAATCAATATACAGGTCAGCACTCGTAAACAACGCTCTTGAAGACATGTTTGCTTAATTTGTAATATGAAGCCTTCTCATAAACAAGAGTCCTGGTTATATTACAGTGCATTGTATAAATAATCATCTCATTTGTGCACTTATGTCTTTAGAGGCTATGGGGAGGTGGAATCTTTATCATATTCCATCAGTGCCCCTGTACGGGTCCCAGCTCTGGCATGAGCTGGATGTAGCCGGGATGAGGATTTCGTGCTTAGCTGGCTAGGCTCCAGCAGTTTATTACTCTGTTGTGTTGAGACAAGTGCCACAGAGGGTGGTTAACCGATTAAGTAAATCAATAGACTCAAGCTCTAGAGCAAAGTAGACATCCAGGCTTTTATGCGCCATCTATGCTGCTCTTAACAAACCACCTAGCCATTGCCAGTGTTATGCCATACCACACAGTTAGGTATCTACTATCTCTTATGACATCCTCTTTGTGGGGCAATTTTTGTCTGTGTCATACACAATGACCCCTTCAAAGACCACTTCAAAACCAGTATAATGACGTTAAATTATGTGTCAGATCAAAAGCCTTAGATATTGCACATTTGTAGTCTCACCTTAAACTACGACCTAACAATGTAATAAACTGTCCTTTATCAGGGTACCAGGGACAAATGACGAAGAAGACGTTTTACATATTTCTGAAATGTTATTGTAGGTTTTCACTTTGTTTGCTTGTATGAATGAATCATTGAATGTATGCAGCCTTCTTGTGGCCATAAACTGGTCTGTCTCACTCTCATGCTTATATTTGTGTATTTCCTTTTTTTTTCCCTCTTAAATCGCCGTGCAGGTCTGAACCGTTAAACGAAAGCCGTAGCAGAAAACCCAGTGAAAGAAAGCTATTTATAGCGTTCAGGGTTAGGGAGTGAAGTGATAAGTTTTCTCCATCTTGGCCTTGGAGCAAATCTATCGTACAAGTTTGTACTTTCCTACATTGCTTTGAATAGTAGTTGGCCGATATAGTTCTAGTACTTTTGAATTAAACTAATATTCAGTTTTCAAACCGTTTATATAATCACAACTAGTTTTGTACTTTCTGTACGTTTTCCATCGCCGAAAAAGCGATTTTATTTACGCCCTTCTAATCTAACTTTATGATCTATTTCTAAGACAACAAAGTCAACAACAACATTTAATATGGCATACCTGATAAAATTTAATAAGTTCAATCAGTCTATCATGCGTGCAAAAGTTATGAAAAAGAATAACAAATTATTCCAAAGTCGACTAAATGCAGCAAACTGGAGAACAATCTCATTCATAAAATACCTCTAATAAAAAAGCTGCAACTCACTGGCAGGTTGACTCGGCTTCCACAGTTCAGACGTCTGCTCTCTCACTGACCGGCAAGCCCCAGTGCTCACGGTTTGACCTTTCTCACGTTTTCTTCTCTTCCGGGTTAACTTCTTCCTGCCTTATAAGGTCACGCCGGCAATTGCCGGGGTCCAAAGGGGAGCACAGAACAATAGAGCTGTAACCTCCCAGTCAAGTTATAAGAGGCGATTAGCAAATGTTGGGCATCGGGCCGGTTACCCCATCGCGTAGAAACTTCCTTTGCGATAATTTTGTATTTGGACTAAGACTCCGGATTCTCCAATAAAGTCTGCTGTATTTTTTAGAGTATAAATATCAACACTGTATTTTTCTTTATTCTTATTTGTTCGTTCTCAAACTTCCGCTGCCAAGTCCTGTAAAAGATGTAGTCCAAAGAACGGAACGCGTTGTGTCGTAGTTTACAGCTTGACTGCGATATTAGCACCTTTCGGTCTGACACATCCGACTTCAGCATGCAATTTTTGGGTACCGGGTTAGCCTTCCCTCTTCGATCACGTCTCCTTTAGCTAGTCTGCCCTGCTGCAGCCTGTTATCCAGGAACACCATGTGAAGGTGGATATAGGTCTTGGTAGTTCTCTGGGCTGCTGGCCCTGGCGCTAGAGTCCGCTTTTTGTCGCAGACCGTTACTGATAGATGGATAGATATTATTAATTAAATATTAATAGCTTTCCATCGTTGTCGATGTGGACCGCCGACATCATCCTTGTCACAGATTTCCCTGTTTTGTGTGGGTGCGCATGTGGCTGAACAGGCCAATGCGGGCACGAAAACATCTGCTGCATAACGGGCACACGAGGTCTGTAGAAGGTGTTGGTGTTGCCGCTGTTCGTGATTTCCGGGTCTCGTGTCTGCTCTGACTTTAACAAGTGCGGTCGTCTTCGCTGGTATCTACACCCGCTTTGACTACGCTTCTCCAGTCATATCTGTTTTGCGCAAGACATTCCCAGTGATGTCGACGTCTATCTGGCAGCTTTTCAGTGAGTCCCTCAGACCGTCTTTAAAACGGTTCTTTGGGCACCCTCTGTCACGCCATCCCTCTCTCAGCTCGCCGTAGAGAAGCTTCTTTGGGAGCCGTTCGTCTAACATACGGACAAGGTGTCCGGCCCATCCTAGTCGTGCTTTTTTCTAGCAGTGCATGGATGCTGGGCATGTTAGCCCTCGAGAGAACCTCGATGTCAATGACACGATCTTGCCATCGGATGTGGAATATTCGCCTCAGGCAACCTGTGTAGAAGTGGTTTAACCTCCTTGCATGTCCAGAGTATACAGTATATATATATATATATATATATATATATATATATATATATATATATACACACACACATACACGAGGCGTGTTCAAATGAAACCGGACCATACTGCAACAAGAGAACATACGTACGATGCGCATCATGACGTCACTTCTGATGTAAAGAGAAGGTACCAACCATCTATTTGTATGTTTGCCAGTTCTGCGTGAGATATCTGGAGACGACAGAGGGGCCCCAATAGTCTGCAGTGGCCCGTTAATAGATGAAATAGAATGGCTTTCTTCCGTGGTGGATACTAACTGATGCACAGTCTGACATATCATGTGGCGCCCTGATAGTAGCTTCTGCAGGGCGCTGAATATGGAGACCCTGGGCTGCGCACACTGCAGGAATCTCCTTCTCAGCCTCACTGGTGTAATCCAAAGGAATGCAAAGCATGACAATTTGGCACCAGCTCAGCTGGAGGAGCTGCCGGAATGAGTTCGCAATTTTAAAACAATCCGCCTTAGGTGCTACCACTCAGGATTTTTTGTCTGGGTTTAATCCCGTAGCCCTAGCCTCTCTCTCTCTCTCTCTCTCTCTCTCTCTCTCTCTCTCTCTCTCTCTCTCTCTCTCTCGAGGTTTCCACAAGGCAGTGGAGTCGTTGCCCGTAGATGCTAGTTACCCGAGACATCCGATGATACTCTCATTATCCCAGGAATAGGTAGCACCCACTGGCACTTGTGGATTTAAAATCAGAGTTCCATATTTTACAGTCCTGTCCATTGTATACAGACAAAAGAAGTAGCATTTGACAACAGCCAGTGCCCTTCCACGAGAAGCTGTACAGAAATGTACAGAGTCTTGAATCGACTGCTGCCTTCATTAGAGTAATTGAAGTTGAGGTCTGAAGACAAACGAGGAAGTAGAAGAGATCAGAGTTCTTCTCTTAGATTGGCTGCCAACTAAGGCTAATGAGCCCAATCTGCCCGCCCAGTTATACCACCCGGGTACTCAATCGCGTCCCACAGCAGGCACTGTAAGAAACAGGATGCCCCTGATGAAGGTGTTGCTGGGGACACAATAATGTAGAAGTACCCATTGGCATGGAAACTCCTGCACGGCAAGTAGAACAGTGAATCCAGCGGCGATCTCTACACCTTGAATGGAGAGCCTATAACAGACGCTTCCCTTTCCTTTAACGAGCAGAATGTCCAGCCCAGACCTCGGTACCCCACCAGTCTGCCAGAACGGTACGCAAATCCGATCAGAACATGGAACTGAACGAATTGATGACATTCTTGGCACACATGTCTAATGGGATGCAGATAGAAGTGATTCAGTAGATGCCATCACAATGTAACATCAAGGGAAACTAGGAAACAGACAGCCATAACTGATACAGGAAGAATACCTAGTCAACTACAAAAAAGCAAAAGCCATAGGAACTCTGTGGTCTCGAAGTAAGGTGTCCGCCTCAAGTGTCGGAGGTCTTAGGTTCGAATCACAGTGAAATTTTTTTCACTTGGATCTTCTGGTAAAAATTCCGCTGATCTCTAGCTCCCATGTTCAGTGTCGAGCACGTTAAAAATTCCTTGGCAGTTGAAAATTGACAAGAGTAGATTTAACGGCCGCTGCCCTGACACAATTCAAATTAAATATCTACCCAAGTTATTTGTACCTTTCCCCAAGGTGGCTTAAGAGCAGCTATAGATGGCGCCTAACTGGCTGCGGATCTACTTAGTTCTTGTGTTTGAGTCTATTAAAATGGACTCACACATCGGTTAAACCACCCTCCAAAAAACTGGTTGTACACAAGACTCTTTAGAGTCATCTAAACCAGTATAAATACGTTATGTTATAATAAAATGGCAATACACTGTATGGTGGAAGGAAGATGGCCCAAAATATTCCGATCAGACATGTAAGTCAGAGTCAGGCAAAACATACTGGCCAAGACCCTCACCTCGGCTTCCTAGTAGCCCACATTGAAAAAGGGCTGTTTTCATTGCAGCCTGGCTAACTTGAAAAGTCCTCTTTAGGAAATGGTAGCAGGAGATTGAGAATGAATGACGACGAAGAAGACTGATGCATTTTCGGTCCCGATGGTGTAAGTGAGACACTGAAGAAACACAAAATGACAACAACATTGGCGGTGCATGAACGAAAACTACAACTCTGAAAAACGTCTGCTAACACACAAGGATATCAAATGATGATAATAATGACATTGTACAACGAATCCATGTTATAATGTATATAAATAGATCATTTATTGACTTGTACATATTTATCAACATTTATATAAATTAAACTGATTTCATATGCATTTTATTTATCAATCAATCAATTAAAATCTTTCGGCTTTCTGTGGAACACAGAGGTTCTGTGTTTCCATAATTTTTTCTCGAGCTCTCTTATCCGTGTGTCTGTGCACATTCTATCTGCAAAGGCTGCTCAGGGTCAGGACAAAGAATATAACAATGAAATTCTTGTAGGCCAAACATGTTGAGTATCCATATGATTCTACAAAAGCCCAGAAAAGATGGACGGGACATGTTGATTGCATGCTCATGAATGCATCCCTGAGCAGCTGCTATTTGGTAAACTCAGAACTGGCAGACAAACATCAGGGTACTGAAGAACTGATGCAGAGACTTCTTAAAAGTGTCCCCGAAAAGTTTCAACATTGATATCACCTCGTAGGAGATGCTTGCACAGAACTGTTCCACCTGGCTCACTAACATCACACAAGGTGCTCAGATCGCAGAGCGAAACTTCATTGCCGAGGCTCAGAGAAAATGAGCTGCCAGAACGAAAAGCATGCACAGTGACTCCACAGCTAACTCCTCAATTATGTGCCCCGAATGCGGCCGAGTCTGCACTGCCAGGATCAGACTTTACAGTTATATGAGATCACATCCCGTAGCACAAGTCTGATTTTGTCACCATCTTCGTTTGCAATGGGCAACTTTTATTATCCATGTGTGTTTTGGTCTACCTCTACTTTTCTTGCCTTGGGGATTCCAGAACAGAGATGTCTTGTAATGATATCAGTTAGTTTCCTTTTTGGGACCAAGATGCTGAGTAGCACATTAGCTGCAGCGTTCAGCGACCCATAGCTGACTGGCAGCGCCAGGGCCAGTGAACCAGAGCTGCCAAGACACTTCTACACCTCGACAAGGTGATCCTGGATAACAGGCTGCAACAGGGCAGACTGGCTAAAGAGAAGAGATCGAAGAAGGAAGGCTAAGGCTATCCCAGTACCCAATAATTCCTATTGTAGTCTAATGTATTGGACCGAAAGGTGCAAATATCGCAGTCAAGCTGTAAACTACAACACAACGCATTCCGTTCTTCGGACTACATCCTGCTACTTGCAAAGCCCTTATCAGAGCTTGGTAGCGGGAGATTGAGCATGAACAAAGAAGAAGTTTTCTTTATGTGTCCTATCCAATACCAACAACTTCTCCTCATCTCATGTTCTTGACAGACATTTTCTGTCTGTGTGATTGAATTGTATGTGTCTTTTTAGTTAACTTGTCAATATATGTGGTTACAAATTTTTACATGACGAGGTAGCTGATAGTCATCTCTTATGATTCGCTTGGCAGATTTAATGTGCCAATATTTATTACATGGTGAGCGGATGACCCAATGGTTTCGATGCCCGCATGCTGATAAGGAAGGCAGCAGATCGAATCCCTAGTAAGGCATATGCTGTTTTTCTGTTGGGGTTGAAATTAACAAACACAGCCAGCACACAACGTGGCGAAGTGGTCTGTATTCCTCAGTCTAAAAACCCTTTCGACTACCCCAGTGATGAGAATAAAGTCGTATAACAATTTTTAAAAACAATGTTTAAACAGTTTCTAAAAAAATTCTTAACTTCCGTCTCGGCCTTGGAAATATTTTATTTATACAAATATATATTAGTTCAACTCTAGGTGCTAAAGGGAGAAAGAGAATTGGACTAATCTCTCTGCCTAAGATGGATGTGTCGGACAGAAAGGTGCAAATATTGCAGTCAAGCTGTAAACTAGTAATACAACAACTTCTGTTCTCCAGACTACGTCCTGCTACTTGCAAAGCCCTGTTCAGAGCTTGGTAGCGGAAGATTGAGAACGAACGCAGCAGAAGAAGGACTAATCTCATTTCTTGTGTTATAAGAGGCGACTACAGAAGGCTGTGTGTGGGACTGGCAGCCTCAGCACATTATAAACCATTGCTATGAAGCTGCACTGCATATAACTGGAAAGACTTTATTAAAAGCTGTCTAGGGAACTACAAATGGGACTACAGAACATTTATTAAATTTGATATTGGTCCAAATTTTCAAATATACAATACATATACATAATATAAACATGATGATGGAAAATGTTGTTCGGGGTTGCAATTGTATGAAAGTTAACGTAAGCAAATTTGCGATGACCAAGTCATAGTGGGAGGATCAGTGGCAACGTTGCAAATGCTGCTAGATCAAATTAACAGCACAGCCAATTAATTTGGCGTGACAATAAACACAATGAAAACAAAGACTTCGGTAATAGTCAAGCAACACAGACAAATAAATATAATCATCCATGGTGAAGTAATGGAAGAATTACATACATGATGTCTACATATTTAGATTTACGGCAAACCATAACAGAAGATGCCCACGATGAGACGGGAATTAGGACAAGGACTGCATTGGCAAAAAAGAATTTATGAGAAAAACAGAAATTGCTACTCTCAAAGAATATTAGGATATAACTGAAGAAATGAATAATCACTACTCATATATGGCCAATTGCATTGTATGGGGCTGAAACATGACTTTAGCGAAGAAGGATGGAAAAAAAAAAAGCTTGGAAGAGTTTGAAATGTGGTGCTACCATAGAATGGAAAGAGTGAGTTGGACAGAAAAAAGATCTAATGACAATGTACTCACTGAAGTGGGCGCACAAAGACAAATATTACATATGATACAAAAAACATCGGTTGAGTTGACTGGGTCACAATACGAGATATGAAAGTCTCCTACAGAAAATACTAGAAGGCAAGATTCAAGGGAAAAGAGAAAGGGATCGACCAAGACTCACTTTTACATCTCAGGCATGCAGGGACATTAAAGTACGAACATATGTTGAAATGAAGAGCTGCTGAGAATAGGGTTAAATGAAGAGACATACTCAGACAACCCTAAACAAGTCTCAGGACTGTTCAACTAGACGATAATGATTAATAAAAAAACATATGAAAACCAAAATTTCAATGTTCTCTATAAACATTTTCAGACAGTTGTGTTTCAGTACTTCTGAAGAAAGAGCTGAGTTTTTGTTTTTCAATTTGACAATATTGTAAAAATGAACCACTGTAAGCCAAATTGCAAAACAAAACCCTACTCATAGACAGCATTTAAAATTGTATTGGAGCTCTTTGCCGCTGGTTTCAAGGTTTTCAAGCTTACTCTACTTCAGTAGAGTGTAGAATATATTCATCAAATATTTACGCGATACATTATGTGGAATTATGCGTTACCCCGGGGAAGCAAACCCTTAGAAAATGCAGGAGGAAGCAGATCCTTACATAAAATGCATGCTGAAGTCGGATGCACTGGGCCGACAGGCGAAAAATAAAAACCACAGTGCAACGCACACCGCCTTTGGGATTAGAGAAATAAGGCGAACGCAAACAAAATTAATTAATTACAAAATTTTAAAAAATATTTAAAAAAACAAACAAAAAAAACAATTTTTCATTATAAAAATGAAAATAATCCTGAAGGCATGCTTTGATATTTGCACCACCATATTTTCAGAAAATGTGTGTACTGTGTAGATGTCACTATAATATGGCCAACATAAAAGCGGTACAGCCAAAATTATGCCTTAAAATGATGGTCCACCTGTATTTACACACGCCCCGATATATCCGTGTCATGGGTTCAAAGGGTTAAGGACCCAAAACTTATTAGATTAGTGTCACGAAACACAACCCAAACTTGCATGTGTTCAGTTCATGAAACAGCAATGTCATGCCTCTATGGGAAGTAAATATATCAACAAAATTTGTGCTGAAGCTGGATGCACTAGGCTGTAAGGTGCAAAATAGTTATGAAAATAAGGCAAATGAAGAAGAAAACAATATTAACATTGCTGCGGTTCAGTTGGAGTGAACCCCTTTCAGGCTAAGGAGCATTTTTGCTCTGCACAAATGTTTGTACCTGAATTAATCAAAATAATTCAGTTCCCTGTGGAGCACATGATCTTCGATAAATTCGAGACAGAAAGTAATGGTAAAAAGTGGAACATGATAATGGAATGTGGCACAGTGACATTTAATAACAAAGAGAGGCAAAACAAAAATTAAAAAATAGGATAAAATGCAATTTTGCATATGAACACACAAGTTGAGGTAGGGAAGTGTGCCACTTTTAAATCGGGAGCAAAGAATAGTAACCTACCAGATATGTTGTAAGTGGCAACTAAGGGTTGTAAGTGGCAACTAATGAGTGTTGGGCATGGGACCGACACTCTATCCCTCAGAAACTTTAAGTTAAAATACTAAAGATAGGCTCATATATCCAATTATAGAAAACTTTACCCAATTGTAGCCTAGAAAATTCTTAACCAAATGTTAGAATACTTTACACTCAAATGGTAGAAGAGGAGTGACTAAGTCAAGTCAATGTCTTCTTAACTTATTCCCTACGTGGAACTGATACATTATTACGGTAATCAGCTTTGGTGACTTAAAAAATTAGCATTTTTTTTCCATTCCAAGTTATCACGACAGAAGTTTTGAAATTTTGTTTTTTATTTCAAGACAGGGGACGGCGTAGGCTAGTGGTTAAGTGACACGGCTCACAATTCGAAGGTGCTGGGTTAGATCCCCATCACAGCACCGGCCATTACCTCGGGGAAGCAAACCCTTAGAAAATGCAGGAAGAAGCAGACCCTTACATTAAATGCATGCTGAAGTCAGATGCACTGAGGCGACAGGTGCAAAATAAAAACCACAGTGTAACGCACACCGCCTTGAGGAATGGAGAAATAAGGCGAGCGAGAAAAAAAAAAATATATTTAAAGACATCATATGGACATAGTGTGTTCTTTACAAAAATGTGTAATTTTTTTGCATATTTTGGGGCATTTGTTAACTTTACATGTCCTCTGTAAAACGTTGATAATGTGAAGACTACTGCACGTAATTATGTGAAACGTTTAGAACATATTCCCGTGTGGATTACCTTCAATGGAGAGTCATTGATTCATTCATGTATTTGTATAAGTAGAATTATTAACTAGGGAATAACCAAAAAAATTCCACATTTGTTAAGATAAAAATGTACGCTGTTATTATCCCTTTCACACAAATGTTTTTCCCCACATGTCAAATGTTTGTATTCAAGGCTATTCTGCAATTCTTCTTCTTCTTCTTCCTCGTTCATCTTCAGACCTCAACTTCAATGACTCTAACGAATGCAGCGGTCGACTCAAGGCTCTGTACGCTTCCGTACAGCTGCTCGTGGAAGGACACTGGCTGTTGCCAAATGCTACTTCTTTTGTCGGTATACAGTGGATAGGACTGCAAAATATGTTCTGCCTTCATGTGGGCTCTGCCAAAGGCACAAAGGTCTGTAATGCCAATCTTGAACTTGTTGTCCAGATGGCAAGTTTGTTGTGACCTTTGTGTAGCCGTAGAATGATCACCTGGTCTCGTCTGGAGAGTTGATGGTAGGCATCATTTTCTATGTGGCCAGGGTGGTCTTTTTTTCCATTTTGCACTGTACGTTGCCCTGATGAATGCTTTTGTCTCATTGTATGTGATTTCTGTGTCACTCTGCTGCAGCATTCCTTCCTCTCTGGCGAGTCTGTCTGCTTCCTCATTGCCTGGAATGTTGCAGTGGCCTGGTATTCACTGGACTGTTTTTTTTTTTAAGCACTGGGACAGGCGTTTGAGCGAGTTTGCCAGAGCACCGAGTTCATTTTTGTGCTGCATTTCATTCTTTACAGCTTGGTGTATAGTGTATGGGATTTCTGAAAACCATTCAGTTCAGTTCAAGTGCCATCTCCGCATCGAAGTTCGGCTGTAATGGATCTCCAGTGTACTCTATCTCTTCCCTCCTGATGTTATCTCCCCACATAACATTTTCTGCCTCCTGAACAACTGCTTTCCTCCCTACCCTCTAGTATGGTTTACTGCTGTTAAGGTTATGTTAGCCGTATGTTTTGTTTTTTTTACCAAGAAGGGCTTTTGTTGGCGGACTTTAAAGAGCCTGGCATGAACATCAATAATATCCGCTATAAGGACACACTAGTAAAGTAAAGTAACCCATAGCGTTACTGCCGTAGAGGTGTTTAGCGATCTCACATTTCAAAGGCTCGGCTATATGAGGGATGTAGCCATCTCCTCTTCCTGAGCCGGTACCCATCTAAAGCTGGGGAATGAATTCAGATGCGAAGCCAGCTCGCTAACCACTTTGCTTCACAGCTCCCTAAGCAAGACAAGATGTATAAAGCGACCCGACATGCTTTCACGTGGTATGATTCTGTTGCGTGACAAGGCTCGTCTGCATGCCTCAAACATTGTGCAGCAAGCGTTAGCACAGAATAGGTGGGAAGTTCTGCCACACCCGGCCTATAGTCCCGATCTGTCACCAAGTGACTTTCTTTAGTTCTGACCCTTAAAAAAGCTCTAAAGGGACAAATTCACTCTGTGGCAGACGTCATGACAGAGCTGACCTTATTGGTTCAGTCACCAACAAAAATCCTTTTTCGCCTTCTGTACAAGCAGTGAGAAGCATGTCTGAAATCCCTAGGGCATTCCAATGACCCTAGGTGCATGCTTGCTTCCTAACAATTGCTAACTCAAGTCCAATGAGAAACTCTGGGTATGAAGTGAAGAGCAGCAGGAGAGACAAATCGCAACACCACATTGGGGAATATGGCGGGGACTACATTGGTTAATGACTATATTGAAACACATTTTAAAAAGTGGTTTCGACATTTGACAAGGATGCAGTATGATCAACGTGCAGTGAGGTCATACTACATGGAGGTTTTAGGGCCCCCAGCATGAGGTTGACCCTGCAACAATGGATAGAAAAAAACAGTCAGAAAGTTCAACACGTTTGCAGGACAAGTCTCCCACCTAAGCACTAGTCTCCACCTAGCACACAAGTCTTCACAATCCTCCCACCTAGCACACAAGTCTTCACAATCCTCCCACCTAGCACACAAGTCTACACAATCCTCCCACCTAGCACACAAGTCTACTCAAGTCTCCCACCTAGCACACAAGTCTACACAATCCTCCCACCTAGCACACAAGTCTACACAATCCTCCCACCTAGCACACAAGTCTACTCAAGTCTCCCACCTAGCACACAAGTCTACACAATCCTCCCACCTAGCACACAAGTCTACACAATCCTCCCACCTAGCACACAAGTCTATACAATCCTCCCACCCAGCACACAAGTCTACACAAGCCTCCCACCTAGCACACAAGTCTACACAAGCCTCCCACCTAGCACACAAGTCTACACAAGCCTCCCACCTAGCACACAAGCCTCCCACCTAGCACACAAGTCTACACAATCCTCCCACCTAGCACACAAGTCTACACAAGCCTCCCACCTAGCACACAATCCTCCCACCTAGCACACAAGTCTACACAATCCTCTCACCTAGCACACAAGTCTACACAATCCTCCCACCTAGCACACAATCCTCCCACCTAGCACACAAGTCTACACAATCCTCCCACCTAGCACACAATCCTCCCACCTAGCACACAAGTCTACACAATCCTCCCACCTAGCACACAAGTCTACACAATCCTCCCACCTAGCACACAATCCTCCCACCTAGCACACAAGTCTACACAAGTCTCCCACCTAGCACACAAGTCTACACAACCCTCCCACCTAGCAGACAAGTCTATACAAGCCTCCCACCTAGCAGACAAGTCTATACAATCCTCCCACCTAGCACACAAGTCTACACAAGCCTCCCCCCTAGCACACAAGTCTACACAAGCCTACCACCTAGCACACAAGTCTACACAAACCTCCTCTCCGTGTCGCTGCAAGACAAAAGCAGTAGGACCAACAAAATGTTTTTAAAAAAATAAATATGTACAAGGGTTGGTCTGAAAGTATTGCATCCCATTTTTATCTGAGCTAATAACAAAGATCGAAACATTCGATTTTGTTCACATCCAATTTAGAATGTGTAGATTATTTGCATAAAATTGCAACACATTCCAACAAATGGAACGCCTGCACTAATCCATTGAAAATAACTCGCATTAAAACAGAGAATTCTGATAGAATTTCTGATTGCGAAGAAATAAACTGTGATGAACATTCACAAATGTTGTTGTGTATGGAAGTTGTGCAGTAGATAGAAGAATCATTGGCCATTGGGCTAAGAAAGAAAGCTTCAGAAAGTGGACTGATGGAGGTGAAGGATCTTGTAGGCTCTGGACTTCCTGCTACAGCCACCAGCCCTGATCTGTTGAACTGCGCTAATGCCATTATCCGTAGGGATAGATGAATTTCAACAACTGACCTTGCAGCATTCAGTCAGCAAGGAAAGTGCGATTGAAATAATCAAAACTCTCAGATTTTCTAGATGAAAATTTTCACAAATGACCATAGATTTCAAAGGAAAACAATTTGTTCTGAATTGTTGGAGCATTTCAATGCTGAGAATGAAAAATTTTGTCCAAAATTGTTACAGGCGATGAAACCTGGACATATCATTTTGAGCCTAAGACAAAAAGGCAGTCAATGGTGTGGCATCACCCGCAATCACTATGACAAAAAAAGAAATTCAAGACAACTTATCATCAGAAAAGGTCATGGTCACTGTGTTTTGGCACAAAATAATACAGGACCCAGGGACCAAGCTTCAGGAGGAACCTGCCCCTGAACATCACTTTGGAAGACAATAAATAGACTTTGAATTAGTGTATCATGATGTAGGAGGAATGGGAATAAATAGAGCCCCTCAGACGGATATACGTGTGACTGCGGGGCAGTAAAAGATCTAGGTTATCTGATGATTTTTCCCAACCTTCCGGATACATCTGACAAGAGTGACATGCTGAAGGTGACCAATAGGGCAATTTAAGTCCCTGAACACAGAATGAACGCTATATGGCGTGGTGCTTGGACACGGAAAGTAAGTACTGTATTTTTGAACAAAAAAGGTTTGATTCTTGTGGACATGATATCCACAACTTAATCTAGACCCTGACAAAACTCAATTGACAGTTTCGCAGAGTTCGACTTTACAAGATTCCAGCAGAACTGTTTCTCCAGCACAGAAAAGGACACCCTCACATGTCTGAGAACAAGGGAAGCAATCACAACAAGAGAAGAAATCACCAAATTGGGTTTTTCTGCCCTCCCCCATCCACCGCATAGCCCCAACCTGGCTCCCTCAGATTTTCATCTTTTTGGCCCACTTAAAGATGCTTCTTCTTCTTCTTCTTACGCTGTCAGACGTCAACTTAAATTTGTTCAAAGAAAGCAGCAGTCATCCTGAGGCTGTCAACACTGCCATAGAGCTTGTCTAGTGTTGGCACTGGTGATGGCCACATGTGCTTTGTCTGGTCCTCGTATGTTGGGCAATTTTGCAGCAGGTGTTCAGCGATCATTTTCCCTGTACCACAGGTGCATTCGTCAGTAGCACTTATTTTCAGTTTATTGAATAGATAGTACCCACTTAAAGATGCAATTTCTGGGACAAAGTTTGAAGACGACAAGGGTGTGATTTATGCAGTGAGCAGTGAAGAAATGGCTACATGAGCAGAACAAAACCTGGTACGGACAAGATACGCATGCACCCATTTTGCGCCGGCGTAAGGCTGTTCAAGTTTATGGGGATTATGTATAAAAATAGATACGCTTAGAGGAAATATCCACGCACTTAACTTGACATCTTTATACTGGTTTAGAAGACTCTGCAGGGTCTGTATACAACCAGTTTCCTGGAGGGTGGTTTAACCAATATTTGAGTCCATTTTAATAGACTCAAACACTAGAGCTAAGTAGACCTGCAGCCAGTTAGGTGCCATCTATATGTTGCATGCTGTTCTTAACAAACCACCTGGGGGAAGGTACAAATAATTTGGGTGTAGATTTTGTAGCTACAATTTTGAATTTTGTCTGAGCAGCGGCAGTTATGTCTACTCTTTTCAATTTCTAACTGCCAAGGGATTTTTAACGTGCTCAACACTGAACATGGGAGTCTGATCTCACTATCCAGAGATCAAAAGACTTTTTAACCAGAAGATCAGCGTGAAAAAAATCTCGGCCTCCGACCGTGATTCGAACACGCTACCTGGGGCGTATACCTTACCTTGAGACCACTGAGTCACATATTACATGCATTTCTAATAAAGAGGTCCACAGAAAAAAAATTGTGGTGCATTACTTCCTGACCAGACCTCGTATATATGCAAGAACATAGCAACATTAATTTGTAAAGTACCTCAGTAAACATCCAACATTGGTTACATATATTTTGTGAAGAAATGCGGAAACAATAATGAAAGTATGAAGTTGATGTACACGTTTACATGTCTTCTTCAGGCATCAACTGCTCCACTGCTGTAAAGGTCACTGTTTATGGAATAGCCTGTCTTATGTGCTACAATGTGATCTGGGGCCGAGTTGGTTGTGGAGCTACCACTACTGCTCCTGCGACTGTGACTAGGCTGTACATCAAAGTGAGTGCTGTCGTATGAATACATGGAAGAATGGACTTCCTGTTTTGCTGCTCCGTTGCTGTAGGGAAGACTGACTTGCTCATCGTCGACTTCATTCTCGTGGTGTTTGTAAGAAAACTGGATTCCTGCTTGTGTGACTCTGAGAAATGGAATTGTAATATTAAATTATTACGTCCAGCGAGACATTCTACTCCAACAGAAAAAAACTGGATTCCTACTTGTGTTCTTAGTCAACATGTACTTCTACTGGGGCAGATACCCCTGTCAAGGTCCCGGCAAAGCAATCACTCTGTTTCATTTGACTCTGTCCTACAGTCACACTCTTGCACAACTTTCACACGCGCCCTCATGGTGAGGCCCTTCCATTGCACTTTGGTTGGGCTAGCTTCTGAGAGCGCATAAACCTAGCATAGGTACATACAGACGCACACATCCATCCAAGCACTGGTTTATGCGTCCTGATATCGCCCAATGGACTACGGTCTGGGGTGGAAAATGGCGCGTCTCCGCCAGTAGAACCTAGTGAGGCAAACATCTAAGCAACAACAACATGTCCAGGTCCCAGCTCTGGTATGATCTGGATGTAGCTGGGAGGTGGGTTTCCCGCTTAGCAGGCTAGGCTGGAGCAGTTTAATACTCCGTTGCGTAGGGACAAGCGCTTACGGAGGGTGGTCACCAGATGTGCAAGTCCATCTTAATAGACTCAAACACTAGAGTAGAGTAGACCTGCAGGCCTGTTAGGCACCATCTATGATGCTCTAAAAAAATCACCCAACCATGGCCAGAGTTATGCCATGTCTCACAGTCGCCTCTTTCAGCATTCTCTCTGTGAGGCAGTGGTGCTATTCTTGTCCTTGTCATACACAAAGACTCCATCACACCACTTGTGTAACTCTGAGAAATGAAATCGTAATGTTTAATATAAAATTATGACATCCAACGAGACATTCTACTCCAATAGAACAAACTAGATTCCTGCTTGTGTAACTCTGAGAAATGGAATCGTAACATTTAAAATAAAATTTATAAAAAATTATATAAAATTAGTATGTCCAACAAGAAATTTTACTTAAATGAAACGCTACAATAAAGCTGGTGATACAATCCCTTTAGCTGTGAGCTCCCTGACAAAGGCATGCGTCTTCCTGAGTTGGAGTTCGTTTAAAGTCTGTTGTCATAGAGGCATCAATGATATTGAAGGGGAGGATAGGGATGCATCTTTCGAGTATCACCGAAGAGCGGTAGTCCAGTGTCGGTGCCCCAGGATCGTCATGTCCTGTCAGGGATCACACACATCTCATCATTTCTCATTCAGTCATTCCCTGCCACCTGGGAGGCCATCATAAGGGGGCAGAGGTGCAATGTCCTCCGGCCTGCATCTCATTATCATCAATGGGACTAATTGATAGAGTGCAGCGGCTGTTAAGCCGACTTTTTGATTTCTAACTGCCGGGGGATTTTTACTGTGCACAACACTGCACACGGGCATCCAACCTCTACTACCCAGATATCTGGGAAAAAAACCAGAAAGTCCAAGGGGAAAAAAATCCCGGTCTCCACCGAGATTTGAACCTGCAACCTCTAGCACCCGACGCCGGTGTCTTACCTCGAAACCACTCAGTCTCAGATAGTTGGTAGTATCTATCATCTGCGTTGTGTCTGGGGTGTTCTTCACTTTTTGTTGTATTGCCCTTTTATTATGGCTTTTGCTTCTTTATAGTTGACCATGTGTTCTTTCTGAATCAGTTTTGTTCCCTCTTTGGCTAGAATGCCGGCCTCCTCGTTTCCTTTAGTGTTACAATGCAAAGGTATTTATTGTATCACAGCTTACTGGAACCAGTGAGACATTTTCGTCAAGACTGCCCGCAATTTGTTCAATTCCGTATTCTTATGAGATTTGAACCCCTCTATGGCAGTTGGTATTTTGATTATTTCATGTATACAGTTTTTGTGCTGTAGAGCCATTTCTGCTACAGTCTTAAGAGCTTCAATTTTAGCTCAGAGGTTGCTAGAGGACTTTGTCTGTGCTTGTAAACTTGGCAAGATATATGTGAACAAGAAAGTAAAAATAAAATGTTTCAGTCATGAAGCAAAACCAACAGAAACTCAACAATAGTCAATGCAGACTTACTTGAAGAAGTTCCACAGAAATACAATGTACACCAATGGATTGTAAAGAGAGAAGTATATGTATGTTGTGGCATCAACAACGCTGAAATGAAAAAGAAAATTCATTTTCGACATCTACTTTTTCACCTTGGGGTGCATAGTCCATCAACCAACCCTCTCACTTCACCCTTATCACCTTGGGGTGCATAGTCCATCAACAAACCCTCTCACTTCACCATTAACACCTTGGGGTGCATAGTCCATCAACAAACCCTCTCACTTCACCATTAACACCTTGGGGTGCATAGTCCATCAACAAACCCTCTCACTTCACCCTTATCACCTTGGGGCCAATATCGCGGGAACAAATTAACCGAATATACACCGTTTTAATCATATATTGCCAAACCTGGCAACCATAGAAATCAAGTCCATCTGTTATGATGAATACGTCTGACTTCCGTCTACACAGGTTTGAAACGAGATAATTCTTTAGTATTAGATTCAAATAAACTAGAAACACTTTATTATCGCCTTTTCGTGGATTGGGGCCAGCCCATTGTTGAGAATGGGGAAGTCAAGTTATTGAAAAAGATCTTTGTAAGGTTGATCTATTTAGTTTGTTTTTGTAGATGACATAAATACGTTCTTAAGGTAAACTAACAGATATGCTGATCTTATATAAGAACAGTATCAGGGCTTTGTGGTGATTTCAATGAATTTATTGAGGAGAGACGTTCATTAATCAGTGAGTCCAAATGTTTGTGCTCTGTTGTTACAAATTTCACCTTCATCTTCTTGTATCTCAGAAACTAACACACACACAATAACAACAAGTTCACCTTCATCTTCTTGTATCTCAGAAACTAACACACACACAATAACAACAAGTTCACCTTCATCTTCTTGTATCTCAGAAACTAACACACACACAATAACAACAAGTTCACCTTCATCTTCTTGTATCTCAGAAACTAACACACACACAATAACAACAAGTTCACCTTCATCTTCTTGTATCTCAGAAACTAACACACACACAATAACAACAAGTTCACCTTCATCTTCTTGTATCTCAGAAACTAACACACACACAATAACAACAAGTTCACCTTCATCTTCTTGTATCTCAGAAACTAACACACACACAACAAAAACAATAACACCAACAATCTCATGATTCATTTCTGTCTCTACACACAACACAATAATATCTATAGACCAACAAACAAAAAAGGTTACAGGCTCTCAAAGTCAACAACCATAGTAAAACGTGACATGCTCAAAATAATGCCATTGCTGAATAAATTGCATTCAAACTTTAGTGCAGCCTGGTAAAGGTTAATTAATCTCATCTGTGTATTGTGCTTTCTTCCTAACAAAGACCTTCTGATCATAAAGTAAGTGGTTGCTTCTGTATTTGTGAACCAAGTAAACACGACTAATTCTTACATACTTGCTACTACAACTACCTGGTGTCTCAGCTTATATGTTCACTAACTATTACATCACCTTATGTTCAGTATGATGTTACCAGCCATGATGACGGACACCTTTAAGAATACCAAGTATGGCATACCAAAAGTACCGCATGAATGGTTCAATCTCCGCAGACTGAAGGTGAGGACAAAAGTGATGCGAGACACGATATGTGAATCTTGTTCGCGGATGACTGTGGTCTGTACAATAGCTCAGAATGGAATATGCAGGAGGGTATCGACCGGTTCTCTACTGCTTGTGACAACTTTGGCTTCAAAATTAACACATAGAAAACCAAGGTCATGTATCAACCTGCTAAAGGCACATCGTATAAACAGCCAGTAGTTACAGTGAGTGAACAGAAATTAGAGGAGGTTGAGAAATGTGTCTACTTTGGAAGCACGCTGTGGAGATCAGTGATTATTGCTGATGAGCTGGCTAATAGAATAGTAAAGGCCAGCACAGCTTTTGGTCGAATGCGCTCAACAGTCTGGGAACGTCGAGAAATCAGCTTTATGACTAAGCTGAAGGTCTATCGTGCCGCCATTGTCCACACCCTGCTCTTTGTGTGTGAGAGCTGGACTGTCTACACTGGTGACGCCAGAAGACTACATCCAGAGCTAAAATGCAAAGTATTTGTGTATTTTTGTAAAAATCTCAATTGCGATGGGCTGGCCACATTGCCCGAATGTCAAACGAAAGGCTTCCAAAGAGGCTCCTGTATAGTGAACCGAGTGAAGGAGAACTATCACAAGGACGTCCAAAAAGAGCGTTTCAAGAACAGTCTGAAGGAGACACTTAAGTGCTGTCAAATAGACATTAACACTGGGAGAACCTGGCTCACAATCGCTCAACATGGAAGAACATGGTCACAGATGGCGTTGAATTAAGCGAGGGTCTCCGTATCCAGACATAGACATGCAATAAAAGGGTCAAGAGCAGAGAAAATAGGAGAGACAACTGCTGACTACGTTTGCCAGTTGTGTCACAGACTTTTCCAGGCTCGAATTGGCTTCATGAGCGTACACACATACTCAAGGTTGCATTATGAAATGTGATGATGTTGGTGGTCCTCATAGACGAGGATGGACGAATTATTGTTACATATCCTTACCAAAGGCTGTGTAGGACTTCCTTATAGAGAAGCATGCTCCCAACTACCTGGTGTCTCAGCATGCATGTTCACTAACTATTACATCTCCTTACCAAAGGCTGTGTAGGACTCCCTTAAAGAGCAGCATGCTCCCAACTGCCTGACACAAGTTGAGGCAGGCCAGACACGAGCAGTAATAATAGAAGAGACGTTTGGCTGAAAGATGAAAAATAACAAGAAAATAAATTGTATGTTTTAATACATATTTGAAAAATAAAAAATATGTCCTTATATATGAAAAACAAATGATATGTTATTAATATATATCAAATATAAATTATATGTTATAAATATATATAAAAAATGTGTTATTAATATATATGAAAAATTAATTATATGTTATTTTTATATATTACATATAAATCCGGTTCAAGATGGCACCACACTTCTCAAATCTGCCACAAGCTGTGCTGTTCAGCATTGTTCATTAACAGCGGTGATATGTGCATCGAGATGATAGTGTGAATGCCTTTCTGAATGTGTTTGTCGTTATGAAGCATCATTAACAGCGGTGATGTGTGCATCGAGATAGTGTGAATGCCTTTCTGAATGTGTTTGTCGTTATGAAGCATCATTAACAGCGGTGATGTGTGCATCGAGATAGTGTGAATGCCTTTCTGAATGTGTTTGTCGTTATGAAGCATTATTCATGTGTGAGTATCTATGTTTGTTTAGAATTACCACATGTTGTCTTCATGAACGGCGGTAGCTAGGGAGTACCATGATGTCATGATTTCTCCAGTATGATGTCGCGGTTTCTCTCTTGGCAAGATATATACATGTCAACTATGAACTGCTGCCTTGCAGTTGGGTTGGGGACAGTCAAAGGCTATGGACGCTGCCCCAGAATATGGCTGTAATTATCCACTTGTTACTGTGTTTACATGGCTGATACAGTACCGGGCGGTCACAGAACATCTTTTCGTCCTGTGACCAGCTGCAGCATGCGCAGCGAACACACTTCAGGAAACCGCTTTGACCAGTGGGCTGAACAAGGTGTGGATAGCTGAAGGAGAATCCTCTCAGCGCAACTGGGTATGTCCACCCAGGCATATGAAGCTTGGCCCCGACGGATTGGGCGTAAGAGACAACAAATTTGTCCAATGGTCAAAAAGACGGGGCCAGCAGGCCACGGAGAATGCTAAGAGCACGGCAAGACACAAAAGAAGCCCTGGTCATCTTCTGCATCTGGACCCTTCACTATTAATATATATGAAATATAAATTATATGTTATTAATATATATGAAAAATAAATTACATGTTATTATTTACGAAAAATTAATGATATGTTATTATATATGAAAAAAAAATTATATGTTAATATATATCAAATAATAAATTATATGTTTATAAATTTATGAAAAATAATTTATCTTCTTTTCGCTTGTCCTGTTTGTGCCTTTCAGCGCCAGGTTGTATAGAGGTTTCTTGACCAGGCCCTAGTATGTGCTTCGTATGCGAGGAGCTTTACTGCTTCTGTTATTTCTGCTATCAGGGACAGCGTGGCCTAGTGGTTAAGTGACATGGCTCACAACCCGAACATGCTGGGTTCGATCCTCATCACAGCACCGGCCGATATCCTGCGGAAGCAAAGCCTTACAAAATCCAAGAGGAAGCAGATCCTTACATAAAATGCATGCCGAAGTCGGATGCACTGGGCCGACAGGTGCAGAATAAAAACATAGTGCAACACACACCGCCTCGGGGAATAGAGAAATAAGGTGAACGAAAAGAACAAAAATATTCTGCTATCCATCATCCGCGCGGTCGGCCTTTAGCTTTGCATCCATTATATATGTTTAGCATTGCTTTCTGAGAGATATTATCTGATGTTTGTCGTGTCACATGGCCGAACCATTTGGTTTGCTGTCTCTTGATGAGGTCTAGGACTGGTGTTGTACCTAATATCTTCATTTCTGATTCTATCCATTATTGTTACTCCAAGCATTCTGTGCAGGCATTTCATCTCTGTTATGAAGTTTCTTTTATCTTTGTTTGTTAACATTCAATCCTGGTACTCATAGCACAATGTAGGTAGGAATATTGTGTTGTATCGCGTTCTTTTTGTATCCATTGTCACGTGTTTACATTGCAATGTCAGGGATATTTGCCCAATGATTTGACTTGCTTCATTATATCTGTGTTGACCGCCGAAGATGGATGTGTCAGACCGAAAGGTCTTCTTCTCTTCTCTAGACACTGTAGGCCAGTTTTCCTGACTCTATCCTCAAAACTGTAATTCTGGAATCCCAGTCTCAGCTTTGTCGCTCTTTTTGTATTCTTTCCAGTACCGGCATGTTTATATCTCCTCTACGATAAGGACTTCACACCTGTACACAGTACTCGACAACGTGCTCGACACTGAACACGATTGATCGATACTTACTTGGCAACAAGTATCTGTCCTTCAACTTGGTAAAAGGTAATACTACCACTGTAATGTACACCTGCAGATAAAGACGTAATTCTATACAAATATTTGTAAAAACAAGCAAAAATATACTGACAGATTCCTCAAATAAATATGTAGACAAATGTATAAATGCTCGATACGAGGAGCGTTCAAATGAAGGACGTGAGTTAATTAAAGATCTTCCGAGACCAGGACAGGCGCATATTGTTGTGTTAACTCACGTCCTTCTTTAAACATCGTTGTTTAGTTCTTCACTGTTGTCTTCGACACACTCTTGTCACCATACACTGTCTGTATTCTGCGATGGATGTCAAAAGGTTTAAAATCCTTCAGCTGTTAGAAACCGAATCACCGCTCGTTGATCAACTCTGGACGGATTCTGTATCACACCAGCCATGTTTCCAACGGTCTGCTGAGGAAACTATGAGTCGAAGGAAAATGAAACTTTGCAATTGGAGGCCACTTGGAGGTGAAATAGGGTTTTATCAGTTATTGATCACTAGATCCTTATGTAAGTGGACAGCTATGCGCAGCTGACTGATTTCAGCTCATTAACTGCTGCATCTTCGGTCCTGGACTAAGAATTCAAGATATTGTGTTTTTTGCCTGTTAAGACTCACCAGGCGGGAAGAATGTTGAGCCCTTTGCCTTGAAGTGGCCCACATCAAGCTTCCGGTGGTCAGCCTGATCCGTTTTTGAGAGCCAGGAAAAGGGAAACACAAGGGCAAAACATTACTGGCCAAAACTGATAGGAAACAAGAAGACTGAACATAATGCACTGGAATGCAGAAGACATATACCACACAAAGCAGGCGTTGACAGCGAGACTTGCGGAAGAGGATATAGATGTGGCAAGCATTCAAGAAAAGCCTTTTTATTTTTTTTTGCGTTCGCCTTATTTCCCAAGGTGGTGTGAGTTGCACTATATTTTTATTTCACACCTGTCAGCCTAGTACATCTGACTTCGGCATGCATTTTATGTAAGGTTCTGCTTTCTCCTGCATTTTCTAAGGGTTTGCTTCTTCGGGTAACGGCCGGTGATGTGATTGGGGAGCGAACCAAGCACCTTCGGATTGTGAGTCATGTCACATAACCGCTAGTGATTACGATTATAATTATAGTTTTTTTGTGACAGTAGTTACCAAACTTACCCATCATCATTCATCTTATAGTGTCATAAACTAACCAATAGCCAGTTGACTGTTTAGACACGAGAGCTGAATAGGCCTAACAAATTTTTTATTGTAAAAACTGTTCACCCACTGCCTTGTGGGATACCTGTTTCACGGTTTAGGCTTCGGGAGTGAACCCTGATGAAAAATCCGGAGCCGGTGTCCCTAAGACAGTCTAGTGGTAGTTCCATCACTATTATGGCAACTCCTGCGACGTCGCTGATTCCAGGCTGTATCGGCTAATGCTGGCTCCTTGGACCAATTAGTTACGTGGAGAGGGGGGACCTGCTGCACGGGCAACAGCTTGTTCTCCATAGAAAGATGCCCAGGTTTATGACCTGGAGAGGCCTTCCAGTTTAATCTAAAGTCAGCCATGATTAAAAGGGGCTACTCTATGCCATCCCTTAGAAAAACACCTAAACATCCAACATAGATTCGCTATCAGGGGATACCAGATACGCAGACAGAGCCATACGGGAAGAGCACTCACATTAATATGCAATGAGAAAATAAACCGTAAATTCAATTTTTTTAATATTATTAATAATAATAATCATAATGTTCGCTTAGACATCAAAGGCCCGTTGCGATGATCGACCACTACCAAGTCCAACTACTGAGGATTGTTCATGCGTAGTGTGTCGACCGAAATCCCTACAGACTCCCCAGGTGGAGCCCAGTACTCCGCAGCCTCGAAATAAGGGCCACGAGGAGTGTGTGTTGAACCAATGTTTGTGTCGGCTTTCCTTGTCTGACTTGTTTTGTGAATTATAATCCAAACAGGAACTAGCAAACAGCAGAAAACGACACAAACACTGGAGCAAGCCGAGAGCACAGCCAGTCAGGCCATCTTACTTTTTTTCAAAAAATATTATTAGCCAGGATAAAATGTACATACAGATGAACCTGTAAAACAAATGAGACTGTTTGTGTGTAAATACCCCGCTTCTCGAGCCCCCCATGGTTCAGTATGACGAGTAGACCATTATTCGAAGGCGTAGTTCAGGCTGTACTGCTTAGATTTGGGCCATAATATCGAGACAACTACACATTTCCAGAGATAACAAAAATGGCGGCATCCACGAAATTGGAAATTGTGTTGACAAATTTGATTTTCGTGATAGAAAGTAGTTTTGAAAGTTCAGGAAATGGTCGTTCAAAAATTCTAACGACAGAACAAGTTGTTGAAAGTATTCTCAAGGATTTGTAGGCAGATAAATTAGATTTAGATGGTGATTATTCCGAAAAGTACAAGTGATTATCTGAATGATGACACATGTGATAAACTAAAACTGTTCCTGTCCCACAATTGAATATTGAAAGTGATCAGGTCAGTCAATTTGAGATAGAATAATGAAATTAGAGCACATAGTTTTGTCATAGTAAATAAATCATAAAAAAAGGTCAGTACCGTGGTAATAATTGCCGTCAGGGATGAAGATAACTAAGCCGTAGCCTATGTGAGGTGGGGTGCCCAGTTCCCTTCCTTGGTGTTTAAACGTCCCCTAACTCATACGTCAGGTACCCATTTACAGCTAGGTACTGGAGGAGCGGTCATACCAGGAATGAACTACGTCTGTCCTTGATTTAGAACACTGGCACGCTGTGATCCCAGTTTTAGTATGCCAGCTCACTGTCGACTAGGTATAGTAAATATGTGCATATTTTCTCCAAAGGATAGGTGAATGGGGTTTTACAGGCCGGGTGGCCAGAGTTCAAAGGGTTAAGGTTATCAAGGCATCTAAATTGAAATATTCAATTGAATTGAAGAGAACATTACATTTATTTTGCAGTTTTTTGAAACATTCTGTGATCAAATTCTTGAAGATATCAACAATAAAGTGTTCTTTTTCTTCTGAGTTTGTTTTCAATTTCCCGCTACCAAGCCCTGAACAGGGCTTTGCAGCTAGCAGGATATAGCCCAGAGAATGGAATATGTTGTGTCGCAAGTTTACAGCTTGACTGTGATATTTGCACCTTTTGGTCCGACACATCCGAAACAATAAAGTGTAATGTGTTGATGTTGTTCATAGCTAATCATGGTGACTAGAGTTAATTCCTCTTAGTGCATGAGTTGTTGCGGTCAGCAACCCTTAGCTGACGACTAGTGTCTGAGAACCAGAGCTGCCAAGACTTTTCTACATCTGTTGCAACAGAGCACTGGCCAAGAAGAAGGGATCAAAAATGCCTGCTGGAGTCGAATGTGCCGGACTGAAAAGTGCAAATATCGAAGTAAAGATGTACACTACGACACAACGGATTCCGTTCTTCGGACAACATCCTGCTACTAGCAAAGCCCTTTTCAGGGGTTGGTAGCGGGAGACTGAGAACAAATGAACAAGAGCTAACTATTGATGTGCGCATGGGGATGTACAAAGAGCCACTGTAACCTTCTACTTAACTAAGCGCGTGTAGCTTCGAACAACATCAGCACAACCTACGCAGACATGGATGCACTTACCAGGGAAAAGAAAATGGAGGTTGTAAATAGGAATACCATTCCTCCATGTGCAAAAATGTCATAGCTGTCTGTGACCCCAGCACTATTATTAGCATCGCAGTCAACGCTTTTTGAGAAATTCGGGTGGCAGTACTCAAATTCCAATGTGCCCTGTAAGAGAACAAGAACAAATGAGTAAATGCAGTAATGTTCAATACGAATAATGGCTGGAGAATAGAGAACAGTGGCCAAGCAGTTAGGCTACCGGCCTCATACGCAAGAGACATGAGTTCAAGCACTAGCAAGATATGTCTTAGTCGATCAAGACGCTGAGCAGCGCATGAGATGCAGCAGTCAATGACTCATAGCTGACTGCGAGCATAGGGCCAATAAGCAGCCTGAATAAAACAAATGTGCTGGGATAAAACGTTGATACCACCCCAACCATCACTATCGATAACTATGAACTGACGACTGTGGGCCAGTTCACTTACCTGGGGTCTCTAATCAATGATAAGCTCACCCTAGACCCTGAAATAGGCAATCGCATTGGTAGAGCTGCTACCATATTTTTTTCATCTTACAATGCGTGTCTGGGAAAACCACAAACTTACAGCCAAAAACAAGGTCATGGACTACAACGCCTGTGTCGTCAGTACGCTTCTATATGGCAGTGAAACGTGGACAACCTATACCAAACAAAAGCATCGGCTCAACACCTTTAGCCTACGGCGCATGAGATCCATCCTTGGCATCTCATGGAGAGACAGAGTGACAAATGTGGAGGTACATTCTCACACCGATATTCCGAGCATGTACACACACACCCACCCCCCAATGAAGACTGTGATAGCTTTGGTCATGTTCGCTGCATGGAAGACGGTCGCATCCTCAAAGATATTCTCTATGGGCAGCTGGCGTGTGGTAAAAGAACAGCTGACCGACCACAGCTGCGGTTCAAAGATGCATTCAAACAGGACATGATGGCTCTGGATCTGACATCTTGGGAAGACATAGCTGCAGACCGATCCAAATGGAGATGTGACCTGAAGAGTCACCTCAGGCTGGGCATAAATAAGCTCATGCAACACAGAGAAGTGAAAAGACAACGCCGAAAGAAAAAGGAAAACCAAATCCTCCGTAGAGAGTTGCTACTCCAAGGTCGCATCAACATATAGTCAGAAGTGACTGAAATGGGCTACTATAGTCAGACATGAGTGAAAGGGGCTACTATAGTCAGACATGTGTGAAAGGGGCTTCTATAGTCAGACATGAGTGAAAGGGGCTACTATAGTCAGACATGAGTGAAATGGGGCTACTATAGTCAGACATGAGTGAAAGGGGCTACTATAGTCAGACATGACTGAAATTGGGCTACTATAGTCAGACATGAGTGAAAGGGGCTACTATAGTCAGACATGAGTGAAAGGGGCTACTATAGTCAGACATGAGTGCAATGGGGCTACTATAGTCAGACATGAGTGAAAGGGGCTACTATAGTCAGACATGACTGAAATTGGGCTACTATAGTCAGACATGAGTGAAAAGGTGCTACTACTTGCCAGAATGTGCCCGTTATACATCTTAGTGAATGCTTAAAGTTGTACGACCATCAGTCATGTCCATCTGTTGTCAAGTATACACACTAAATGTCTGTCACATCTGCATTTTCATATCATCTCCGATGCCATTGAAGAAGCATTTGCCGTTTGTTTTCTGTACTGTGAATGCGGTCTCGTAGAAACTGTCAATGTTCTTCACTTAACCTTTACCATACTGTCGACCATCTCATACAGCGGAACTTGGCTCATTTTTCCATTCATTTTTAATTCATAAATGAGAATGCCTGGAGACCCTACCAACAGCCATTTTTTTTACTGCTGAATACATCACGTCCATCCACACAATCTTTTGCAGGTTAAAGTATTTTATGTTAGATTACAAATGGATTTTTAGACGATTTATCTTCTTATTACGCAGATTGGAGTCGGCTGATTTTTTTAGAAAGGTGGAGTAGGTTGTTAGAAAAGATCTTTATCGGGTAAATCATTTTATTTTGTTTGTTTAGATGTAATAACTACGTTTGAATTGGAAACTAACAGTTGTGCTCATACTATAAACGAAGTATCGACACTTTGTTGTGGTTTCCATGGATTTATACCGCAGCGACTAGGTCTAGCGGGTGAGCTCAAATTTTTGGGTTAAAAAAAATATATTTTCACCTTTATCTTCTTGTATCTCAGAAACTAACAAACACACAACAATAACATCAACAAGTTTTTTCATTCATTTTTGTCTCTACCCACAATTCACTCACATTTACTGACCAACAAACAGAAAGGTTACAGGATCTCAAACTCAACAACCGTTGTAAAATAGAACGTTTTGAAAAATTATGAAAAATTGGTGCGGTGTCATAAAGGAGCTTCTTTTTCTCTGCATTACTTTTCATAAGTTCTTTTTCTTCTTCTTCAGTGCTTGGCCTGAAAAGGATATGTCATGACAGGATGTGTAATAGACTTGTAATTCAATATCCACAAAAGCAAGCAGACCATACCTGAACAACGGAATACACCAGTGCTATGGTGAAGGTCAAAATCAGTATTCTCTGTATACTTGTGCGACTGTCAAGATGCCCTAGGGAAATAAGACTTAAGTAAATTTCTCCAAAACACCAATAGTCTAGGAAGATAAAGCATTTGTAAATTACTCTAAAACACCAATAGTCTAGGAAGATATGGTATATATAAATTACTCTAAAACACCAATAGTCTAGAAAAATAACTCCCTCTGTTAAAAATTGACCAAAATTCCACCCGCGACTGCATTTTTTTCAGCACGTGCCGTTTTAATGTGAATGTTAACTTTGAGAGTGAGTAACCTTTTTATTTGTTGGTCTATAGATAGGCTTTTGTCATGCGTTGAAACATAAATTAATAAGGAGCTTGCTGATATTGTTTTTTGTTGTGTGTTTGTTTGTTTCTGAGATACAAGAAGATGAAGTTGAAAAAACGGCGCAAACGTACCTATTTTTGAGTATGTCAGTTGTCTTGTAAATTTATGAAATAGCCAAAGCACTGATATTGTTCTTAACAAAATCGGCATATCTCTATTTAAAACATCTACATAAATGGGACATTGTGGGCTAGTGGTTAAGTGACACAGCTCACAATCCGAAGGTGCTGAGTTCTATCCCCAATCCCCGGCCATTACCCTGGGAAAGCAAAATGCGAGAGGAATCAGACCCTTGCATAAAATGCACGCCGAAGTCTGATGCACTGGGCGGACATGTGCAAAATAAAAACATAGTGTAGCCAACACCGCCTTGGGGAATAGAGAAATAAAGTGAAAACTACAACAACAAAATTGCCACCATTTATATACTAATCTGCCTGAGTGGTCCGCCGACAAGAAGAAAGTCACGTCTATTTACATTCGAATGCGCATGTTCAGCTGTTTCCATTGCCCTGCGAGTAGCCTCTCGAGGCGCAAGCCTGGGTGCCGAATATGGCGACCTTGGGCTGCCCAAACTGCAGGATTCCCCACTCGGCCTCGTTGGTGTAATCCAAAGGAATGCAAAGCATGACAATTTGGCACCAGCTCAGCTGCAGGAGCTGCCGGAATGAGTTCGCAATTTTGAAACCATCCGCCTTAGGTGCTACCACTCCGGATTTTCTGTCTGGGTTTACTTCCGTAGCCCTACCCTCTTCCGAGGTTTTCACAAGACAGTGGAGTCATTGCCCGCAGATGCTAGTTACTCGAGACATCCAATGATACTCTCATCGTCCCAAGACTAGCCAGCACTCTCTGGGACTTGTTGGCTTAAAATCAGAGATCGTCCTCTCCTAGGAGAACTGCCTGAACAGGATAATGAGCTTTGTGTTCAAGGTTTAGCATCAGAGTTTACCTTCTCTTAGATTGGCAGCCTACAAAGGCTAATGAGACTAATCTTCTCGCACAGTTATACCGCCGGGTAATCGCAACCAACGGCAGGTTCTGAAAGAAACAAGGGACCCCTCATGAAGGTGCTGCTGACACAATAATGTAGGAGAGGCCATATTGGCATGGAAATTCCTGAACGGCAAGCCAAACAGTGAATCCTGCAGCGATCTCTACACCTGGAAAGGAGAGCCCTGCCTGCCCCCCCTGTGTTACATTTTAAATTTGTTTTATACACGATAAAACCGATTGCTGTCATTTGGTAGCCCAGTGTCTTTCATAGGGAAACATATTTTTTTTATCAGACGCATCTGAAAACCCAACGTGTGATAAAGGTTAAATGACAGATTCAACTTACCAAAGGCCACACCAAAGATGACTACAGACAGCTCTGTTGCCAGCAGGAAAAACCTCAGAACCAACCAGAGTGCCTACGAGTAACAAAAATATTTTATTGAAAAATAAGTTTTGTTTCATTATGTGGGAGAGGTGATATCTTCTTCTTCCCATACTTTTATGCACAATCTTGATTATATCTCAAGAAAACAATGGTCGGTCCAAGGTTAAATATTTGTCCGTCTTGACGACCCTGTTCCTCAGCATAGCTGCAGGTCCCAACTTCGTCTCCAATGGACCCTTTCTTGGGTCACCAAAGTTCAGTGCATGGTAAGTACTCCTCTAGAGGCATCTCGGATGATGCATCGTGCAGCGGCAGCAAGGGAGTCTGACCAACGCATTGGAGATCTTCCCGCAGTCTCTTCTTGCCTCGGGGGTACTAGACGGCTGTCGTTGTGCTGCAACGACCACAATTCTATCGTAACAGGTGACCTGCCCATCTATGTTTTGCCTTGTCTGCATGGATTAGCACATCAATTACCAGGGACAATCGTCTTATGTCAGAATTGTGGAGAACTTACATATGTTGGTTCCGGAGAGTGAATTCGACCAGGCATCTCTTAAGAGAGGCCTTGGTCACTCTCCATTTGTCCTCTAGTGATTTTGTTAGTATCCGCGTCCATTCAGAGGTCTATACTTGGGAAGCTTTTCAGATGTGATGTTACCGAAAGATGAACTAAGTGAGCTGGACACAGAGAAAATCAAACTAAAGGGCGTTGGAGGAAGTGGGAGAAAAAAGAAAGCTGCTACAAAAGATACTTCTTACGCTGTTAGACAACTTGAATTTATTCAAAGAAACAAGCGGTCATCGTGAGGCTGTCGACACTGTCGTAGAGCTCGTCTAGTGTCGGCACTGGTGATGGCAACATGTGCTTTCTCTGGTCCTCGTACGTCTGGCAATTTTGCAGCAGATGTTCATGGATTATTTTCCCAGTGGGATCAAGATGCTGAGCAGCGTATGAGCTGCAGTGGTCAGCGACTCGTAGCTGACTGCTAGCGTCAGGGCCAGCGAAACAAAGCTGCCAAGACCCTTCTAGACCTCCACGCTGTGATCCTGGATAACAGGCTGCAGCAGAGCGGACTGGCTAAGGAGAAGGGATCGAAGAGGGAATGCTAACCCGGTACTAAAAAAATGATTGCTGAAGTCGGATGTGTTGGACCGAAAGGTGCAAATATCGCAGTCAAGCTGTAAACTACAATACAACGCATTCCGTTCTCTGAACTACATTCTGCTACTTAAGCCCTTTCAGTATTTGGTAGTGGGAGATTGAGAATGAATGAAATCAAGCCAAGCCATTTTCCCAGTACCCCAGGTGTACTTATCAGTAGCACCTATCTTCAGTCTGTTGTGGCCTGTGAGGAGTCTGAAGACCACCACCTGCTCTCTTCTGTTCAAATGGTAATAAGCTGTAGCCAGTATGCTCTGTTTCCCATTTGTCCATGTATCTAGCCCCAATAAACCCTTTGGACTCTTTGTGGGTCACACCTCAATCTGGCTGTGGTAACCTTCCACATTCTTTCACCAGTCTGCCTACCTCATTCCCTTGGATGTTACAGTGGGATGGGACACACTGTACTACGACTTCTGGGTGTGGACTGCTGGAATAGTTGTTAGAATACTGATCTTTGGTCATATAGGTCTGTATTTATCTGGCTCTTTAGCGTTGTAACTAGGCAAAGCAAGGCAAAGGCCGCCGTCCATCGTAGACGATGATGGCGTAATTTATTTTGCTATCGCTATTTTTAGTAAGGATTAACTGCGCTACTCTTTATCTTCATTCTCTCATCTCGAGCCGCCCGACCCCAGTGGCAAGTCAAGGACAAGACGACTAGGGGGCGACTACGAGATGCAGGGGATTCCGCATCAACACCCATGAAAAAGACGGCGGAGTCCAAAGTCGAACTCACACCACCTGATCACGAGGGTAGCGGCTTAACCACTTCGCCACAGAATCCTCAACTACGAACAGGTTATCTGTAAAAGAAGACTACTTGGCTTTCATTGCCTTTGCCTGTCAGCAAAGCTTCTCATGCAGCTTTCAATTCCTCTGCTCTGAAATTACTTGAGAATTTTCTCGTTGCCACTGATAGTGTTAACCTTCTACCATTTGTTAGACTCAGAAATAACCCCACACCTCCATTTTCTGTTGCGTTTGTTACCAAACCACAGTGTATGCATGGGTCCAATCAGTGCTTGGTTAATTCTCCTCAATGTATCTCAGGGTTATAATCCCTTTTCAGTTTGAGAGTTCCAGTCCTTAACAGGAAGTGTTTCAATTTTCAACTTCAAGATTTAACCCTAACTAACTAATAAGTGAAGTTTTTTGGTTGGTCTATCTACCTACCTACCTACTAACATATCTACCTACCTACTAATCAATCAATCAATCAATCAATCAGTCAGTCAGTCTGTCTATCTATTCATCATCTTCAGTCCACTTGTGTAGTTAGACGTCATGGGGAGGTGTGACGACCTTTATTTCTTCATATTTTTTGGCAGACATAAATCAGCTGGTGACTTGTCAGGTCAATCCCAGTATCCATTATCAACCTAGCTGTTGGTAGCTCCTGGAATATACGATTGCCTATTTTTGGAACTGGTAGTGGTGGAAGCATAAATTAGAGCATGGCAAGACCCGCAGCCTGTCAGGCGCCATCTATGCCATTCCGCTAACCACATAACCAGGACCTAATGTTATAGCCACACTGTCATTTTTTTGCAACATATTCTCTGTGGGGCGAGAATCCCTAGAATAATTTTAGTAGATTTTCAACTTGAATTTTGTCTACTCTTTTCAATTTCCAACTGCCACAGGATTTTTAATATACGTGCCAATGTACACAGGTGTCTGATCTCACTAGTCAGAGATAAGGGGAAATTTTGTTACCAGTTTTGTGACCTGAGGCGAAACCTTGCCTCGAGACCACTGTTTTTTGGTATAAGGTTTTATTAAAACTAAGACATGTTTTGTTTTGTTTTTTTGGTACTACAGGAGTGTTATTTTGATAGATTAACAGGTTGCACTAGTTGAAGCTCTGTACAAAATGTTAACTATGTTGGTTAAAATAAAAGTAATAGATCACATTATCCTTGTCATCAGATGTATGCAAGGAAGCCAACAATATTTTTTGCAGTGCTGTACCAATACGGGCCTAGGTCTTTGGTCAGTCCATCTCGCCATTGCATAGGACATGTAATGGCCTTCGGCCACCAATACGTTGTTCTACATGTCCATCTGTTGTCAGGCCTAAAGATGTTTATGTGATATCGCTGCTGCCACAACATCCCCGAAACAAAGTGTGATGTCAAATTTCTTTGTTGCGGATCTTATCATATATCAAAATTGTTTGTGCGCGCGGTTCCATTGCTCTCTGAGTGGACTGAGTTTTTCTGCATCTGTTTTGCGTAAGTTCCACACTTCGCATCCATAAATCATTGCTGGAATGACCATGGAATTAAAAGTGTGTGCTTTTGCTATGGTGTCTTTCATCTCTTGGAGTATTGGCTTAATATTGAAAGGAATACCGAGCTGCTTTCCGTCGTCTAGAGATTTTGTGGTTGGCATTTAGCTATTGCGCTAGGTAAATATAGGAGTTAACTTCGCCGATTGCTTCCTCTTTTAGCTTGATGTCCTGCTATTGGCAGTAAGGGTTTCTGTGTCATTGTGTTTGACTTTTATTTATCTTCAGACCAGCAGCTCTGCTGACCCCATTTAGGTCGTTCAAGGATTGTTGGGGTTCCTCAATTGTATGACTGATGAGCACGGTGTCATCTGCAAATTGTAAATGGGTGAGCCACTTGTCATCTATATTTACACAATCTATATATGAAATCTATACTATCAATACTCTTGAGTGGAACGCCCATAGAGGACGCTAATAAATATGCTTATCTGGGAAAGCTCCTCAACATGGAGAACAACATAAAAACCTGAGATCGCCAGACGGAAACGGGCGGGCTGGGCAGCCTTCAACTCCATCATGACAGCAACAAATGCCACAAAGGATATCAGACTATGTGAGGACATCTTCGACTCGGTAGTCCTGCCAGCACTTTGCTATGGTAGCGAAACCTGGTCTCTGACCAAAGCAAAGAACCAACTGAGAACAGCACACACATCTCTTGAAAGATGCCTCGTGGGTATAACTCTCAGACAATAGCAGCAGAGCGAACTACACAATAGCAACATCCGGAGAATGTCACACATCAAGGATGTCCTACAGTAAGCCAACCATTCAAAACACCGCTGGGTTGGTCATATATCAAGAAGACAAGATGAAAGATGGAGTACCATAACCACCATGTGGTACCTGACAAAAAGAGACCTCGGGGATGGCTCCCAACTTGCTGGTGAGATTCACTAGAAAAATACAACATTCACGACCCCACAACAGACAGACTACTATCACACTGGGCGACACGTGCCTGCGACAGAAACGACTGGATCCTGAGTTAGGACCCGCTTAATGGTGACCACCTCTTGACAAAGAACGGGTCGGACTAAGATGTATGAAATCTATGAAAATCATCCAGCATCCTCAATAACACACATCTCAAGAGGCAGCGAATTTCCAAGTAAAAAATATATGGTGGAGGCAGACGGAATCGTATGCAGCCGGGCGGAACTAGCGAAACCGTCGTCCCTTATCAGTACTGGCCCTCTGATTAGAAAAGAGCTGGCCAATGACAATCCCAGATCCCTACATCGCTAGCATGACTACGTGGAGGCGTGAACATCCCAATCGTACGCTGGTCACTTTGTGATGAAACTACATGACTAGAATGTAATACTGGTTGTCTAAAGGCTCTGCAGAGTCTTTTAGGGTCGCTGTTGTCGAGAGGTCAGGCACTCGCCTCCCACAGCGATGAACAAAAACGGTGGACTATCGAATTCCACAAGTTTTAAAGTGACCCCTGGTCTCACAGGAGGTGGGACCAGAGTGCCTGCATTCTGAGTTGCCTCCAGTCTTCTTGACTACTGTCTTACCCCTGGTTCAAGGTATCTCAGGACCAGAGAGTGAGGTTGATGACAAGCGCAGTTTCTTCCTCACTATAATCTAAATACATCGCAAGTTACATCATCAAATAAAAAACCATCTGCTGATGTGGCCATCATCGCTTGCGATGGACAATTAAAATAATATATATAAACTAAAGTGTGGCGAACGTAAGCTAGGTCGACGGTCCCCCGAATTGCTGCATCAATTTTGGCAATGGCATCTTCTGACGCAACAATATGCACCTGACCTGGTCTCTGAAGATCTTTCGTTAACTCGCGTCCTTCTTTAAACATCGTTGTCCAGTTCTTCACTGTTGTCTTCTACACACTTTTGTCATCAAACACTGCCTGCATTCTGCGATGAATGTCAACTGGTCGACATTCTTCAGCTGTTAGAAACTGAATCCCCGCTCGCTGATCAACTCTGGACAGATTCCATATAACACCCGCCATGTTTTCAACGATCTGCTGAGGAAACTGAGAGTTAGAGTATAATGAAAGTTTGCAAACTTGACGGTTGGTATGTGCTGTTTACACCAGAAGTGACATTATGCGCATTGTACGTATGTTCATTTGGTGCAGTTTGGTCCGGTTTAATTTGAACACACCTTAAGGTGCTAATGAAAGTGTTTAAAAAGGAAGACTGATTGTGAAAAGGAAGACTGATTGTGAAAAGGAAGGCTGATTGTGAATATTATTAAAAAGTATATACATTACCTTGTCTGTATAATCTCCAACAGGTACTGCAGAATTGACAGTCATAGACACAATACATCGTAACACACTAATGGCCGACACACAGATTACCTAGAATCACAGAAAACAACACAACATGTGTTATTGAATGCTTACACTCCTCTTCTTTTCTATCTATCACTCCATCAAAATGTCCCTCTCCTCATATACTAGGTGTATTCAATAAGTATAGATCTTAATTTTTTTTCAGTGGAAACAAATGGAGCATGGGTGTTGTCATTCAGTAGAGAGATATTGGGGACCATCATGGGTGAATTTTATCCCCGCCCGTAGATTCGTCAATTGCTGGCAGTCAGCCTTTCAGTGTCGAGTTTAGTGAGTGCCTGCCAGATTTTCATTTACCATGAACAATGACAGAAAGAATAGAGTAGCGGTGTTACACTATGCGGAATACGATAACCCAGCTGCACTCTATTCCCAAAGAGGCCCTGAAATGCTTCAAACAATAGCGGAACCACTGGGAGAAGTGTGTGAAGTCCCAAGAAATTGTACTTTGCATGGGATTAGAGTTTCAAACCTGCAAGTGAGTAATTATATTTTGCTCCCCAAAGGTCAGATATGTTTTGATCGTACAACCATCGTGGGAGGCTGGCTTGCCTGGCTGTTCCTTGGTCTCTTCAGTATTTCTCTTTTCTCTGCAGCCAGAAGACCTCTACGAGCGTCAGCAGCCACTATGCCCCCTCCAATTGACTCGATCCTGAGCAATTTCTTCCCAGCCGTCGGATGAGATGTCGCATGACTTCCATGTCCCTCTTGCATATGTCCTTGAATCACAGTGCGCAACGGTAGATTCTTCTAACTCAAATGGCTAGCTGTCCATAAAGGATGTCCTTTGGCAGCATCTCATGTCCCAACCACAGTAGATGTCGCTGGCTTAACATCGAGCACATGATGTCAGTGTTTGCTCTCTGTAAGACTGTATTATGTGGCACTCTCTCTTGCCACCCAATCCCCAATATACGCAGTAGACACCTCATGTGAAAGGTGTTGAGCCGCTGCTCCTGCTTTGTGTAAGGGCTCCGAGTCTCGCTTCCATACATGAGAGTGCCAAGTCTCGCTTCCATACATGAGAGTGCCAGGTCTCGCTTCTATACATGAAAGTGCCAAGAACGCAGATCTGATAGACTCAGACCTTACGTTTTGAACACACCTCGTATATACATATATGTTAAAAGTCAGCAAGGATTGGGTGATTTGTTTGCACAGCAGACAATCCTCAAATAGCATGACCTAGATCCTGAACGCAAAGAAAACCCCACTGTCAACAAATGCATCCTGCATTCACTATAAGCATGTGTCAAAGCACTTTGTTTACTTTTGCAGTTGTGGTTTCTGTTGCAATTTTATTTTACACAAAGAGGTCACTAACCCCATGCACATCTCTTTAGACTCCTTTTACGGCATGCATGGAGGTGTAGTGGTCTATTCTTTCCTCCCAAACAAGGGGTTCCTAGATCCACTCAAACTATTACTGATACCAAATAGATGACAAGAGAAGAGATATATATACTCACCAGTCCATAAAAAGCTGTGAAGATCGGACTGCTAGATGCTTTTAGTTTGCCGATGGCATCTCGCAAGTAGAACAACAGAAACAGCAAAAACAAACAGTTTGGAATTAAAATACTAACATCCCAAACTCGAATTCTGAAAACAAAACACAAAATTGATTAAATTAATTAATAATCATCCTCTTTGTTTTTGCTCCAATAGAAGCATGCTACCATGGAATGGAGAGTATTTCTCTGAACTCTTTGGCATGGAGGATGACCAAGTTCCAGGTACGACATACTCTAATGCAGAGCAAGAAAACAAAGATGTGCAAAATATCAAGAAAGAAGCTAAAGGCAACATTGAAAAAAATTAAGGTTGGCAAAGCAGTTGGTATGATAAATAAGACATATGCATCAGTTTTTACATATGGATGTGAATCATTGGACAATGATCAGAGTTGAAAAAAGTGAGTACTAAGCCTGTGAAATCTTCTTCGTTCGTTCTCAATCTCCTGCTACCAATCTGGGAACAGGGCTTTGCAAGTAGCAGGATATTATCCGGAGAATGTAATGCATTTTGTGTCATAGTTTACAGCAGGCATTTTTGAGTACCAGTTTAGCCTTCCCTCTTTGATCCCTTCTCCTTAGCCAGTCTGCTCTGTTACAGCTTGTTATTCAGGATCATCATGTGGAGGTGTAGACGGGTCCTGACAGCTCTGGTTCGTTGGCCTGACGCTAGCAGTGATCTAAGGGTCGCTGACCACTGCAGATCATGCACTGCTCAGCATGGTAATCCCAAACCTGTGAAATCTTCTTCTTCTTACGCTGTCAGACGTCAACTTTTATTTGCTCGAAGAAAGCAGCTGTCATCCTGAGGTTGTCGACATTGCCATAGAGCTTGTCTAGTGTTGCCACTGGTGATGGCCACATGTGCTATCTCTGGTCCTTGTATGTCGGGCAGTTTTGCAGCAGATGTTCAGCAGTCATTTTCCCTGTACCACATGTGCATTCGTCAGTGCCACCTGTCTTCAGTTTATTGAATAGGTGGTACCTCAGTCTGTTGTGGCCTGTGCGGAGTCTGAAGACCACGACCTGCTCTCTTCTGTTCAATTGGTAATAGGCATCATTTTTTGTGTAGCCAGTATGTTCTGTTTCCCATTTGGCCATGTATCTGGCCCTAATAAACCTTTTGAACTCATCGTAGATCACATCTGCAAACCTGTGAAATGATATATGGCTTGGCTTGGCTTCATTCATTCTCAATCAAACCAAACACTGAAAGGGCTTAAGTAGCAGAATGTAGTTTACAGCATGACTGCGATATTTGCACCTTTCGGTCCAACACATCCGACTTCAGCAAGGATTTTTTGAGTACCGGGTTAGCATTTCCACTTCGATCCCCTCTCCTTAGTCAGTCTGCCCTGCTACAGCCTGATATCCAGGATCACCGTGTGGAGGTGTAGAAGGGTCTTGACAGCTTTAGTTCGCTGGCCCTGGCGCTAGCAGTCAGCTATGAGTCGCTGACCACTGCAGCTCATGCGCTGCTCAGTATCTTGATCCCATGATCAAATGATATATATATAAGATAGGTGGTCCAAGTAACAAGAAGAGACAAGGTCCTCAATCAGAAAATACAGCATGATCTCAAAACCTAGCCCTTGCAGATGAGTGGTGCAATCTAAACTTCTGCAGTTTGGTCAAGCTAGCAGAATGAAAGAGGAATGTTACCACATCAGCAAAATGCCACAGATTCAGACCTTCGGGACATCAAAATGTCAGCTAGGATGACAAGATAAGATAGTCTAATGCAAACTAAACTGGAATCAGACCAAGAGGAAGACAGCAGAAAGAATAGTCTGGAATTCTTGTTGTTAAACCTCTACACCTCAAGGTAGAAGAGGAGTGACTAAGTAAGTACTGCTTGATGCTCTCATTTCTGTATTTAAAATGTTGGCCAAATTGGTGTTGAAGCTTTCTTAGTCTTAGACTACTTATACATTGGTGGATGCCCCTGTACATGTCCCAGCTCTGGTATGAGCTGGATGTAGTCGGGATGAAGATTTCATGCTTAGCAGGCTAGGCTCGAGCATCTTATTACTCTGCTGTGTTGGGAAAAATGCTGCAGAGGGTGGTTAACCGATGTGCAAGTCCATCTTAATAAACTCAAACACTTCAGCAAAGTAGACCCACAGCCTCTTAGGAGCCATCTAAGCTGCTCTTAACAAACCACCTAACCATGTCTGGTGTTATGCCATGTCAGACAGTTAGTTGCCTCTTACAACTTGCTCTCTGTGGGGCAGTTGTGCTATTCTTGTCTGTGTCATTCACAAAGTCCCAGACAGACCACTTGGGAGCTTTATTAACATTCAATTCATTGTGTACACATCTTGTTGCCATGTAAAAAAAAACCTCAATAGTCTATTATGATTTGGCCAACATTTTAAATACAGAAATGAGAGCATCAAGCATTAGAGGAGAACTGGTTTATCAATTCCATTTTGGCTCGAAAATGCAAATACTTTGGTCACATCAAGAGACACAACGGTTTTGAGAGAATGGTGATGGAAGGTATGGTGCCAGGAAAAAGAGAAAGGGGTAGACCAAGAAGACGATGGCACCAAGATATCCAGGAATGTCCGGGTATAACTGTGGCGGAGGCTGGAGTTTTGGCAAGAGAATGAGTTTCTTTCAGACAAACTGTGATGGGAGCGACATTCTACAAAGGACATGCTACATGATGATGATGTCCAGTATGACAGTTTTCAATAGAGAGATAATTCATACTTTCCTAGAAGAGAAATTTCAGACAACAAACAACTGCTGTCTTGAAAGTGAGTTGGGCAGCCAAAAGCTTGAGAAAGAGTCACCAAAAAAGTGCATGATGGAGACATATGCACTGGATCTCGTGGGCCTTGAACGCACAGAGGCAACACATAATTACACCCCTTTGTTGAGTTAGGAGACTTGTGCTGACTGCAACCTTTGTTAATGTTAGTGTCATTAGTGTAGATATCCAATGACGAACAAGGAAAAAAATTAATTCTGACCGAAGAACTAGCATTTCTCAAAATCCTGAGTATTACTATTAATTTCCAACAAATTAATGAATTAAAGTTAAAACATTTGTTTTTAATGCTCCAAACATAACTAAAAATCCTCTAAACTTGATATAATAGTCTTATAGATCTGCTAAATTATCAAAGAGTATAAACTGTCAATGAGTCTTTAAACAAATGTGCATTTTAAGTTTCCATTGTTACTGCAGAAGATAAAAAACAGTTTTGCTCTTTACTAATTTACTTCGTTGTCTGTAGACTAATAATTCAATTGAAATCAACTTACCCTGTTTTACCGATGGACTTGTATAAAATCCACTGACATGTTGGGACGCTCAAATCAAAATATGGATTTGTAGTAGAGTATGTAGTAGTGGACTCATTTCCCGGTGAACTTTCCATACTGTTAGTAGAGCTTAATTGTATTTAATGATATAATGAAGAACGATTGAATCATTCAATGAATGGCTGTGGTCGTAGACGAAACTACTTGACTTCCCAGTGGTGACTTGCGTTGCGAGTTATTATTTTTTCAAACGAACCTTCTCAGCATACTACTAAATTACTATCACTTCATCAAACGAAACAACTTAACTATATTCTTAAATCCTGAGTTTAATTGTGTTCAGAAACCGTTAACAGGTCAGATTATTAGTTAGCCCTGTAATCGTTTACCGCTCTAATCTACACCATCTATTATCATATTATGTTTACTAACAGTGACTAACTCTGTTGTGCCATCGATTAGACAAACAGGAAGTATCTTGTGACCAAGGTATTCTGTAAAAACGTGCACGCAAAAACATGTGGAAAACGAAAAATCATACTCGGCTGTTGTTCAAGTTCTCTTATTAGTTTTTTGTTTTTTTTTCATTATTATTAAACACTAACAAGTTTAGTCTACTGGAAGACGAGAGGATGTCAAATGATATCATATATGCACAGCTGACCATTGGAGTTAGAAAAATCGGCCGTCCCACACTGCGATTCAATGGCGTATACAAGAGGGACATGAAATCATGTGACATCCATTCCTAGGGCTATGAAACAATTATTGCTAAGGATCGAGCTTTTTGGAGACAGTTGAATGGGACATAGTGGCTGCCGACGCTCGTAGAGGCCTTCTGGTTACATATAAAAGAGAAAGACTGAAAAGATCAAGGAACACCCCGGCAAGTCAGTCTCCTCAGCATGATTGTACGATCTGTGGATCTCGCGGATCGGTCTCTTCAGTCATAGCAGGCAGTGTCGAAATAGACAGAGCGGGACAAAACTCACACGACGCCATGGGCATGGTCTACAGAAGTACTCTTCAACATTTTTATACCTGGCGCCCACTATTAAAACTTTAGGGAGTGTAAATTGTCCTTTCCGTCCATTTAAATCTAAATTGAAGAAAACTCTGCGATCGTCCACTGAGTCTGTGTATTTCGGATATTTTTAATCTTCATGAAGCATATCTTTTGCAGAACGTCGCTTCCATCACAGCCCGTCTGGAAGAAACTCGATCTATTGCTAAATCTACAGCCTGTTCAAGAATCATGCCCAAGCATTCCTTGATATCGTGGTGCCATCGCCTTATTGGTCTGCCCCTGGTTCTCTCTTCCATTACCGGACTGCCTAAACCTGGTAAGGACTCCACGCTTCTCAGCAGCTATCGAATAATCACCATACAGAATGTATATGGCAAATTGCTCGAGAAAATAGTGGCCAGGAAAATAATGGCCTGCCTTGAACGGGAGCATATTCTATCCGACAAGCTGGGCAGCTATAGAACAGTGAAGGAGACCTAGGGATATTGCTGGAACTTTCGCGTGTGATGTGTACGAGGGGTTTCAGTCGAAGCAAGAAACAGTCGCGGTAGCACCGGACCTGGAAGACGCACACAACCGTATCGATTTTGAGACCTTAATTACCTGTCTGCAGCAGTGTGGTTTAAACCTGTGGCTGGTTAGTTGGATATCAGCTGTTCTGATGGAAAGAACAGTTGCGCTACGCGTGGAATCGTGGACATCAGAACCGAGGCGAACATGTCCAGGACTGCCTCAAGGGTTTCCGCTCTTACCGGTGCTGTTCAACATTTATACAGTAAAAGTGGCCAATATTCAACCCACAGGGACAGGACGAACGTTGACCAGCGCTGTTGAGATAGCGATGTCTTCGATGGTTGGGGCAAGTTTATCGCATGGAAGATCAGAGGCTACCGAAGAATATCCTCTATGGACAGCTGGTCATTATAGTTAGAAGAATCGGCCGTCCCACACTTCGATTAGAAGAATCGGCCGTTCCACACTTTGATTAGAAGAATCGGCCGTCCCACACTTCGATTAGAAGAATCGGCCGTCCCACACTTCGATTAGAAGAATCGGCCGTCCCACATTTCGATTCAAGGGCTTATGCAAGAGGGATAAGAAGTCATTCGTAATCCCATCTGGCTGTGAAAAAATTGCTCAGGATCGAGTTATCTGGAGACAGTCAGTTGGAGGGGTCATAATGGCTGGTGACGCTCGCAGAGGTCTTCTGACTGCAGAAAAAAGAGAACGACCGAAGAGATCAAAGAACGGCCAGGCAAGCCAGCCTCCTCAGCATGGTTGGACGATCTGTGGCTGGGGCTGTCACTCGCGGATCGGCCTTTACAACCATAGCAGACAGTGTCGAAATACAGGAGACAGAGCTGGACAAAACTCTCAGGGCGCCCCGCGCAGGGTCTACAGAGACTGAGACGCCTATAATGATAAATACTGGTGTTGTTCCCACTAGTCTCCTGATGTTATTGTTTCTGATCATGTCTCTCCTTGTTACGCCCAATGTATTCTGCAGGCATTTCATTTCTGTTGTTACGATGTAGCGTTTTCAAGTTGGTGTTAGTGTCCAGTTCTGACATTGGTAGCCATAGTGTCGGGACGGAAATCGTGTTGTATAAAGCTATTTCGGTAGTTATTGTCACGTGCATGGTTCATTGTCCAATAATCTGATTTGCCTTATCGCATCTTTGTTGGATTTCCGCTGTAATTCTCGCATGCCAGACTATCGGTTGCCAAAAATAATCTTCTATGACAAGATAAAGAAGGACGTACCCTTTAAAGACACACTAAAAACGTATTTAAAAGCCTTCAGCATAAACCTCGAAACATGGGAATATGCTGCAAAAGACCCTACAGCCTGGCGTACGGCTCTCCGCAGAGGAGTAGTGTCATGCGAGACTTCTAAAAAGACTGCACCAGAACGACTGAGAAAGGCCAGAAAAGCCCGTGAAATATTACAGTCTCGCGAAGCAGACTTTCCATGCCCTCACTGCCTGCGAGTATGCAGATCCCAAATCGGACTTGTCAGCCATCTCCGCATCCATCCACAACCCTGAAGTACAGAATACTTGACTGGAAGTGCTGACTAAAATGAAAAAGGAAAGGTCCTCATCACGCGTAAGGGACGAACAACGTGTTTTTCTTTTTTTTTGGTGGGTGTGTGTGTGTGTGTGTATTTATAGTTTTAAAATTTGTATTTTTTTCTTTACAAATCTTTGTATTTCATTGCATCCCGCAAGAAGAACAGAGAGAAAATTGCAGCTGACATTTACATGGTTATTGTATCAAACCATACAGCACACGCGTGCAGAGCTGTAACAATTTATTTACATTATGATGTTGTTAATCCACAGGAACAACTATTTTTAGTCGTAATTTTACGACAAGATTGGAATATTGTAGTGGCCCTATTATTTTTTTCACAGGGTCCCACGATACATTATGGATAAAGTGGCGTGTTGAAATGCATTTGGGGATTCTCTGCTCGAGTGAGAGAAGCGGTGCGTACTTGACAACATCTTCCAGTGTCGGGACGGGGTCAGGCAGTGACCTCGAGGTGGGTATCTGGGGCCTCTTTAATGAGGGTCGAAGTCTTCTCTGGCTCTCGATCCTTACATGGGCTTAAGACGCAGAAGGGCTGAATGTGGCGTGAGTGGATAGTAGATATTGGAGGCTTCAAACCTCCAGGAACTTCTGTGGATCCACTACCCTGGCATTGCTGGGATTTGCGAGAATGACAGAGCTGACGACCTGGCCTTCGTGGCATCCGAATTGGGGACATTGGCAATGGATAGAGGTGACATTTGTAGGTCAACGACTGCCTTTCGGATGAAGACACATCAGTCGATGAACCAGCAAGATTTTGATATCAAACGCAGCGGGGTTGTGTACAACTAGCAAGCTACAGGAACCATTAGTATCTTCGCATTTGCTGCGAGGGACTGAGCACCTATGGGTCTGCTCGGAGTGCAGTGACGTCGATTCATAACAGAATGGGGTCAGCATTATGGATACAATGGAATGTGGATAGAGGGAACAAATTATGGATACAATGGAATGTGGATAGGTAGCCAATATTATGGATACAATGGAATGTAGATAGAGGGAACAAATTATGGATACAGTGGAATGTGGATAGAGGGAACAGATTATGATACAGTGGAATGTGGATAGAGGGAACAAATTTTGGATACAATGGAATGCGGATAGGTAGCAACTATTATGGATACAGTGGAATGTGGATAGAGGGAACAAATTATGGATGCAGTGGAATGTGGATAGAGGGAACAGATTATGGATACAGTGGAATGGGGATAGAGGGAACAAATTATGGATACAGTGGAATGTGGATAGGTAGCAACTATTATGGATACAGTGGAATGTGGATAGAGGGAACAGATTATGGATACAGTGGAATGTGGATAGAGGGAACAAATTATGGATGCAGAGGAATGTGGATAGAGGGAACAGATTATGGATACAGTGGAATGTGGATAGGCAGCCAACATAGTTTACCGTGACTTTGAAATGGCCACTCGTCATCCACAGCGGGTTGTGCCATGGAGCGTGAAGCAGTTGTATCAGTTTCTTGCAATGTAAAGTTCCCTCTTGTGTGGGGGCAACCAGCCCGTTACCCGACGCGCCTTAGTCGCCCTTTACATCATGCTCTCAGCGTGACCTGACTTAGTGGCCCTTTACAAGATGCTGTCAGTGAGGCTTGACTTAGTGGCCCTTTACAAGATGCTGTCAGTGAGGCTTGACTTAGTCGCCATTTACAATATGCTCACAATGTGACTTAACTTAGTCGCCCTTTATAATATGCTTACAGCTTGACTTGACTTAGTCACCATTTACAAAATGCTTAGTGTGACTTGACTTAGTCGCCCTTTACGACATACTGTCGGTGGGACTTAAAAGCATCGGGTGAAACATATTGATCGAGATTCAACCTAGCGACAGGGTTAGCTGGAACATTCTGACCAAGTCTCCACTTCATGTCACAGTCATGTGAAACACATTGACAAAGTCTCCACTTCATGTCCCAGTCATGTGAAACATATTGACAAAGTCTCCACTTTATGTCCCAGTCATGTGAAACATATTGACAAAGTCTCCATCATGTCACAGTCATGTGAAACATATTGACTAAGTCTCCACTTCATGTCACAGTCATGTGAAACATATTGACAAAGTCTTCACTCTATGTCACAGTCATGTGAAACATATTGACAAAGTCTCCACTTCATGTCACAGTCATGGAAAACATATTGACAAAGTCTCCACTTCATGTCACAGTTATGGGAAACATATTGACAAAGTCTCCACTTCATGTTACATATATGTGAAACATATTGACAAACTCTCCACTTTATGTCGCATTCAGATGGAACATGCTGACCAAATCCCTAATTCCCGTTACAGCCATGTGAAACATACTGACAAAGTCTCCACTTCATGTTACAGTCAGGTGAAACATACTGGCAAATTCTCCTCTTCCCGCCAAGGTCAGGTGAAAATTGCTGATCAAGAATTCCCCTCACACCAAGGCCAGGTGAAATATATTGATCAAGATCTCACATCATGACTAGGCCAGGTGAAACATATTGATCCAGACCTCACCTCACTCTAGTCAGGTGAAACCCCAACCCAACTTAACTTAACTCAACGTCTTTATACTGGTTTAGAAGACTCTGCAGAGTCTGTATACAACCAGTTAACGTCACAGAGTGGTTTAGGGGATGCGCATTTACAACATGTACATCTTGATATGTTGCCACCAGGATATTGTATAAGTTGGAACAAACTCTAGCCAGGTAACTAAAGTTTTTGCAGCACACCCGAGAACATAAACCGTGATTCGCTAAAGATATCAGCTAGTTTTTTGGTCTTGGAGACGAAGAAGGAGCATAGAAGTGTAACAGTTCCCGCCGGAGCAAGGGGAGTTTAGGATGCCTGAACATGTTAAAGCTTAAAGCTACATGAATGCATGTCAAGGTCACTCACTGTCTCAGCAAAGGAGAACAGAGTTGGGTTAAGGAATGTGGACAGATAGAAACTGACCACTGGCCTTCCGATTTTGGTAGGGGGAGATTGATTGACAGACGAAATTGGCAACGGGGCTTGCTGCGAGAGAATGAGTGACAGGTGTGCAAAGTGTTTCGTTCCAATTGGGATTGAAGATGACCATACCTGAGATCGATTGGTCAAGCTCTGGCCTTGCTTGAGGATATATAACTCGAGACAAAGTTTAGCTCGAGAGGCTAGATAGAGAGGGCTGGAGAGAGAGAGGCTGGATAGAGTGAGGCTGTATGGAGAGTGAGAGAGAGAGAGACTGAATGTAGATAGTGTGTTTAACTCACCGACTTTAGATAGAGGAGCGATTGATAGACGGTTGGACGAATGTTTAGTGATAGAACAGGATCGCTCAAATAGGTGCGTGAGTTTTGCATTAATGGATAATCTGAAAGTGTGTTTGTAAGCAAGGACACATTGTGAACGAGTTATGTCGAGATCGCCCGCCTGAGGGGATTTCAGTGAGGAAGAGTATTTGATAAGGTGTGTTGAAGACGCAGTTAAGGCGATGTGTGTGTGATTTAATTGCAAGGCAATAGAACTGGGTTTTTAGATAGTTGGGAATTCCATCAATAGCTAATGCTTACAATTCCCGTTTTAGTATAATGTTTAGTTAAGATATGTATTATATTGTGTTTGTAATTTCTCTACTCATTGTATGATATGAGTATGATATAATAAATATGCCACCTGCTGTTTGATATGTCATTTACTGAGTATGGTCATGATGATGTGGAGGAGTGTGAGAATGTTCTAAGTTAGATCACGGCCAGGGCAAAGAAATAGAGGATCTGCTACAGAAGCACTTGTGTGAGATTAAAGGTGAGGAAAGAAGCGAGTCCTGGCAAGGTGATTTCTCACGAGAGCTCAACAAAGGCATCAGATGGCATAGATTGTGAAAGAATTCTTTACCAAAATGCAGATTTAAAACTGTCAAGTCTAAAGTCATCTTCAGCAAGACTCGATTCAAGTCTCAAGTCCTTCTTACAAAATTTAAGAAGTCTAAATCTCAAATCCAGTCTCACGTCTTCGTTTATCTTGCCAAGTCAAGTCCCTCTATGTCTTTAGTCGAGTCTCAAGTCATCAAGTCCATCTAAGTCTCAAGTCGTGTTTCCAGTCGTCGGTATCAAGTCAAGTGTTAAGTCAGGTCTTCCTAAGTCTCAAATGATATCCCAAGTCGGTATGACAGCGATGATTCCATAGAATAGCATTCCCCACACATCTCTTCACACATCCATACAAGTCATAAGCCCCACATGACTCTTTACAGACCCCCATATATTCCTAAACCCCTATTTCATACTTTACAGACCCCATTCTGATCATAGACCCCAGTCTGGTAACCACTATCACACACGATTACAGAGAGTTTCCCTAATCGAAGCAAACGGTCACAACAATGCACGTTTCTCACTGTTGTCAAACAAACACAGAACGCTCAAAGCTGAACCCCATACAAGGGCAGTCAAGCGAGACCTAATGTGACCCTTACACGGACCTTGCGTCTTGTCTGGATCAGGTTTGTATGGCCATTATCGTTTTTGTGTGTATTTATTTGTTTTAATCGTTCTGTCTGGAGGAGAGACAAGGATGTGTATTAACGCGTCTTTTTAATATCTCATCATCATCATGTTGCATGTTTTTATAGAAACGTCGACCTGATCACAGCCAGCCGATTTGAATCTCGGTCTGCAGTCAATCTTCCCGCGTGCTCCATGTACTTGTTTAGAGTATCCTTGATATTTTGTATCCACCTTCGCCTTAGTCGACCCCTGCGTCGCCTTACAGGTACCATGTCCCCTATGACCATTCTTTCCAGTCCGTCATGACATTTGACATGGACGAAAAAATTCAATTTCCGAAACATAACAATGTTTTAATATCTACACAGAACAAATATTCAAATAGATAGCTGGGGTGCTAGGGCTTGTCATTGGAGTGGCAATAAATAACCTCAGATTTGCGGAAGATACAGTTTTTATGGAGAAAAGTGAGCGAGAATTACAGGAGCTTGTGACAACAATATTCAAAATAAGCAAGAGTTTGGATTAGACATAAACATAAAGACAACAAAGACTATAATAATTTGGGAAAAGTGACAAGAAACCATGTATGCAGATAAAAATAAACGATCAACTATTTGAACAAGTACATAGTTTCTACTATCTAGGTCATATAACAACGGAAGAAGGCAGCTGTGAAAAAGTAATAAGAAAGAGAATAGGTATGGCCAAGATGGTATTTGACAGCATGCGACACATACTGACATCCAAACAGATAAATGAGAATTTGAAAATGAGAATTGGCAGGTGTTATGTATACTCGTCACTTCTTTATGGCCCAGAAACACGGACATTGAAAAACAAGTTGGAAAAGAGTACTGAAGCCTTCAAAATGTGGGTATATAGAAGATTGGGTCGCATTTCTTGGAAAGAAGAAAACAAATTTGGAGGTATTGAGAAAGTTGTAGGTGAAAAAAAGTATTAATGACCGAAATCAGGCTTAGACAATTACGTTATTTTCGTCATATAACAAAACATACTTCTTTTTTGAAGACCATACTAGAGGGTATTGTGGAAGGCAGTCGTTCAAGAGGCAGACAACGTTATAAGTGTTTGGATAACATCAGGGGATGGACTCTGAATAGCCTTTCAGATTGCACCATAACAGCAAGAGATAGAGTACACTGAGCATCCCTTGCAGCCGACCTTTGATGCGGAAATGGCACTTGAACTGAGCTGATTTGTTTTAATCGTTCTGTCTATCAATGTCGAAAGATTATCGAAAGTCCATTTGTACATCAGAGAATATAATAAGACTACGGACACGATGTAAGAATGACGTTAGAAGAGCTTTAGTGTGCAGTGGTAACCTTGCTGATAAAAACAGGCCATTGGATTCTTCCAAGCATGTCGTTAAAGTCACTAAAGAAGGTCGTGCATGGGCTAGCAACTTCATCGCATAAAAGCACTACCCTGGAAGCCGTGCTTGCAATTGTTTGGAGAAAGCTTCTTGTAAAGAGACCGACTGTAGCGATGTCCGTGTGCTTTCATTTCAAGCATAACGGTGAATAAATAAAGGGCACTGACAGCATGCCACAAAAAGCGACAATAGTACAGTCTAGCCCTTCAATAGTACAAGACTCCGCATTCCTTGATTAAGGTTATGATGACTTAATGCAGATAATGCAGCAGCGGTAGAGCAGAGCTCGAGGTGAATCAGCTGATAACTGTGGTTTTGGAGTCATACAAAAGGATTTGGTGACACACGAAACATATATGAACTGGTACACCCTTATTGGTCTCACATGCCACAGCTCATGGCGTAAATCAGTAGGTGAAATGTACTGGATGACTGAAGGAGAAGGGATGGAGGCCAGCAAGACACTCTGTATCCCCTGACAAAATTACCTTCCTAGAAGCTGCTCCAGATGATTTGTGTTTGTCAACAAGTCACAATGAAACATTAAATGCCTGAGAGTCTGAACACAAATGTCCGACAGAGACGTTTATGTTGTGAGTCATTCAGTCCGTTTTATTAATAATTAATAATTTTGTTCATAACCCTCATGAAGAGTCCCTCAATGAACTGTTGTTCGCTGATGACCTATCTTTTTTCCAAATGGGAAATACAATTAAAAATAATTTTATTACCACTTATCGTTATCAAGTCTTTCATTCTTGTGAATGGTTTAGGGCTGCTGGGCCATCATCAGCAAGTCCTTTAGCCTGGGATAGGTTTTCTTGTGACTGGTTTTGGGCCACCGACCCCTCATCAGCAAGTCATTTAGCCCTGGGATAGGTTTTCTTGTGACTGGTTTTGGGCCACCGACCCCTCATCAGCAAGTCATTTAGCCCTGGGGTAGGTTTTCAAGTTCAGGATTCGGGATAAAGACGCTGAGCAGCACATGAGCTGCAGCGTTCAGCGATCCATAGCTGACTGCTAGTGTCAGGACCAACGACTCACAGCTGACTGCTAGTGTCAGGACCAACGATCCACAGCTGACTGCTAGTGTCAGGACCAACGACTCACAGCTGACTGCTAGTGTCAGGACCAACGACTCACAGCTGACTGCTAGTGTCAGGACCAACGACTCACAGCTGACTGCTAGTGTCAGGACCAACGATCCACAGCTGACTGCTAGTGTCAGGACCAACGATCCACAGCTGACTGCTAGTGTCAGGACCAACGATCCAGAGCTGCCAAGACCCTTCTCTACCTCCACACGGGGATCCTATCAACAAACATTATCATCCGAAAACTGACCTGCACAACCACTAGTCCTTCGGACATCTGCACATACTTTGTGTTTTTCCGTAGCTGAAGCGTTAGTCTGGAAAAACTCTGCCCATGCGAAACTAATTGATGCAGGAATTAATGAGGCGCTTCAGATAGTATCAGGGTGCCTAAAACCCACCCCCATCCCTATTTATAATATATACCCCATAATTGGCACAGCACCACCCGAGATTCGAAGAAGCGTCGCAGCAGAAATCGAACAACAAAAACAGAAGCACGACCCAAGGCACCCAATGTTTGGACATCAGGTACAGAGCACAAAACTCAAATCCAGATATAGTTTCATAAAATCAACACAGCCCATACAGACAAACCATGAAAGTCGTCGCATCGAGAGATGGCATAAATTGATGCAGACCCCAGAAATGGAACTTCGAGAGAAACCTGGCCCCAGACATCATCTACCATATACAACATGGAAGTCGCTGAACAGACTCCCAGCTGGTGTAACACGGTGCAAGAGGAATATGAAATGATTGGGATACACGGATGACGACACATGTGACTGTGGCGCAATACAGGACCCAGACCACCTGATGACATGCCCCAACCTCCAGGAAACATGCAATAGGTGCGACATGCTGGAGGCAAATGACAAGGTAATCCATGTCGCTGGATATTGGATGCGTACTGTATGACGTGGTGCCTGGACAAGGGGAAGTAAGTCAGTATTGCCTCCAGTTGATTGCCTACCGCTTACCATTACCCCCAGATTGCACTTCTTCATAGCCTGGGTCATCATCACCTCAAAGTTTGCAGTCCAGGTGAAAGTGGACATCCTTGTCTCAGTCCTTTCCTTAGGAACTGGGTATGTGGCTCCTTCTCTAAATGATACGAGGGGCTCTTGATGTATGTATACATATTGATTGAGACGGAAAATTGGCTGCTGAATTTCGTCTTCTTCAAAGTTCTTGAATAACATTATCCAACTTTTTCATAAAAATTTGAAATTGGGTTTTATGGTTACTGCAAGATTTGAGAGACGCGTGGTTCAGTTCAGTACAAGTGCCATCTCCGCATCAAAGGTCGGCGGCAAAGGATCTCCAACGTACTCTTGTCGTAATGCAAATGTCACAGATACAAATTAGCTAAATAAAGGTTCAGATTGGATATTAGGAAATACTCTGTTAGTCAGAGATTGGTGAATGCTTGGAATGCATTGCCACAGGAGGTAGTGGAGGCAGAGACAGTTAATGCATTTAAGAATAGATTGGATGGGCATATCTTTTAGAGCAGGGTAATGCAAATGTCACAGATACAAATTAGCTAAATAAAGGTTCAGATTGGATATTAGGAAATACTCTGTTAGTCAGAGATTGGTGAATGCTTGGAATGCATTGCCACAGGAGGTAGTGGAGGCAGAGACAGTTAATGCATTTAAGAATAGATTGGATGGGCATATCTTTTAGAGCAGGGTAATGCAAATGTCACAGATACAAATTAGCTAAATAAAGGTTCAGATTGGATATTAGGAAATACTCTGTTAGTCAGAGATTGGTGAATGCTTGGAATGCATTGCCACAGGAGGTAGTGGAGGCAGAGACAGTTAATGCATTTAAGAATAGATTGGATGGGCATATCTTTTAGAGCAGGGTAATGCAAATGTAACTGGTTGTCTATAGACTGATGAGTCTTCTAAACCAGTATAAAAAACGTTAAGTTAAGTTAATGGTGTAATCTGACAGGCTTTTTTCAGTCGTGTTATGTTATCCACCCACTCAGATTCTTATCAGCCAAAACACAACAACAAGATATACGGTCATTCTATCAGACTCCAGGAGCGTACTCCAAAAGCCATCAAGATTGACATGATAAACTCTCACACGAAATTCAATATGACATTGGATTACAGTTTCCCCCCAAAAACAGGTCTAGTCCTACAGTAAATACCGGCCCACTGTGGGATCCATGGAAACGAGAAAGCAGGCGAGCTCGCAAAACCCGTAAGTGGCACAAGTGCAACTGAGTATCTACAAGTGGCCCACGAAAGTCAGTAATTCGCTAACAAGTTGGAATACATGGCTGCGATGGAAAAATATGAGGGCAGTGAAAACCGGAAACACCAAGACCAGACGGAAGGAAGTCAACACAGATCGGCATCATAACAGAAGGAAGACCCTTTTCATTTAATTTATCTATTTTATATTGTAACTTTAATTCTTATGTATCCAGTATAATTTTTGTCATCTTTCATAATCATTCCATTTTATTCATCCTTGTTGCATACCACACTACATTGCATCTTCACAATGTTTTATCAAATGTATGATGATAATTTGACATTTAAAAGAAAATATATACAAACATATATATATACAAAATCAGGAATAAATAAAAAGGGTCCGAATCAATTATGAAGGAAAATAAATATACTCATTCCCAAAATGGTCCCAGTTAAAAAATTGTGCATGTTTTGCCTCAGAAACTCGAATGGGTAAAGCGATGAACACAAGAAAATGAAAATTGCAACCAAATACCTACAAAGGACAAGAAGACGATCATCAAAACTGGAGGAACATCACGGAAACATCAGGCTAGGTACAAACAGATACACACACGCATCCAAGCACTGGGTTATGCGTCTTAATATCGCCCAAATTGACTACGGTCTGGGGTGGAATAGGCGTGCCTCCGCCAGTAGAAACTAGTGAGGCAAACACAAAAAATAAAATAAATAACAAATAAAAACAAACGATCTCTCTTCTTACCTCACTCTGTTTAATTTTACTCTGTCCTAGAATCACACTCTTTCACACGCGCCATCAGGGTGAGACCCTTCCATTGCACTGTGGATGGGCTGGCTTCTGAGAGCGCACACACCTAGCATAGGTACATACAGATGTACACATACATTCAAGCACTGGTTTATGCGTCTAAATATCGCTCAAATTGACTACGGTCTGTGGTGGAATAGGCGAGCCTCCGCCAGTAGAAACTAGTGAGGCAAACACGTACCCAATTTAAAAAAAAATTAAAAATCCAACGATTCATGAGATCGGAATGGAGAGACCAGCACACAGAATACAAGCCCGAAAATGACAGCATAGACAAACATGTCAGAGCTACCAGACTCAGAACTGGACAATGCAGACTTAAAGGCCACCTCCACAGAATGGGTCTCAGAGACACCGCCACATGCGATTGTGGAGCACCCAAACAAACACCAGAACATATCCTGCAAGAGTGCCCCACTTATACAGACCAAAGAGAGGCAGTCTGGCCAGGGACAACGACTATGCTTGAAAAGCTATGGTGGACCGGCGAAAACCTGAAACGCACAGCCTCCTTTACGAACCTCAACGGGCTGGAAGAACAGCATCAGTTGATCGAAACAGAAGAATCCACACACTTATAACGTTGTCTGCCTCTTGAACGACTGCCCTCCATCCTACCCTCTAGTATGGTCTTCAACAAGGAGGTATGTTTTGTTATATGGCCAAAAATATATGAACCATTTTACCTTGATCAAAGTCATTAATTATCTTTTCACCGCCAACGTTTAAAATACATTGAAATTTGTTTTCTTCTCTTTCCACGAAATGCGACTCAATCTTTTATACATACACTTATTTCAAAGGCTTCGATTCTCTTTTGCAACTTTTTATTCAGTGTTCACTGGTAGAGGAGACTAACGTCTGGTCAGGTTGTTGTTATTGTTGTTGTTGTTTGCGAATGCCCACAATTAATAGGTTTCTCTTTTGTGCGCCCTGAAAAGGACGTTAAGGGGCGGGTTACAGTAGCTTTCCTCACATCCCGAGCGTGCCGAGGAAGGTGTACCGGGGTCCTCTAAGTGGTTGGGATATGCTTGAATTCATTTGCGTGTCGCTCATTACTACGTGGATCACGTCGAACCTTACCTTGTTAGCCAGGCTGTTGTTCTCGACAACAGCCAGTTTCCAGGACGACCAACGAGGAGGTCAGGTGAGGGTCTTGGCCAATATATTTCTCCTGACTTTGGATAACATTGTCTTATCAGTGTGTTTTGCATGACCAGACGTTAGCCTCATCGTCCCGTCTGGTTGGTTAAAACATACTGATCCGACATGTTGGTCATGGTCTGGCAAAATATACGGGCAAAGCCGCCCCCTCCCCCACCGCCCACCTCACTTCCACTGGCTGTTTTCATGGCAGTCTGGCTAGCGAGGTAGGAGATCGACGTGATCCCTGTTTTGTTGTGTTGTCATCCTGTTGATTTTTCTGTTGAAGCCAGAAAGGAACTGTCACATCAGTGTGGGACATAGCGAAGATGCTCTGCTCCGAGATACTGAAGCCAAGATAGGGTTCACTGTTCTCACTCCCCACCATCAGTTGCCTGCTGGTTATGCCGAACTACTCTGCGGCTCTAGGTGTATAACCAAAAGTTCAAGGCAAAGGGATCGTCACACTGAGCCACTGTGCCTTTACGGTTGGTTTTAGACACAAGAATGCGGTACAATTTGCCTCCTCGTCTCCAGCGTTGTGTGATACCATCCTGCCTTTTCGTTTCCAGCGTTGTGTGATACCATCCTGCCGCCTCTTTCCAGCTAGAGAAGATGCATGCATAATGGTCAAAAGGAGACACGAGTGAAGCCAGCATAGCACAATTGCATGGATGACTGCAGTCCACCTTCATCAGCACGCTCGGGATGTGAGCAAATCTACAGCAACACGCCACTTAATGCCATTTTCAGGCAACTAAAACGCTAGTCCGGTCAGGCCCACCATGCTGACCAGGATGTAGTGTCAGGGTCAGGCCCACTATACTGACCAGGATGTCGTGTCAGGGTCAGGCACACTATACTGACCAGGATGTCGTGTCAGGGTCAGGCCCAACATGCTGACCAGGATGTCGTGTCAGAGTCAGGCACACCATACTTACCAGGATGTCGTGACAGTGTCAGGCATTACATACTGACCAAGACCACTGTCTTCCGTGTAGCGTTCCCTGGAAACCTGCTGTTTTCAAGGCAGCCTGACTGACGACCTGTGGATCGACGTGATCCCCACAGTAGTGAGCATCACACAGATGAAACCAAGCATAGCACAACCTCCAGGAGGACCCCGGTCTACCTTCATCAGCACGCTCGGGATGGGAGAAAAGCTACTATAACCCGCCACTTAACGTCCTTTTCATGGCGCTTAAAAGAGTAAACTTACTCATTATGGGCATTCAACAACAACATATGGTTTTCATAATGACACGAAGATGACATTTGAAGTCATCTTGCTAGATGAACAGGGCACACAATTACGTCAATGTACGTATTCAGACGCGTCAGCAGGGTTGCGGATTGCTGAAAGGCCTCCTAATTTGGAGGTCAGGTGCGAATAAATGGGCAGCCGTGGACAAAAACTGGTCGGCAGGCATGGCGGCTGTAAGGCTGCAGCCCCTCCACCATGCAAAGACACAACAGGCTAATCACCTGTTTGTCTTAACAAACAATTACAAGTTAAAACAAAGAGAAAACCGGGCTGATCTCAACAGCGAAAAACAGGCGAGAAATAAGGACCACGATTTACAAAACATGGAATGTAAGAAGTATAAACGGAAAAGAAAATAAACTAATAGAGGAGATGAAGAGAGCAAAATTTACAGTCCTGGCACTTACAGAAACAAAGAAAAGGGGACAAGGCGTTCTGGACCATTACGGGAACATGTTATACTACAGCGGAGGTCTGGACCATGACGGCAACATGTTATACTACAGCGGAGGTCTGGACCATGACGGCAACATGTTATACTACAGCGGAGGTCTGGACCATGACGGCAACATGTTATACTACAGCGGAGGTCTGGACCATGACGGCAACATGCTATACTACAGCGGAGGTCTAGACCATGACAGCAACATGTTATACTACAGCGGAGTTCCCATGAGTGAACGAGCAAGGGCAGGGGTGGGCTGTATAGTGGATGATAAAAACAAAGCAAACATTAAAAGATGGAAGTTCATTTCAGAACGACTGATGGTTCTAAGTCTACAAGAGGAGGATAGTCAAATGGATATCGTCACTGTGTATGCACCAAACGAAGATGAGAACACTGACATAAAAGATGAATTTTATGAGCTCCTTCAAAGGACCATTGACGATTGCCATAATGAAATACTTCTCCTTGGAGACTTCAACGCAAGAGTTGGAAACGACTATTCTAGATGGAATGGAGTGATCGGTAGGTATGGAGAAGATGTCTTTAATGACAATGGAAAACGACTGCTGAGATTCTGCAGGGAACAAAACCTTGTCATTACAAATACAAGGTTTCCACACAAATATATCCATGCCTACACAAGATGCGAGAAATGAAAGATTCATATTTGACAATGCAATAGTGAGGAAAACTGATTTCAAATATGTAAAGGATGCTAGAGTGTTCAGAGGACCAGAGATAGGAAGCGATCACCACCTAGTTAACATAAAGAGAGAAATCGAAAAACACTATCCAGCTAGGCAACACCCATCAGCAAGCATGAAACATAACACACAAGGAGAAAATAAAAATAAGGCTTACAAACTACGAGAACCAGATGTTAAGAGGAGATACCAAGGGCTCATAACAACAGCAATAGAAAGGATAAAAGAATCTGAAGAAGATATGGAAATTTACGGGTAAAATTCAAAGAAATCCTCAAAGAGGCTGCAGTAGAGACATGCGGTCAAACCAAAGAAGGGTGGAAGAGAAAAAGTACACCATGGTGGACAGAAGAAGTGAAAAGAATAATACGAGAAAAGAAAAAGGCATGGAAGTAATACATAGGGACTAGGAAAACAGAAGAACAAACAAAGAAATATAAAGAATGTGTACATTTTAGAACAGAAGCAAAGAAGACTGTGCTCAAGGCCAAACAGATATTCTGGGAAGGATTTGGAGAGAAACTGAACAATAGTGCTGAAGAAAACCAGAAACTGTTCTACAAGACCTTAAGGAACACGAGGAAGGAAAAGGAATGCCCCCTGAAATTTGTTAAAGATAAACAAGGTGCGCTGTTTACCGCTCCAGAAGAGATAATGAACAGATGGAAAGAATATTTCTCAGATCTCCTTGGAGTGGAGGAAAACCAAGCTCTGGAAGTAACAGTCCCAATTCAAGAAGAGGGAGCCATGGAGGGAAACGATAATATCACAATGGAAGAACTAAAGGCAACATTGAAGAAAATTAAGATTGGTAAAGCAGCAGGACATGATGGTATAACACCAGAAATGGTTAAATACATGGGAGCGGCAGGAGAGATGCTATTCATGAAGATTCTCAAGGCAGCTTGGCGTCACAAGAAGATACCGAGAGATTGGGAGGTTGCAATAATAATACCAATATTTTAAAAGGGTGACGGGATCAAGATGCTGAGCAGCGCATGAGCTGCAATTGTCAGCGATCCGTAGCTGACTGCTAGCGTCAGGGCCAGCGAGCCAGAGCTGACAAGACCCTTCTACACCTCCACGCGGTGATCCTGGATAACAGGATGAAGCAGCGCAGACTGGCTAAGGAGAAGGGATCGAAGAGAGAATGCTAACCCGGTACTCAAAGAATGATTGCTGAAGTCAGATGTGTTTGACCGAAAGGTGCAAATATCGCAGTCAAGCTGTAAACTACAACACAACGCATTCCGTTCTCTGGACTACATTCTGCTACTTACCCTTTCAGGGCTTGGTAGTGGGAGATTGAGAACGAACGAAGAAGAAGAAGAAGAAGAAGAAGAAGAAGAAGAAGAAGAAGAAGAAGAAGAAGAAGAAGAAGAAAAAGGGTGACAATCGACAATGTGAAAATCACAGAGGTATTTCATTTCTCAGTGTCCCCGAGAAAGTCTACTCTAGGATTCTAGAACGGCGATTAAGAGGTATGGATGAAATATGGATGAAACTCAATGTGGGTTTAGGGCAAACAGAAGTACTCAAGACCTTATCTTTACACTCAGACAGCTAAGTGAAAAGGCTCTTGAATATGATAAAGAGGTGTATCTGTGTTTTTTGGATTTGGAGAAAGCATTTGATAAAGTTCCTTGGGACAAACTCGGAGTGCCTGACAAGGAAGAACATCATAGGACCCCTGATCTCTGCCATACAGAGTTTATATAAAACATGAAGAAATTATGTGCGGACATCAAATCAGAAGTCAGGAGAGTTCAAGACCACTAGTGGAGTAAGACAGAGTGACATTCTATCACCGTACCTTTTCCTACTCCTCATGGATGAAGTCATCAAAGCCTACAAGGAACGGACAAAAAAAGTATGAAGTAGGGTACTGGAAGATGAGACCAAGTTACATATCGGAACTAGCGTTTGCAGATGACGTGGCCCTGATCACGAAATCCGAAGCACAACTCCAGATCAACTTGCAGGTCTGGGAATAAGAGTTGAAGAAGAGAGGAATGCACATCAGCAATTCCAAAACAAAAACCATGGTGATCGCCAGAGATTAGAAGAGACATCAGATAACCCTGGGAACACGAGCACTGGAGCAGGTCAGCAACTTTAAATATCTAGGAGTGGTAATAGACAGCAGGGGAGGAATCAAAGAGGAGTTAACTGCACGAAGGGCAGCAGCAGGTAGACTTTTCCATGCAATAAACAGAGGATTCCTCAGCAAAAGATAAATAAGTAGGAAAACAAAGATGGATGTATACCGCCTTACCTATGTGCCTGTCATGACATTTGGAGTGGAGCAGTCCCAACTACAGGGGTTTGGCCATGTCTGTAGACACGAGTGGAGCAGTCCCAACTACAGGGGTTTGGCCATGTCTGTAGAATGGAAGAAGATCGGATACCAAAGCGGTCATAGGAGATAAAAAGCCAAGGACACAGACCCTCAGGACGCCCCAAAGTACGTTGGGAAGACAACATACGACAGTTCCTAAGTGATAGAGGACTGGATTGGAAAGAGGCCAGGAAAAAGACGGCGGATAGAGCAGTGTGGCATTCTCTTTGGCAAACCTCTACACCTCACGGTAGAAGAGGAGCTACTAAGTAAATAAGTCCAGTTTTGACATTGATAGCATAGTGACGGGACAAAAATCATGTCGTATAAAGCTCTTTTGGTAGTTTTTGTCACATGCTTGCAATTAAAAATTGGAGTTAATTGTCCAATGATCTGATTTGCCTAATTACATCTTTGCTGGATTTCCGCTGTAATTCTTCCGCCTGGATAGTGATCCTACCAGTGCTATGCTATGGCAATGAAACCTGGTCTCTGACAAAAATCATGGAGAACCAGCTAAGGACACAGGCCTCGCTTGAGCGCCGTCTCGTGGGACTATCATTTAGGCAACAGCGTCAGATTGACATACACAACTGTGACATCCGGGCATTGTCACACGTCAAGGGTGTCATCCATCATGCCAACAACTCCAAGCAGCGATGGGCTGGCCATGTAGTCAGAAAAAAATACGAACGCTGGATCACTTCAATTACTTTGTGGTATCAGCGCGGCAACCAACCAACCAGCAGACCTTCCCACTAGACGGCAAGATTCGCTCAACCTGCACAACACTCACGATCCTAAAACAAACAAGTTACTAAGTTAGCCATCCACTTGACAACCCGTACCCGAGACAGAATCGACTGGAAACCGAGATGAGACAAAAAAATGCACATTGAATAAGACCAAGGATAGTGGGCATGGCGAGGAATTAAGACTTTTGGGAGAAAAGCCAAAAACATTCACTGAAATAACAAAGCGAAGAAAATGGGGCGGAATTTGACATGCGCAACGGAAGACAGCAATCCAACGAAGCCAGACAGATCTTGCATGGAATTCTCAAGAGAAGAGAAGTGAGGAAGACCAAACAATTAGCGGAGAAGAGGATGTGAAAAGGAACTAAGAATAAATTATTACACCTGAATATAGGCAGAAAGAGTAGTCCAGGACCGCGCTTTCTAGCGAAATGTTGTCAATGGACTTTACGCTGAAAGGAGCGACCGGCTTTGATTGATTGATTGATATCGTCATGCCACCAGCCATGACACATGATGGTGCTGAATTTGTTTCGCTCCTTCTTGAACAATCACAGTGAACTCTGACGAAATATCCGGCACCAAAATTACAAAATGGCGGAGGGAGGGGCACCGGATTTGGCAAATCAGAAGAAAATCATCGAGGAGTATCTATCACAAAGTCTGAAAAAGGAAGAATCTTGGTAAAAATTGTTAGACAAGTTGTAAATTTGAGATTTTAAAGAAATCAGAGCTGGCTCGACGTTCTTGAAAATGAATTTTAAAAATAATTTGTAGTAAAAGTTAACGACCACAACCACTTGTGAACCACATCAACTTGTCTTATCTAGACTTATTTATCATGTTATGATGACAGATACGTTTCCTCTTGTTTCGCTTCAGCTTCACTGTTTCTTGCATTTCAAAATATCTCCACCACGACCTAATGTTTGGGGATCTTATTTATACTAAACGAAAAATATTGATAAAGTTATAACACACCAACATTTAAATGGAATCACTAACTAATGCCATTAGTAATGGACATAAAATAATGTGGAATTGTTGGAAAGAAAAATTAGAAATAGTCAATAGACTGCGGTCTGCAGTTATAAAACAACGGCATTGTCAACAGTTGTGTTGAAACCAGCTGATCGCATTAAAAGTGGAAAGATTGATGGTAATATCTGCTCTAGAATCTTCAGGATAAGTAAAATCGGGGAAGACCAAATCACACACAGAATATTGGCTTGGCCTTGAGGGAGACACATAATTATATAGAAAGGGAAGACTTGGATTTGGACTCAGATTTCTATATATAGTTACAAAGTTTTAATCATAGTGTAAGCTATAACTGATGGCTCAAGACAAGGGACTTTGTCTTGGTCATGGTTTTGATGATCTGTGATTTGTTTCACATGGAGCTGAAATTTTTTTAATTGATTGAACAACACTTCTCTAAGATAATATTCTTTTCACTTCTGCTGTAGGCAGGGAGCTTATAGGTTGCCTGTTCTGTACCAAGTGCATAGCATTGGTCCTTGTTAGCCTGTGTCGCTGCGCAATTACTGTTATCTTTCCATCTGACTTGCGGCCCTCTCTTACCCTGCAGCCTGCCAAATCTACCAGTGTTGTAAGTCATCAAAGTAGATGAGGGTATTCTCCTGAGATGACCAAATCAGCACATTTTTTGTCTGAAAATGTACTCTGCACAAGACGTAGTGCCTACCATACTTTGAATGTCTTCATTTCTTAGTTTGTCTTTCCTGGAGCACCAGTGACCTTCCACAAATACTTCATTTCACGTATCAAAATTCTGCTCTCATGCACTTTGGTCAGAGACCACTGGTAGCACAGTCGGCTTATCATATACCATTTATCAGCTTTATTTCTGGCTTTTTTCTGCAAGTAGTGGTGTATCCAACGTTACCCTGAATCTTGTTTCACTGATACTATTATGTTAATATTGACAAATGAAGTTTAGAATCAATGTTGATTGCTGGATCATTATAAAACAACGGATTGGTTTAGGGTATAGCAACACATATTTAAATACTTTTTTTGTTAGAAATACATATTTTGTGAGGCAAAAGAAAGAAATTTAAAAAAAATGTTTTTAATATTTTCTCAAATTGGATATTTTTCTTCATGCAGCGTTATGAAAAGAATGGACGTTGAAAGGACATTTTATTGTAGTTTACAGAGAGACTGATATCTACAACTTTCGGCGTGCCACATCTGTTTTCAATGAATTTTGCGAGTACCGGGTTTGCCTTTCCACTCCAATCCGCATTCTCTTAGCCATATTTCACTATTCTTAATCTAAGGCCTCAGCGTGGAATAGGGACATGGTTAGCTCTATTTCGCTGACCTGATGCAAACAACCAGCTATGAGTTGCTGTCAGCAAAATTACAGTGGTGCATCTTCAGTCCTTAATTAATAATAATGTGTGAGGAAAGAGACTTGAGCTGTTGTGTGTTTATGTTCCATTTGGAATATAGGACAGCTGAGGTCTTTCTCTGCAGGCTCTTGTTTTGGACTTTCTACTTCAGCTTGTAAAATCAAATTTATTTGTGTAAGCTCTAGTTAACAAGATTTTTATATAGGTGAGACTTTAATATGTGAAGAAAGAGACTTGACATTTTGTGTGTGTTCCATTTGGAATATTTGGATCAACAAATATCTTTCTCCATGTGAAGAAAGAGACTTGACTTTTTGTGTGTGGGTTTCATTTAAATATATACGACGGGGGAGGAAAACTAACATCTGGTCAGGCAAAATATACTGGTCAAGACCTTCACCTCGGCTTCCTAGTAGCCCGTCCAGGAAACAGGCTGTTTTCATGGCAGCCTGGCTAACGAGGTGAGGGATCAATGTGATGCCTGTAGTAGTGAATAACATGCAGATGAAGCCAAGCATAGCACAACAGCCTGGAGGACCCCAGTCCACCTTATCAGCTCACTGGTAATGTGAGGAAAGCTACTGCAACTCGCCACATAAAATCCTTTTCAGGGCGCACAATAAAGTAAACTTACTCATTGTGAGCAATCGCAAATAACAATATATATGACAGCAGAGGTCTTCCTCCATGTGAGAAAAACAATTTTGTGTGTGTGTGTTCCATTTATAACGTAGGGCAGTATATGTCTTTCTCCATGCGAAGAAAGAGACCTGACTTGTTTATTTATCCCATTCAAAATTGATGGTGGAGGCTGAGATCTATCTCCATTGGTTCTTGTTTTCACCTTCTGCTTGATCTCCACCAATAGGGCTTCAGATACACTGTTATATTATTTGCCAGGTGTTGTTTGTCCTCCCAACTTTTCTATTCCCTTGTGATTAGGCAAAGGCTGTCTGACAGCAAACACGGTCATCAGGGATGAAGTGTTACAGGTTTAATTGTACAAGGTCTTAGCATTTTTTTTTAGGTAGGATGACAGAGTTTCCATTCCTCACTGCATTGTCTTCCCTAGCAGTAAATTAGTTACCAATGTAAAGCTGGCTAGACTGTGGTATGTGGATACTGGGGATTCAACCCGGTACCTCTGCCACACATTTTTTCTAATTGTAAAATGATAGGTAATGAAAATTTGCAAGTTGCAAAACTGATGGGGAACTCAGTAGTTTCGAGGTAAGATGTCCGTCTCGGGTGCCGGAGGTCGCGGATTTGAATTCCGATGTCCCCAGGATTTTTTCACATGGATCTTCTGGTAACATTTCCCCTAATCCCTGCGTAGTGAAATCAGACTTCCGTGTTCAGTGTGGAGCATGTTAAAATTCTTTTGGTAGTTAGAAATCGAAAAGAGTAGACTTAATGGCCGCTGCCCGGACAAAATTCAAAAATTATAGTTTAAAATCTACCCAAATTATTTGTACCTTCCCCCAGGCCTAGTAAGGTGCAGGAAGTTGTAAAATACCTACAACGTATAGCCGAAGCCTTCGGCTACCTGGCAACAGATATTAACTTACCTGTTTGAATACCAGGATTCCAAGTACACAGATGTTCCCCGTGTGCGTAATTGCAGTCTTCTGACAGATAGTGCCGCTGTAGTAGTCTGCTGACATAGCGTCTGTGTGCAGGGTCAGCAAATCAGAGCTGACCATGACCCTATTGTGCAGTACATGATGACCCTGGAAGCAGGCTGGACTAGTCATTAGTGCAGTCTGACCAAGGGATAAGGGATCGAATTGAGTAAGCAAACTCGGTACTGAAAAAAGCCAACTGAAATCAGATGTGTTGGGTCGAAAGGTGCAGATTTCGTAGCATCGCTGTAAACGACATAACGCCCTTTTTTGGACAAACACTGACAAAATTAATGCTTAAAATTCTTACTTCAGATCACAGTATATAATAATATTATAAATAATTTGCGGCAGATTAATTGGTAATCAGCCAATTTGTGCATCGGTGCACTCCTCATAAAGAGGTGTAGTTGGATTATTAGTTCCTCCCCAGTAAGGAGGTGACAGGATCCGCTCTGGGCCTGACTTTAAAGGATGTAGTTGTAAAGTGAGATTAATCCAAAAGATCCTATACCACTGAAAACTGCTTGTTCTCATTGCGTTTGTTTCTCAGATACTGCGCTTATTGTTGCCTTCTGGTTTGAATTTGTTTGCAAGGAAAAAAACCGAAAACAGCTTATGTTAAAACCAATGCATTTTCACACAAAAATTAACGATTTTATCTGATAGTGATCAAGCAGGGCCATCAAGACGGAATCTGTTCGATTTATTTGACAAGCTAGACTTTGATTGTGATGATAATCAACCAGATATAGAGATAGAGAGCGATAACAATGAGCTAGATCTATACCACAGCAATGGTATTGTTGATGGTTGGGTCAGTTTATGATAGGCCTAGTGACATTAGTGTGAACGACACAGGGGATGCATATTCAGTGTACAATGCTCCTGATGGGTGAAGCCTTTATTGTAGCAGGTGCATACGTACAGCAATTTCTACTTTTTGCACACTAGTATAGCATTTTGGACACTCCTCCATTCAAACATAACAAACTCAAAATGTATTCCAATATCATAACAAATAAAAAAGTTAGATAAAATAAGACACCAGTTTCTCATTGATTCTGTTGATTTAATTCAGGATTCTATAGACCATATTGAAAAATGCCTATAGGATCTTAAGGGTTAAGTATTGATGTTTGTTATTGCTCTAGGTATCTGATAGACACAAGGTGGTTCAAGCAGTGGAAGAAGTATGTGGGCTTTGACCAGTGGGACTCATACAGTTTAGGCGACCAGTCATTACATCCTGGACCAATTGATAACTGCTCACTGTTTAAACGTAAGGAGGTAGACTCCTTTTTCAGGAGTTCTTAATGTCCTCTGTCTGACTGTCTACCAACCTACTTACCTTAATCAAACTATTAAATTACCTGTCTACCGATATATATATACCAACCTGTCCATCTGTCTGTTTACCAACCTGTCCTACCCTATCCTGCTTACCTACCTATTCAATCAACCTGTCCTACCCTACCCTACTTAGTCTATCAACCTGTCCTACCCTACTTACCTACTTAGTCTATCAACCTGTCCTACCCTACTTACCTACTTAGTCTATCAACCTGTCCTACCCTACTTACCTACCTAGTCTATCAACCTGTCCTACCCTACTTACCTACCTAGTCTATCAACCTGTCCTACCCTGCTTACCTACCTAGTCTATCAACCTGTCCTACCCTGCTTACCTACCTAGTCTATCAACCTGTCCTACCCTACTTACCTACCTAGTCTATCAACATGTCCTACCCTACTTACCTACCTAGTCTATCAACCTGTCCTATTCTGCTTACCTACCTAACTACATGTGTCAATATGCCTACCTACACATCTTCCTTCTTGCCTGTCTGCCTGTCTTCTGACCCACTGAAACCTACCTACACATCTTCCTTCTTACCTGTCTACCTGTCTTCTGACCCACTGAAACCTACCTACACATCTTCCTTCTTACCTGTCTACCTGTCTTCTGACCCACTGAAACCTACCTACACATCGTCCTTCTTACCTGTCTACCTGTCTTCTGATCCACTGAAACCTACCTACACATCTTCCTTCTTACCTGTCTACCTGTCTTCTGACCCACTGAAACCTACCTACACATCGTCCTTCTTACCTGTCTACCTGTCTTCTGACCCACTGAAACCTACCTACACATCTTCCTTCTTACCTGTCTACCTGTCCTCTGACCCACTGAAACCTACCTACACATCTTCCTTCTTGCCTGTCTACCTGTCCTCTGACCCACTGAAACCTACCTACACATCTTCCTTCTTACCTGTCTACCTGTCCTCTGACCCACTGAAACCTACCTACACATCTTCCTTCTTGCCTGTCTACCTGTCCTCTGACCCACTGAAACCTACCTACACATCTTCCTTCTTGCCTGTCTACCTGCCAGTCACTTTTAAAAAGAAACATTTGATCAAATGTTTATGTGCTCCTCTGACATTGAACCGAGGTGATAGAGAGGTTAATGCATTGGCTTTAGCTGAGCGATCGGGGTTCAGTCCCCAGTTGATGCTGGATTTTTTACAGATCGCAAAATGGCATCCAGCCTTAAAAAAAATTTGGTACCAGAATAATCTAGGAAAGTAAAGGTGGATGACGTGATGCTGACCACATGACCCCTAGTGTGCCGTAGGTCAGTGTGACGCTGACCAATGACCCCTAGTGTGCCGTAGGTCAGTGTGACGCTGACTACATGACCCCTAGTGTGCTGTAGGTCAGTGTGACGCTGACCGCATGACCCCTAGTGTGCCGTAGGTCAGTGTGACGCTGACCCCATGACCCCTAGTGTGCCGTAGGTCAGTGTGACGCTGACCACATGACCCCTAGTGTGCCGTAGGTCAGTGTGACGCTGACCACATGACCCCTAGTGTGCCGTAGGTCAGTGTGACGCTGACCACATGACCCCTAGTGTGCCGTTGGTCAGTGTGACGCTGACCACATGACCCCTAGTGTGCCGTAGGTCAAGAAAAATATGGGTCTAACACCATATTCCCAATATGCCGCATTGGCATGTAACAAATATGTTTTGTTCTATTTTTTTCTGACATAGTCCATCCTACCATTGGTTTTTGTTGTTGTTTAATGCCCACAATGAGTAAGTTTACTCTTTTTGTGTGCCCTGAAAAGGGTGTTAAGTTGCGGACTGTAGTAGCTTTCCTCACATCCCAAGCATGCTGATGAAGGTGGACTGTGGTCCTATAGGCGGTTGTGCTATGCTAGCCTTCATCTGTGTGGCGCTCACTACTGCAGGGATCTCATTGATCCACATCTCGTCAGCCAGGCTGCCTTGAAAACAGCCTGTTTCCAGGGAACATTACATGGAAGAGAGGTTCTGGTCTTCGTCAGTGTATTGTGCCTGACCCTGACGCGATGTTCCTGGTCAGTATGTTGTGCCTGACTGGACTAGCATCTCAGTTCTCAGCCATTGGTTTTTAAAAAGATACATTTTTATCAAATGCGAACAAGTGGTCCGCTGGGGTCTTTGTATATGACGAGGACAAGAATAGCACCACTGCCCCACAGAGAACATGTCGTAAGAGGTGACTGACTGTATCACATGGCACAACACTGGCCATGGTTAGGTGACTTGTTTAGAGCAGCATAGAGGACACCTAACAGGCTGTGGGTCTACTTTTCTCTAGAGTCTATAAAAATGGATTTGCACATCGGTTAACTTCCGTAAGCCTTGTCCCAACACAGCGGAGTATTGAGCTGCTCGAATCTAGCAAACTAAGCAGGAAACCCTTTTCCCAGCTACATCCAGCTCATACCAGAGCTGGAACCTGCACAGGGGCATCTGCCTCTGTAGAAGTACAAGTCGACTAAGGAGTACATGTTCCTCTGACATTATCCATCCTGGCATTCATTTTTAAAAAGATAAATTTTATCAAATGCGTACGTGTTCCTCTGACATTGTCCATACTGCCATTCACTTTTAAAAAGATACATCTGATCAAAATATTTATCTTTCTTGCTGATCTTGAACCTTCAGCGGACACAAACACTTTGAGAGACCATTTAGTAGATGACTACGACTACATCCTGTTGCCAGAAGAAGCTTACGAAAAATTGGTTTCTTGGTATGGGCAGGCACCTGGACAGGTAGGGACCAAACACCCATTGTTTTGTCATATCTGTTTGGGGGTGGTATAGGCTAGGGGAGGATCGACTTGTAGAGATTAGTGGAGGGAGGTGTAGAGATGGAGTGGCTGTATTGCTGTAGAGACTAGAAGAGGAGAGTGTAGTTGAGACTAGAGGAGTGAGTAGTAGAGATTTGAGGGGTGGGTAGTAGAGATTGGAGGCTTGGGTAGTAGAGATTGGAGGCTTGGGTAGTAGAGATTGGAGGGGGGGTAGTAGAGATTGGAGGCGTGGGTAGTAGAGATTGGTGGGGTGGGTAGTAGAGATTGGAGGCTTGGGTAGTAGAGATTGGAGGCTTGGGTAGTAGAGATTGGAGGGGGGGTAGTAGAGATTGGAGGCGTGGGTAGTAGAGATTGGTGGGGTGGGTAGTAGAGATTGGAGGCTTGGGTAGTAGAGATTGGAGGCTTGGGTAGTAGAGATTTGAGGCGTGGGTAGTAGAGATTTGAGGCATGGGTTGTAGAGATTGGAGGCGTGGGTAGTAGAGATTGGATAGGGGGGGGGGAGGGGGGGGGGGGTGGCGGGAAGAAGGAAAATCCTGTACCAGTTAAAGACCCCTATGCAAAACCATAATCACAGAAGTAGCACATCCACAATTTGATATATTTTTAAAAAAAGGAATGTAAGATCAAATTATCTTTCAGAATTCATATCGCCATCATTGCAATGTCGCGGACCCCCCATCAGCCACATACATACACCTTTATACTCTCAATGATTCCTCCTCTCAGGAGCCTGTGGTCCGAAAGGTCATTGAGCAAGGCATGTTTGTGAAGCACTGTAAGGTGGAGGTCTACCTGATGGAGCTGAAGTTGTGCGAGAACTCTGATACCACCACTGTGATAACCCATTCTTTCAGCAGGGCTGATAATATTGGTAGGTATGGGGGGTGTCTGTCAATAGAGGGAGTCAGCACTTCTTGTTGCTTGTTCTTAACACTTTCCAGACTTGAATAATTTAGCCAAATTTGTGACTTTCAGTTCGGGCCAAGTGCCGGAAATTCCGTATGTCAAAGATTTATTCCAGAAAAAATAATTGATATTGAACAAATTGAGCTAAAATTACGATCCAAACACATAAGAACATAATGAAACTATCTATGACATAGGGGAGGAAGACTAACGTCTGGTCAGACAAAATATGCTGATTAGACATGTTAGTTAGGATCAGGCTAAATATATTGGCTAAGACTCTCACCTCGACTTCCTCGTAGGCCTTCCTGGAAACGGGCTGTATTCATGGCAACCTGGCTGAGGGATCGATGTGGTCCCTGTAGTAGGGAGTGACACGCAGATGAAGCCAAACATAGCACAACCGCCTGGAGGACCATGGCCCACCTTCATCAGCGCGCTCGGGATGTGAGGAAAGCTACTGTAACCCGCCACTTAACGTCCTTTTCAGGGCGCACAAAAGAGTAAATCTACTCATTGTGGGCATTCAACACAACCTATGACCTCAAATATTGATAATAAAGAGTATATATTGGTATGTAGCGCAAAGAATACAAACCAGAAAATGACAGTATAGACACACGTAGCAGAGATGGGCAGACAAAGATCTTCAAACTCAGAATGGGACATTGTATATTCAAGATCAACCTCCATAGAATGAATCTTAAAGAAACTGCAACATGTAGATGTAGAACACCCAAGCAAACACCAGAACATATTTTGCACAACTGCCCTACTTATACAGACCAAAGAGAGACAGTCTGGCCCAGGGGAACGATCATGCTTGGAAAACAGTGGGGATGCCACCAGGATAGAAGCATAGCATCAGTAGATAGAAGAAAAAGTACCAGAGATGTTCAAGTCAAACTGGGAGTTTGTTTTTGTAAGGAAAACATTTCTTTTTTTTTTCAAGTAGTCAAACTACCATTTATTTTTTTGAAATAATCTCCTGCAACATTTATGTAATTATCCCAGCTTTTAAGTAATGCCTGAAAAGCTTCAATGTAGAAAGATTTGTCAGTATGTCTGAACCAATCTACGACAGCCTGTTTCACTTCATCATCTGTACTGAATTGCTGACCTCCTGAGAATTCTTTTAGGGGTCCAAACAGGTGGAAATTGCATGGAGCAAGGTCTGAGCTGTAAAATGGATGTGACAATACCTCCCAGTTGAGTTGCTGCAGATGGTACATAGTATGGTGAGGTTATATAGCGATTTTCCAGGATAAGACGTTCCACAATCTGGATATTCACAGAAATGACTGTTGTCGGATGTGAGTCACCACGGACCGGGCCATCACTCATGGATGTATGGCCTTCTCTAAAACATTTACACCATTCAAATGTATTACTGCGGCTGAGAGTCTCATCACCGTATTGTGATTGCAGTCTTCTGTAAATTTCCGTAGGTTTCGCACCTTCTTTTACAAGAAACTTCATCACAACACGCTGTTCCATGAAAGCACTAACAGTGTTGTCCGCCATTTTTATTTATCTGTCACGCAAATGACGCAAGTGGGCGACCTAGCAGTAACAGTAATAGGACACATGTACCCCTAACTAATGATAGTAGTTTTCCAGCACGCTATAACCCATTCAGGCAGAACTAGAAGAAAAAGTACCAGTTTGATTTGAACGCTCCTCATATGAAGTGTTAAATGGCATTAGCCTTTTGAACCCTGGCCATCTGGTCTGTAAAATACGATTGCGAGAAGAGCAATCTGGTTTTATACCAAAGAGATTTTGTGTCCACCAATTTTTCACTCCGAAAACAATTATTGTGGAATCAGTAGAAATGCTGTATTGATTTTCAGAAAATTATTTGATAGTTTACACTTTGGAAAATACTACGATTTTCCTCCAAATTACATTAATACCATTGAAGATCTCTACCATCATGATTCAGGCCATTATGGGCAAAACTGATTGATTTCGGTTAGAAGCTGGACTGAAATAAGGATGTATAATATCACCTCTGCTATTTTGGTATAGCTATGAATTGGGCCATGAAAAATTATGCTCCAGCTGGACATTTTTGCATACAATGGATAGCTGGCACGATTCTTCTTCTTCTTCTTCTTTGTTCGTTCTCAATCTCCTACTACCAAACCCTGTAAGGGCTTAAGTAGCAGAATGTAGTCCAGAGAACGGAATGCATTGTGTCGTAGTTTACAGCTTGGCTGCGATATTTGCACCTTTTAGTCCAACACATCCGACTTCAGCAAGCATTTTTTTAGTACCGGGTTAGCATTCCTTCTTCGATCCCTTCTCCTTAGCCAGTCTGCCCTGCTGCAGCCTGTTGCCCAGGATCACCGCGTGGAGGTGTAGAAGGGTCTTGGCATCTATGGTTCGCTGGCCCTGACGCTAGCAGTCAGCTATGGGTCGCTAACCACTGCAGCTCATGTGCTGCTCAGCATCTTGATCCCTGGCACGATTCTATCTTCATCCCTGAAGAGGCCCGAAACATGTTGGATCGACTATGCTCCCTATCAGAACAGATATGACTCAAATCAATGCTTCCAAGAGCAAAGTCATTAATTTCACGAACAAGCTTGCTATTATCCAGTTGCATGGAGAAGTATTACAAACAGTTGACAATTTCACCTATCTGGGAAACAAAATGACTCAAAGTGGAGATACAGCTGAGAAAATGTTCACTCGCATTACTCTAGCCGCAGGTGCCTTTTCCAAATTAACGATCATCAGGAAATCAAGATCACAGAGCGAGCACACCAAGCTCAGGCTGTTTTACACCAATCCAACATATTACCAATACTTACTTATGGATGTGAATTATGGAAAATAACAAAGGCATAGGAAACAAGATTAATACATTAGAGAATGTATTAGGAAACTGAACATTGGCTGCGAGGAATTCATAACCAACAGAACAATTAGAGAAGTCACCAAACAACAATGTGTTTCATCACTTATCAAGAAAAAATGGTGGTCATACATCGGACATGTTCATAGTATGGACAGCAACAGACTCCCTCTGCAAGCGTTTATGTGGTCACCATCTGGCAGCATGAAAAGAGGAAGATCAAAAGAAAATCTCAGCAGAACATTCCTCAGAGAGGGCTCCACTATGGACTTGAACCACATTCATGAACTCAAAAGAGTGGCGTCACACAGATCAAACTGGAGAGAACTGGTTTCTGCCTTATGTGCTGTGTAAGGTACTTAAAGAACATTGATTGATTATAATGTGAGATTTTAAAGAAATCAGAACTGCCGAAGGTGGATGTGTCAGACCGAAAGGTACAAATATCGCAGTCAAGCTGTAAACTAGCAATACAATGCATTCCATTCTTTGGACTACATCCTGCTACTTGCAAAGCCTTGTTCATGGCTTGGTTGCGGGAGATTGAGAACAAACGCAGAAGAAGAAGAAGATAAATATATCAGAGCTGACTCGACATTCTTAAAGATAAATTTAGAAAATAATTGGTAGTAAAAGTTAGCGATCACAGTGAGTTATGAGTCAATGGCCTAGGCACCAAGAGTAGGGTTGGACTTTTATTGATTGAGGAAGGCCAAAAGTAAGTAGCCCCTCCATCATGCAAATACACAACAGGCCAATCACCTTGTTTGTCTTCACACTTAATTGCAACAAGAATACAAATAAATTTACAGAACATTTTTAAATTTAATATTTGCAGCTTTTTCATGCATGTGTAAATATTTTCTCTTTTAATAGTTACAATCGAACAAGAAATGCGACGGCTTTTCTCAATCCCTGAAGACAAAGATATTCGACTGTGGAATCGTTACATGAGTAACACATACGAGTTACTGAATAAAAAGGATGTAACGCTACAGGATGCCGGCTTGTATCAAGGACAGGTAATACTTTTGTTTTCGCAGATGGAAATCACAACTTGACTTGACTTTGTTCATTCTTAACTTTAAGCACGCTATGTTCGATCCCTTCTAACCAACTCGGCCTACAAAAACGGTGTACGGAAAAAATTGTTAATTTTCCCGACAGCCATTTTTTACTGCTGAATACGCCCTCCATATATGCACGATATTTTGCCGGTTAAAGTATCGTATGTTCGATTACAAATGGCTTTTGAACAGTTTTAATTTTGTATACGCCGTTTGGATCAAGCCGACTTTTTGCGAAAGACGAAGTAGGTTGTTGGGAAATTCTTTATCGAGTAGATCTGTTTATTTTGTTTGTTTAAATGAAAGAACTACGTTTGAATTGGAAACTAACAGTTGTGTCAATATTGTAAACGCAGTATCGATATGTTGTTGTGGTTTCCATGGTTTTCTATCAAAGCGACTAGGCCTAGTGGTCGAGTCCAATTTTTTTCCAAGATTTTCATAAATTTTCAACTTTATCTTTTTGAATCTCAAAAACTAACAAACACACAACAACAACAATAACATCCACATGTTCATTATGCTATTGTGTGTCCACACGCCAGAAAATCATATTTATTGACAAACAAACAACTTTATCTTTTTGAATCTCAAAAACTAACAAACACACAACAACAACAATAACACCCACATGTTCGTTATGCTATTGTGTGTCCACACGCCAGAAAATCATATTTATTGACAAACAAACATAAAAATTAAAAATTTTCTAAGACGACTACCATAGCGAGAAATTAAGAAAATTAATTAGGTCAAATTTTTTCAAAAAACTGCTGCCGTACTTAAGGTTAATCTCCCGCTACCAAGTCCTAAAAAGGGCTTAAGTAGTAGAATAATAGTCCAGAGAATGGAATGCGTTGTGTCGTAGTTTACAGCTTGACTGCGATATTTGCACCTTTCGGTCCGACACATCCGACTTCTGCACTTTTGGGAGCCGAGTTAGTCTTCCCTCTTCAATCTCTACTACTTAGCCAGTCTGCTCTGTTGCAGTCTGTTATCCAGGATCACCGCATGAAGGTGTAGAAGGGTCTTCACAGCTCTGGTTTTCATACTCTGACGCTAGCAGTCAGCTGTGGATCGCTGCAGCGCACACACTTGCTGGAAATGAAAAATGTTTCGACTACAGCTTCTTCTTTTCCTTGTAGTTCATTCTCAAACTCCCGCTAGCAAGCCATGAAAAGGGCTTTGAACGTAGCAGGATGTAATCCGGAGAACGGAATGCACCATGTTGTAGTTTACATCTTTACTCTGTGGTACCTGTGTGGCAAAAAAAAACCAACTATCAGCCCCCCACACTAGGTGGCAAAATTCGTTCAAGCTGCACAACACTCACAATCCTAAAATAAACAAGTTATCCATTGACTGGACACCTCTTGCTCGAGATAGAATTGACTATAAATTGAGAGGTTATCAGTTCGACCCGTTCTTCGTCAAAAGATGGTCACCCTTGAGCGGGTCCCAACTCAGGATCCAGTCGTTTCTGTCGCGTGTCGTCCAGTGTGATAGTAGTCTGTCTGTGTTGGGGTCGTGAATGTTGTATTTTTCTAGTGAATCTTGCTAGTGAGTTGGGGGCCGTCCCCGATGTCTCTTTTTGTCGCGCAGGTACCACATGGTGGTATGGTACTTCATCTTTCATCTTGTCTTCTGGATATATGACCAGCCCAGCAGTGTTTTGAATGGTTGACGTACTGTAGGACACCCTTGATGTGTGACATTCTCCGGATGTCGCTATTGTGTAGTTCGCTCTGCTGCTGTTGTCTGAGAGTTATACCCACGAGGCGTCTTTCAAGAGATGTGTGTGCTATTCTCAGTTGGTTCTCTGTTGCTTTTGTTAGAGACCAGATTTCGCTACCATAGCGGAGCGCTGGCAGGACTACCGAGTCGAAGATGTCCACATGTAGTCTTGTGTCCTTTGGTGCGTCTGTTGCTGTCACGAAGGCTGCCGAGCCTGCCCGTTTCCGTCTGGTTATCTCAGGTTTTATGTTCTCCATGTTGAGGAGCCTTCCCAGATAGACATGTTTGTCAGCATCCTCTATGGGCGTTCCACTCAAGAGTATTGGGTTGGGCTCTGCAGAACCGAGATGAGACCAGCACAAAACCAAAGAAACCAGCACTACTTTAGCCCAGCTCGCTAAGCAGAGAAATGCACCCGGCTGCATCCAACCGCTCAAGAGTTTGGACCTGCACAAGGGCTGATGCACTTGTAGATGTGCAGGTCGACTAAGACTGCTGTATTTGCACCTTTCAGTCCAACACCCAACCAACTTCAGCATTTTTGGGTACTGGGTTAGCCTTACCTCTTCGATCCCTTCTCCTTAAGCCCGATCCCTTCTCCTTAAGCCATTCTGCCTTGTTGCAGCCTGTTATCCAGGATCACCATGTAGGGGTGGAGAAGGGTCTTGGTAGCTCTGGATCGCTGGCCCTGACTCTAGCAGTCAGCTTTGAGTTGACCGTTACAACTCATGTGCACTGCTCACCATCTTGATCCCTTCGACTACAGCAATTATCACCATCAATGCCCATTTCTCCTATGTTCAGCGATGGCCGCTATGGCGACGTCATCAATTTTTGGAAAAGAAAGGGCACCAGCTTGACAATTAGTACTGACCAGGCATGATAGGAAACATAGACTGTGTCTCTTAACACTTTGGAGATGGAGCTTAATAAGGGTTTTACTGCCTAAAAGACGGAGCCATTTCTATGAAATAAAAAGAGGACATGGGTGATGTTTTTGAAAGAAAATAAAGGGCAAAATATAATAACTAGGAATAAATATAGAAAAGTATATATATTCTTGGAGAGTACCGTTTCCTCACTATTTTCACTGTCATTTATATCACTGTCAGTAACATCTGACACAAAAACATTATTTAAAGCTGAATCACTCGACATCTCATTTTCAGAATCACTGGAAGAAATTTTTCAAATGAGCACAATTACAACACCACACCAAAAAATTCAATATAATGCTCAAACTTGTCTGAAAACTTTCAAGGAGGCTGCCATTTAAATGCTTGAATGCACAAGAAATGAAAGAGATCATTTGATTGGCTGATACTATTTTTAGCTAGCCATACAGAAGTGTTCTTTCTCAGGGGCGATGGTTCGGCCCACTCGTCTTTTTCGCTAGCGTAAGTTGGACTGATCATCGTTTTGTGTCGTCCTCAAAAGGTTAATGAACATTGATGTGGAATAGAGACGTATTCTGCATTCATTCTCAATCTCCCACTACCAAGCTCTGAACAGGGCTTTGCAAGTAGCAGGATGTAGTCTTGAAAACGAAATGTGTTGTGTCACTAGTTTACAGCTTGACTGCAATATGTGCACTTTCGGTGCGACACATCCGCCTTCGGCAATGGAATAGAGACTAGAAACCAACAATTCACGGACGGAAACATCACAATCATGTAAAGTAGTCACTAATGAGTCTATCCAAAATGCAGAAAGCAACCGACACCCACCATTGCTGTGAGATAAAATCTGGATTATATGGTGTGTGTGGTAGGACAGAGTCAAGATTGGCAATGTGCTTCACAATCTTAAAACTGCAAAGAGGTCTGGCATTATCATGTTGCAAGAGACAATTTGTCTTCTTCTCTGGGCTGACTAAATTTGAGCCTTTGGTATAGTCAGCGTTGTGATGTAGCGGTCAGAGTTGATGGTTTGTCTAGGTTCCAGGGAATTCAGAAGGATCAAGCCTTTCCCAGGGAACGTCATTTTTCCCGCTGAGGACTGTTCCTTTAACTTTTTCTTTGATGGGAAATTCACATGTCGCTCATTTCATCAAGTGCCGTTTTGATTCAGCATACAACCAGTGAGCTAAAGGAACCATTAGTATCTACACTCTTTGTCATTTGCTGAGTGCGACTGAGCACCTATGGGTGTGCTGGAGTGCAATGACGTTGATACTTAATAGATCAGAACTGAGAACTCATCATCATCATGAAGCATGTCCTATGCAGAACTTCGCTCTCATGACAGCCGATCTGTAAGACAATCAATCCCTGACCAGCTCTCCCACCTCAGCCACTATCAACCCCATGCCTCTGTAATGTCCCTTGTCCATCGTGTCCTCAGCCTGCCTCTGCCTCTTTTCCCAGGCACCACACCCTCCAGTGTCGTTCTGTTATGCCATTGTGGCGTTTGATGTGGCCAAAGTATGTTGATTTCCTAGACAGGATGTTGTGTACTAGCCAGTTTTGTTTCCTGTAGGATTTCTGCATTTTTCCTTTTAGCTGTCAGTGGTATTTTGAGCAGCCTGGGAACTAATAATAGATCAAAACAAAATAACTACTAAATGTTTATTTAACATTTGCTGGATCAAGATGCTGATCTGCAGCGGTCAGCGAACCCATTGCTGACTGCTAGAGTCAGGGTCAGCGAATCAGAGCAGCCTCTTCTCCACTTCCACACGGTGATTCTGGATAGCAGGTCGCAACAGGGCAATCTGACTAAGAAGAAGGGATCGAAGAGGGAAGGCTAACCTGGTACCCAAAAATGGCTGCTGAAGTCGGATATGTCGGACTGATAGGTGCAAATATCGTAGTTAAGCTGTAAACTACGACACAACACATTCCGTTCTCCAGACAACATATTGCTACTTGCAAAGCCTTTTTCAGGGCTTGGTACCGGGAGATTGAGAATGAATGAAGAAGAAACAAAAATTTACTAAAATTACAAACTTTGCACATGTCAAACATATAGATACAGCAATAAATGAAACAGGCCGAATAGTAACTGGATGCCTAAAACCCACACCAACTGTAAAAATATACCCTGTATCAGCATAGTGCCATCAGAGATACAAAGAACTGTTGTGTCAGAGATAGAAAGAGAGAAACGAATAAATGACCCAAGACACTCTATGTTCAGACATCAGGTGCAGCACCTAAGACTAAAGTCAAGACGGAAGTTTCTTACAGTCAACCCAGCCCCTACGGACTAATCCAGGAAATCGACGCATCGAAAGTTGGAAATAGCTGACACAGGTCCCCTTGATCGAGTTACGGGAGGAACCTGCGCCTGGACATTTCCTGCCCTACGCAACATGGAAGTCACTAATAGACTTTGAACTGGTGTATCACGATGCAGGAAAAACCTGAAAAGATGGGGATACAGGGATAATGAAACATGCGAATGTGGAGTAACACAAGACCAGGACCATCTAACACAAGTCCAGGACCATCTGATGATCTGCCCAAACCTCCCGGAGACTTGTAGCATGGATGACCTGCTGAGTGCCAGTGACAGGGCAATCCACATCGCTGAATACTGGAAGAATGTAGTGTAGTGCCTAGAACAGGGGAAATATTACAAACTGTCATTACCTTATAGAATTGTTTTATTGTGTTGTATATAATCGTATCTATTCTTTGACCACAGGTAATTGTGATTGAGGTGAAGAAGGATGATGGAACATGGCCAAGACAAAGTACCAGGTATAGTTTCTGCTAATATAGTGTATGTTCTATTAGGCTCCTAGTACATGCTTCAGAAGGTCTAGAAGAAATGCCTGCATCGTGAGTTGATAGCGGATATAAAGTGAAGTAAAGGTCCTGGTTTCACACCTGTGGGGCATATTGGGAATATGGTGTTAGACGCATATTGTTCTAGGCCAACTGCACACGGGTCAATATCACGTCATCTACGTTAACTTTCCCAGATCATCAAAGTACCTAATTTTTTAGGCTGGATAGACCCAGAAGCTGTTTTTCGATCAAGAAAAGTCTCGCTCCAGCTTGGGACCAAACCCTGATCGCTCAGCTTTAAAGGCAGTACATTAGCCACTGCACTACCTCTGCTACGTCAACTATCGTCTTGCTGTCAGTATTACTGGCATTTTCTCAACTCAACCATATCTTATGCAGATATCATGAGAGGGATCTTTGAAAATCAAATTTCAGCATCCTCATTAGTACACATCTCAAATGGCAGCGAATTTCCAAGTAAACATCATAGGGTGGAGGCAGACGGAGTGGTATGTAGCTGGGTGGGACTTGTGAAACCATCGTCCCTGATCAGTACTGGTCCTCTGATCAGGAAAGAGCTGGCCAATGACAACCCCGGATCCATCAGCCCAGACCCCTACAGCGCCAGCTTAACTGTGCGGGGTGACTTCGGGGGACATGTACATTCCAATTGTCCGCTGGTCACTTTGTGATGAAACTACACGGATGAAATGTAACACTGGTTGTCTACAGACTGCTGGGGGTCACTGTTGTCAAGAGGTCAGGCACTCGTCTCCCAAAGCGATGAACAGAAGCGGTGGATGATTGAATCCAGCAAGTTTTATATTGACCCTGGTCTCACAGGAGGTGGAAGTTGCCTCCAATCGTCTTGCCACTGGTCCAAGCTAGCTCGGGATCAGAGAGTTTAGTCAATGACAAGCGCAGTTACTTCCTTAATATAATCCAAATACAACGCAAGTTACATCATCAAGACAAAACCGCCTGTTGATGTCACCATCATTGCTTGCAATTGGCAACTAACCTACGTCAGCTACCGAATAGCAGATATAGAAGTCTCAAATGTTTAAGGACTTTTATGAATGTACTGTCCTAATTGTCCTGGGGTCTACAATAATGAAAGTGCTGATATGCATGCTTCAAAGGCATTAATGTTGGCCTCAAACATTCAAGTACCTGTGTGGATGTTTTTTCTTGATTTATGACAATGAATCTACTTCTTCTTCTTTGTTCTCAATCTCCTGCTACCAAGCCCTGAAAAGAGCTTTGCAAGTAGCAGGATGTTGTCGGGTAGATATTGCAGTCTCGCTGCAAACTACAACATGTCCTTTTCAAGATGAATGTGGAAGAAAAGAAAAAGATGATCTACTGTCCTGGTTGTTCTGGGGATCCTGGCAATGAAAGGGTTATGTTAGCTGCATTGTGTAAAGGTGAAGGTCTGTCCCATGGCAATAATTGCTGTCGGGGATGAAGAAAACTCTTTGTGGACTAAGCCGCAGCCTGTGTGAGGTGGGGTGGCATGTTTCCTCCTCCTGGGTGACTAGTTGCCTTCCCCGGAGTAAACAGTTTCATTCCTTGCTGTTTATACCTTCCCCAACTCATACGTCAGATACCCATTTACAGCTGGGTTGTCTGGAGGAGCGGCCATACCAGAAATGAAGCACGGCCGAATCTTGTTCCGCTAGTACGTGATTTTGAACCCTGCGTACTGTAATCCAGTCTTAGCAAGTAAGCTCACTGTCGATTAGGCTGCACATGTAGACATTAGATATAGATGTGGGAAGCTTTCTGCAACCACTCGGTGGTCGACTGTTGGATGATAACTTTGTTGTTTGTTTCGAATGCCCACAATGAGTAAGATTACTCTTTTGTGCACCTTGAAAAGGACTTTAAGTGGCTGATTGCTGTAGCTTTCCTCACATCCCGAGCATCCTGATAAGGTGGTTTGGGGACCTCCAGGCAGTTGTGCTGTGCTTGGCTTCATCTGCGTATCGCTTACAACTACGGGGATCATGTCGATCCCTCACCTTGTTAGCCAGGCTGCCATGAAAACAGTCCATTTTCAGGGAGGGCTGCGAGGAAGCAGAGGTGAGGGTTTTGGCCAGAATATTTTGCCTGACCCTGACTAACATAGTCTGATCAGTATATTTCATCTGACCCTGACTAACAGTCTGATCAGTATGCTTTACCTGACCCTGACTAACAAAGTCTGATCAGTATGTTTTGCCTGACCCTGACTAACATAGTCTGATCAATAGGTTTTACCTGACGCTGACTAACATAATCTGACCAGTATGTTTTGCCTGACGCTGACTAACAAAATCTGACCAGTATGTTTTACCTGACGCTGACTAACAAAATCTGACCAGTATGTTATGCCTGACGCTGACTAACAAAATCTGACCAGTATGTTTTGCCTAACGCTGACTAACAAAATCTGACCAGTATGTTTTACCTGACGCTGACTAACAAAATCTGACCAGTATGTTTTGCCTAACGCTGACTAACAAAATCTGACCAGTATGTTTTGCCTGACGCTGACTAACAAAATCTGACCAGTATGTTTTGCCTGACCAGACGTTATTAGTCTTCCTCCCCAATTACAAATGGGTAAAAGGGGCTTCAAAGCTGGTTCTGGGAGCAATTTTCCAATTTCTAACTTAGAATTTCAGAAAAGAACCCTTGTTTTATTATTCTTTTCTGTTCTTTCATTGCAGTAGCTCCAGTACCTATGGCCCTCCCAACTATGCTAACAGGTAAGACAGTACATTCAGATAGATTGCATGAAATATAAAACAAGTCTGCAATATAGACTTAGTCAGCCACTTGAGGGTTACACAATGTGTTGTTTTTGTTGTTGAATATCCACAATGAGTAGGATTACTCTTTTGTGTGCCCTAAAGAGGACGTTAAGTGGCGGGTTGTCGTAGCTTACCTCATATCCCGAGCGCCGGGGAGAACGGGGTCCTCCAGGTGGTTGTGGTATGCGAAGTTGTGAATACGGAAGTTGTGGACGGAGCTGAAACCAAAGGCCCAGGACAAGACTTGGCGTGTAATCGTTGAAGATATGTGCATCTTAAATGAAGAAGTTTTTAGGTCCCTAAACTGGCAAGATCGAGGTGTCAACATAGATGGCAAGATGTTCCTACACATCCTTTTTGTGGACGAGATTGCGATCTTCAACCACAGCGCTGCAGAAGCAAAACAAAGCCTAAACGAGCGAAATGAAGCAGTCAAGGCGGTCGACCTGAACATAAGTAGAAAAAAGACCCAATTTTTACAGAACACTGATGTTCGCACATCACGTGTGATGACCACTCTCTCTGTTCAGTCGTGTGGGAAGCTTGCTGTGTCCGCTGAAATGGGTGACGTGTGGTGATTTTGATTAAAGTGAGGAAGACACTGCGCCGTTTGTCAGTCTCACTCTCTCGTCCTGAGCTACACGTTTACCATTGGCAAGACATTATCACAGAAACTATGATGATCAGTAGAACTCCTGGGCCACTCAAGATAAGTCTAAATGATATTGCTCTTAAACAGGTCCATGAGTTCAAGTATTTGGGCAGTATTTTTTGGGGAGACGGTAGGATTGACAGGCAAATTGAGACTAGATGTCAGAAAGCATCTGCAGTGACTCATCAGCTGTCTCCACTGCATAGACACCCGAGCATTAGTTTGGCAACAAAGCATCAGCTGATAACAGTATATTTATGCCAATTCTGTGTTACCAGTGCCAAACATGGCCTCTGTCAAGGGCGCGTGAGAGCAGAATTTCGACTTGTGAAATGAAGTGTTTGAGGAAAGTCATCGGTGTTACCAAAAGAGACAGAATGCGGAACGATGACATTCGAAGTATGGCACTACGTCTTGTGTCGAATACATTTTCACGCAGAAAATAAGTTGGTTTGGTCATCTCATGAGAATGCACCCTCATCATCTTCCACTCATGGCTTACAATGCTGGTAGATCTGGCTACAGGCCTAGGGGGTGGCCGTGACGTAGGTGGATAGATGACATTAGAGTAATTGGGCAGCGACAAGGACTCACATTGACCAACGCAATGCACTTGGCGCAGGACAGACGACTTAAGCTCCCCACAACGCTAAACGGCACAATTGGAAAGAAAACTAACTAACTAACTAAGACATTATCGAGACGACTGGAGATAGCACAGGATGAAGACTTTTCCTCAGGGTTTACACCCGAACCCTTTCCTGTAAACAGATATCCTGCAGCTGGGGGGGGGATGACATCTATTGTTGTGCGTCTTGCCTTTCCCAGAACCGCAAGAAGTTGTAGGGACATCACTCAGCATGTGAGTGATGTGTTGGCATCTCTTCCGGACGACGTGTTCTAGTCCATTATAGTCACGTGTCTACATTTCACAGTCATGCCAAAACCGACACTGTCTACAGCCAGGATGAAGGGCGCCAAACTCGTGAAGTTCAGTCGTATGCACTAGACCGTGAAAATACGAGACTACATGCTCTTTGTTTAAGCTGCAACTGAAAAATAAGCCCATAGAAAATATCAATGGGTATGCCAACCAAGGCCAGGAGATCTTGGATTGGCTTGGCTTCATTCATTCTCAATCTCTCGCTACCAAACTGTGAAAGGGCTTAAGTAGCAGAATGTAGTCCAGAAAACGGAATGCTTTGTGTCATAGTCTACAGCTTGACTGCGATATTTGCACCTTTCGGTCCAACACATCCGACTTCAGCAAGTATTTTTTGAGTACTGGGTTAGCATTCCCTCTTTGATCTCTTTTCCTTAGCCAAAAGAGCAGTATATTCAGCCGTTTCTATGACATTGACCCAGTAGTCTATATACGATAAAGCGAATATCCTAGAGCTGGCTGCGTAAAATGACCGTGGTGCGAAGCCTACGCGTCATATTTTCGCACCTTTGTACCGGTAAAAGTTAACTATGTTTACCACTTTCCATTTATGATCTAATTACACCTTGACTTTTCCGTGCAACTTTTACAGAGGAACAGGATATAGTGGCGCAAGTGCGTCATACAACCACGAGTCAAGTAGTCAGGGTACAAGCACAAGCAGCCAAAGCAACACCGGTGTCATCGGCTACTTCAATGGGTACGAACGGAGCACTAACAACAAAGCAGGACTATGTGGCTTATCGAATCTAGGCAATACCTGCTTCATGAATTCGGCCCTGCAGGCAGGTTCTACTTTTATAACTTAACGTAACTTAACCTTTATGACACCGCACCAATTATTCATAATTTTTTCAAAACTTCCTATTTTACTATGGTTGTTGAGTTTGAGATCCTGTAACGTTTCTGTTTGTTGGTCAGTAAATATGATTGGGTTGTGGGTAGAGACATAAATGAATAAAGAACTTGTTGGTGTTATTGTTTTTGTTGTGTGTTTGTTAGTTTCTGAGATAGAAGAAGTTGGTGGCGAAAATTTATTTTTTAAAACACCAAAATTTGAACTCGGCCACTAGGCCTAGTCGCTCCAATATAAATCCATGGAGACCACAAGAAAGTGTTGTTACTTCATTTATAGTATCAGCACAACTGTTAGTTTCCAATTAAAACGTAGTTATTACATCTAAACAAACATAATAAACAGATTTACCCGATAAAGATCTTTCCTAACAACCTACTCCAACTTTCTAAAAAAACGGCTCCACTATGCGCAATAAGAAGATAAATTGTCTAAAATCCATTTGTAATTGAACATATAATACTTCACTCGTCAAAAAACTTGTGTAGATGGATGTGACGTATTCAGCAGTAAAAAAAAAAGGGGCTATTGGAAGGGTATCCGTGATTACTGATTTATGAATAAAAAATGAATTGCAAATTCCGCTGGACGGTCGACAGCAGTATAACTGGGCGGGCAGATTGGACTCATTAGCCTTGGTTGGCAGCCAATCTAAGAGAAGGTAAACTCTGCCTCTAAACCCGGGTAGACGAAGCTCATTATCCTGTTCAGGCAGTTCACCTAATAGAGGCGGAACTCTGATTTTAAACCCACAAGTCCCATAGAGTGCTGGCTAGTCTTGGGACTAGTTACCCTAAATGTAGGTTAGAAATGGTAAAAACCATGCTTTTGTATTGTAATCTGTTAATATGGTTGCTAAGGATGTCAAGAGTGGCCTGCACGTCCCATCACGGTGCAGAAGAACAACATGACATCATAATTGCAGTTAAAAGAAGGGTCCTCACTATTGACATACAAAAAAGAGTAACAGCCCTCCGTTATCCGTTTTTTTTAGGAGCGAAGGGGTGAAAACTATTTAAATTCATCAGTAAATGAAGGTCCAGTGCGATGATGCATGCGTCTCACTCCAGCAAATGTCACTCACAGTGAATCGCCGATTTTCCTTTACGAGGCTGTCGACCGCTGCAGTTGAATCTGGGTTCACTACTCGGTGTGCCTGACTCGGTCATCAACAGTCTGTCACAGAACTCAAACCATATTGCAACCTACTACTCCACTCATACACATGTCAATCGTTAGTTAAACGCTAACACCAAGCTGTAACATCTTTTGCCTCAACCCTCTCTGACCTACATCTAGCACAGGTTTGTATGCTGCGTTTCTAGCTGCAATTTCCCTGTACTCGTAAACACTGATGTGCATAGCAGTCAGCGGTTATTGCGTTAAAATTTATTAAATTAAATTAATAAAAATGCTCTCATAACATACTATTCAAAGTGGATTTTAGAAGTTTCACTTGGGAGTGCAGTGCACATCGTGCACATAGTAAATATGAATGAATATATACCACTGGTATTAATGAGGATTTAAAGGGGGTACATAGAGTAGGAACTGTAAACCTGCAAGGCACGTTGAAAGAAATCACTAAGTATTGTTGGGCATGGGGTCGACTACATATTCTGTAAAAACTATAAGCCATGCGATTAACCCTTTTCAGTCTGAACAAATCTGCAAGATTTGTGTTTTCCAGTTAGACCATCCAGAAATTCGGTTGATGGTGAATTATGCTGTAGGCTAAACTATACAAAAACCTGTTACAGTTGTTACACTGTCTATTGTTGCTCACTGTCAGCTCGAATCATCTTCCCATCCACCACACAGCTGCTTCTGTTGCAATCTGAACAGGATGACCAGGTCGGGTTTCATCAGCAATTTTTGAGCACCCTTGAGAAAATGTATCGACCCAGTTACACAGTTTTACAAACACTTCGTACCGTAAACAGGAAGCATTTTCGTATGAATATCCTTTGTAGAAAGTTCTTTTACCCCCCAAAAAGGGGATCTGGTCTGGTCAGGAAAAACATACCAATCAGACATGTTAGTCAGGTTCAGGCAAAACATACTGATCAGACATGTTAGTCAGGTTCAGGGAAAATATACTGATCAGACATGTTAGTCGGGGTCAGGCAAAACATGCTGATCAGACATGTTAGTCAGGTTCAGGCAAAATATACTAATCAGACATGTTAGTCAGGTTCAGGGAAAATATACTGATCAGACATGTTAGTTAGGTTCAGGCAAAATATACTAATCAGACATGTTAGTCAGGTTCAGGGAAAATATACTGATCAGACATGTTAGTCAGGTTCAGGCAAAATATACTGATCAGACATGTTAGTCAGGGTCAGGTAAAATATACTGATCAGACATGTTAGTCAGGGTCAGGCAAAACATACTGGCCAAGACCCTCACCATGGCTTTCTCGTAGCCCTTCCTGGAAATGGCTGTTTTCATGACAGCATGACTAACAAGGTGAGGTATCGACATGATCCCAGCAGTAGTGAGTGACACGCAGATGGGGCCAAGCATAGCACACCTGCCTGGAGGACCCCGGTCTACCTTGATCAGCACGCCCAGGATGTGAGGAAAGCTGCTGCAACCCACCACTTAACATCCCTTTTAGGTCGAACAAAAGAGTAAACCTACTCATTATGGGCATTGGAAACAACATCCTTTCGTTGATTATCTTTTAAACCTGTATTAAATCACCTCAAATGCTTCTCATTTCTAGACATTGTAGGTCGGCTTTAAAAACTATACTGTTTTACTGTTTTAAAAACTATACTGTTTGAATGATTCTCCAGTGTATGAGTAACGTCAGCCTCCTAACAGACTACATGTTGAGCAACCATTGGGAGAAAGAGCTGAACAAAGAAAACCCACTTGGGATGAGGGGGGAGATTGCCATATCTTACAATGAACTCATCAGGGACATATGGTCAGGTCAACGTAGCTACACAGTGCCTAGAAATTTTAAGGTATGTATGTGGTTTTGTTATTTAGAAAAAATTACAAATCTTTGTTATTCTTTTTGTGTTTCTGATCCACAGTACATACTTACTCTTCCATCCGCTCGTTGCCATTGAGTGTCGGGGAGCTGAAGTTTGTCCGTCTTCAGACAAAAGTGGTGTGGCATGAAGAGCTTAAGTTACCTTTTGTGGGGTACATGGTGCATCATGGGGAGCTTAAGTTACCTTTTGTGGGGTGTATGGTGCATCATGGGGAGCTTAAGTTACCTTTCTTTGGGTGTGTGGTGCATCATGGGGAGCTTAAGTTACCTTTTGTGGGGTGTATGGTGCATCATGGGGAGCTTAAGTTACCTTTTGTGGGGTACATGGTGCATCATGGGGAGCTTAAGTTACCTTTTGTGGTGTCTATGGTGCATCATGGGGAGCTTAAGTTACCTTTTGTGGGGTGTATGGTGCATCATGGGGAGCTTAAGTTACCTTTTGTGGGGTGTGTGGTGCATCATGGGGAGCTTAAGTTACCTTTCTTTGGGTGTGGGGTGCATCATGGGGAGCTCAAGTTACCTTTTGTGGGGTGTATGGTGCATCATGGGGAGCTTACCTTTTGTGGGGTGTATGGTGCATCATGGGGAGCTTAAGTTACCTTTTGTGGGGTGCATGGTGCATCATGGGGAGCTTAAGTTACCTTTCTTTGGGTGTGGGGTGCATCATGGGGAGCTTAAGTTACCTTTCTTGGGGTATGTGGTGCATCATAGGGAGCTTAAGTTACCTTTCTTTGGGTGTGGGGTGCATCATGGGGAGCTTAAGTTACCTTTCTTGGGGTGTGTGGTGCATCATGAGGAGCTTAAGTTTCCTTTCTTGGGGTGTGTGGTGCATCATGAGGAGCTTAAGTTGCCTTTCTAGGGCCAAGTGTGGTGCGCTGAGGAGCTTAAGTTGCCTTTCTAGGGCCAAGTGTAGTGCGATGAAGAGCTTAAGTTGCCTTTCTAGGGCCAAGTGTAGTGCGATGAAGAGCTTAAGTTGACTTCTAGGGCCAAGTGTAGTGCGATGAAGAGCTTAAGTTGCCTTTCTAGGGCCAAGTGTAGTGCGATGAAGAGCTTAAGTTGCCTTTCTAGGGCCAAGTGTAGTGCGATGAAGAGCTTAAGTTGACTTCTAGGGCCAAGTGTAGTGCGATGAAGAGCTTAAGTTGACTTCTAGGGCCAAGTGTAGTGCGATGAAGAGCTTAAGTTGACTTCTAGGGCCAAGTGTATGTGTGTTGATTCTGTTCGTGACTGTTAAGTTGTATGTCTTGAGCATTAAGTCAGAAAATTATGCTTTGATCTCTCCGTTTCAGGAAGTTGGTTATTGTCTTTGGGATTTAGGATGGCCAAATGTTTGTAGATCTCTCCCAAGTGTTCCTCATTGCACATCTAGTCAGTCAAGCCTCTTTGTTCGCAGCTTTTCAGTAATTGTTACACTATCTGCAAATATGTGTAGGGTTGTGAACTTCAAAAACCTTCAAAACGATTCCACCATTCACAAACTTACCATTTTCAAACAGGTTGCTGTCGGCCGGTTCGCACCGCAATTCTCAGGGTATCAACAGCAGGACTCCCAGGAGCTCATGGCATTTTTATTGGATGGACTTCACGAAGATCTCAACCGCATTAGAAAAAAGCCTTACATTGAACTGAAGGATTCAGATGGGAAATCGGACAAGGTCAGAGTTCTGTCATTCTTTTTGGGGTTGTGTGACCTTATAATTTAGTTATACAAGGGATAATCATAAGGTAACAGTAATTTTATTATAAAGTCCATGGAAAGAGTATGCACAACGGAAAATCTTATTTTAGGACTCCAACTGGCTCTTCAATTAGGGGTTGTGGCGATCGAGCAGCAAGAACAATATAGTGTGTAACATGGTCGCCACCGCTGTTGGATTGCACCGTGGAAGAACAACGAGGCGTTGTTTGTTTTTTTGTGGTCAGAGGGTGTAGAACCTTCTGAACCTTTACCACGCTGCAGGCCGCTGTCTGCGCCATGCTCGTGACGCTGTCCAAATAAAAAATTTTGAAATTTTTTTCCTCTAAGTACGGAGACCCTACCAATAGCCATTTTTATACTGCTGGATTCGTCACGTCCATCTACACACGCTTTTTGCCGGTAAAAGTATCGTATGTTAGATTACAAATGGCTTTTGAACGATTTATTTTTTTTTTTCGCCGATTGGAGCAGGCCGACTTTTTGGGGAAAGGTGAAGTAGGTTGTTGGGAAAGATCTTTATCTTGTAAATCTGTTTATTTTATTTGTTTAGATGAAAGAACTACGCTTGAATTGGAAACTAACAGTTGTGTCGATATTGTAAACACAGTATCGATTCTTTGTTATGGTTTTCTATCGGAGAGACTAGGCCTAGTCGGGCGAGTCCAAATATTTAAATTTTTTCAAAAAATTTCACATTCATCTTCTTGTATCTCAGAAACTAACAAACACACAACAACAACAATAACATCAACAAGTTCTTTATTCAATTGTGTCTAAACACAAGAAAATCATTTATTGACAAACAAACAGAACAGTTACAATTTTTGAAAGTTGCAAAATTGAGAAATGTGAAAAATTTTCAAAAATTCAGTGTGGTGTGCTAAAGATTAAATCTGTAGAAGAATGAAGGTTCAGTATGGAGACAATTGTTTGAGTCAGAGCAGAGTGTATGAATGGGTAGAAAGATTTCAAATGGGGGAAAAAACGTGATTGATGAACCGCGGCGTGGGAGACCAGCAAAAAATCTACTGTTCCACGGGTGGTTTGTTAAAAGCAGCTATAGATGGCGCCTGAGTCTATTAAAATGAACTCGCAAATCGGTAAAAACCACCCTCCAAGAAACTGGTTGTACATAGTCTCTGTAGAGTCTTCTAAACCAGTATAAAGACGTTAAGTTAAGTTAATTAAATGAATTATGCTAGTGTGGAGCAACCGGATAGTAGAGAGTCCGCTTCTCATGGCAAATGTGCTGGAATTAGTCCCTGTTGTCAACATCAGTCACCCCAGCTGTAAATGGGTACCTGGCTTCCTGTTAGCCAGGAACAGTGAATTTATCACACTACTTAATTTAAAAAAATCTGAGGCTTAGTACAGGGAGTGACCTTGAGTTTCATTACCCTGTGATGCTGTGTAAGGGCCACACTGAATTCATCTATCTTGGCAGCATGATATCATCCAATGGACGCAGCGGCCCCGATATGTCAAGGCGGATTGGACTAGCTGCGTTTGCTATGCACTACCTCCGACGTATGTGGAGTAACGGCAAGATCTATTGAAACAAAAATCTGCATCTACCAGTCCTGCGTGGTCCCAGTCCTGCTTTATGGCTCCGAAACCTGGACATTGCTGAAACATGACATGTCAAGACTGGAGGCCTTCCACATGCACAACCAGCGGCATCTTCTGGGCATCCGATGGCATGACTACATCCACAATGTGGAGATCTCTGTTAAAACAGGCCTCCACCAAATCTCAGAACCACTTGACTGCTATCAAGTTTCTTTGTTCGGTCATGTTGTACGGCTGAACCAGGAAAACCCGGCCCACAAGATACTACACAAGTCATTCCTCAGTGCCAAAAGTCTTCCCCCAACTGGCTGAAGGTGCAGAAGAGGCTGTCTCCGCACAGTATGGCTCTGGCAGATAGGAACCACCACCTATTTTCTGGACAAGGTCTGGAACCACACCGCAGCAGTGAGTCTTGGATGTGGCCGACCGACACATCGGGCCTTAGGCGTCTAAGTAAACATATTATTATGGGGAAGTCTGAGGAAGGCGTGGGCTAGTGGTTAAATGACACGGCTCACAAAACAAAGGTGTTAGGTTCGCACCCCTTCACAGCACCGACCGTTACCCCTGAGAAGCAAACCCTTAGAAAATGTAGAAGGAAGAAGAACCTTACATAAAAAGGAAAGTCGAAGTCGGATGCACTGGGCCGACAGGCGCAAAATAAAAACATAGTGCAACGCACACCGCCTCGGGGAATAGAGAAATAAGGCGAACTCAGCAAAACAAAACAAACAGTGAAGTCTCTAAGACTTCATCTCTGACAGCAGTGTCTGTCTATCTTTGTATGTCAGTGACCTTTTATATCTACTTCCTTACAGACTGTGGCCAAGGAAGCCTGGGACAGCTACAAGAAGAGGAATGACTCCGTCATAGTTGACATATTCCACGGCCTTCTCAAGTCTACTGTCCAGTGTCCCGACTGCAGGAAGATCTCGGTGACGTTTGATCCGTTCTGTTACTTGTCACTGCCTTTACCCATCAAGAAGGAGAGGCACATCGAGGTGATCTGGGTACCCCTGTCAGCTGAAAAGAAACCTGTACAGGTAATTAACATTTACCAAACCATTGGCAACAAAATTTGCTCTGGACATTGTCTGTCAGTATTAATCGACTGCATTTTTCAAAGCGTTAAAATAATAGACAACCAGGTTGCTGTAGAAATGGGCTGAAAATACTGCTCTTTCTATTGTAGAGAGTTCCACTTCTGTCTGTCCAGTTAATCAATGGCAATCATGAAATTTGTTTTAGACATTTGGAAATGATTTATTTTGTTTTTCACTTGAAGATTCACCCATTATTGAGAATGGGGAAGATAGGTGTTTGCTATGGATTTTTCCGAGGTAGATCTGTTTAGTTTGTTTATATAGATATAATAAATATGTTTGTAGTGGAAACTAACATATTTGATATGCTGATCTCGTAAACATTGATTATCTGTCCTCTGTGGTACTTTGAAATTATTTTTACCAATAAATGTGGCCGAAAACACTATCAGCACTCTGTGGCAATTTCATGGATTTACTAGACAGCTGGTGTACCCCAACAGGGACGTCTTTATCATCAGGATGTTTTTATGATCAGGATGTTTTTATGATCAGGACGTATTTATCATCAGGACATTATATGGGATGTATGTGTCATCAGGGTGTTATATGGTATGCATTTGTCATCAGGATGTTATACAGGGTGAATTTGTCATCAGGGTGTTATACGGGGTGGGGTGTATTTGTCATCAGGATGTTATACAGGGTGTATTTGTCGTCAGGATGTTATACGTGATGTATTTGTCATCGGGATGTTATACGGGGTGTATTTGTCATCAGGATGTTATATGGGATGTATTTGTCATCGGAACATATTTGTCATGAGTTCGTTCTTCGTCTTAGGGATTCATCTGCAGCCTGTTTCCAGGGCCGCCACGTTGAGGTGGATAGGGTCTTGGTCGACTCTGGTTCTCTGACCCTGATGCAAGAAGCCAGCTATGAGTCGCTGGCTGCTGTCAGTTCATGCATTTTGGCTCCTTGGGAATGAAAACGTATTATTCATTAGAGTATGTAACAAAGACATTTGGTATTCCAAAGTAGTGGTCGGCACCGAGACCTTTTCCCCAACTGTAATTCCCCATAGAGAAGATCTTTTGGTATCCTGCCATCTTCCATCCACTGAGTGTGTCACAGCCATCGGAGCCTTAGAAGACTAAGCATGGAAAATATTGTGACAGTGCCTGTTCTCTCCAACACCTTCTGCGTTGGTGATCTTGTCTTGCCACCCAACCGCCAGGATGCTGCACAGGCACCACATGTGATAACTGTTTAGAAGCCTCTAGCCTCGACTGGTGCGTTTAGATAGACTATGCCTCACTGCCATAAAGAAGGGTGCCGAGGACACAGACATGGCAAACAAGTTTTGTTTTAATAGTGAGCGTCTTGTTCTACTAGATTCTTTTTGTTAATCTTCTGTATGGGGAATTATAGTTGGGGAGAAGGTTTCGGAGCCGGCCACTACATCGATACAAGAATGTATGCAAGTGGGATATGAATTATCGATTCGGAATCATGGGAACAGGACGTCATGGATCGTGTTACATTGAGGGGCAGGATTAAGCGTGGAATACAGACAAAGAAGATGCTGATTGCGGATAGGCTAAGAATTCAATGCCACACCATGCGATGCCGCAAACGATCCTGACTTTACTTGCACCCAATGTGGAAAACGCTTCTCTGCTTGGATTGGTCTTACGAGTCACATTCATTATCGTCATGGACTGCAGTTACATCCCTTTTCTCAAAGCACAACTTACTATCGTCTGACGAGATGGAAAGAGCCACTGATGGATGATGCAACAAAGACATACATGGATGAAGCTGTATATGTCTGTCTACATGTAACCTTAGATTTTTGCTTTGCAGCTAAAATTGAGTGTGCCTAAGGCTGGCAGTATTCGTGATCTGTGTATAGCCTTGTCAGAACAAGTGGATGTGTCCCCTGACAAGGTAAGTACGTATCAATGTTTCACTTGTCTGCATAAGTTGTTTGTCCTATAATCCAAATTCTGTATCCTATAATCCAAATTCTTTATCCCATTAACCAAATTCTTTATTCTATAATCCAAGTTCTTTGTCCTATAATCCAAGTTCTTTGTCCTATAATCCTAATTCTTTATCCTATAATCCAAGTTGTTTGTCCTATAGTCCAAGTTCTTTGTCCTATAATCAAGTCTGCCTGCATCTCCTCTTCTATAGTTTGCCTGAATCTCCTCTTCTATAGGTTGCCTGAATCTCCTTTCCTATAGTTTGCCTGAATCTCCTCTTCTATAGTCTGCCTGAATCTCCTCTTCTATAGTCTGCCTGAATCTATCTCTCCCCCCTCCCCCCTATAGTCTGCCTGAATCTCTCCCCCTATAGTCTGCCTGAATCTCTCCCCATATAGTCTGCCTGAATCTCTCTTCTTATAGTTTGCCTGAATCTCCTCTTCTATAGTCTGCCTGAATCTCTCCCCCTATAGTCTGCCTGAATCTTTCCCCCTATAGTCTGCCTGAATATCTCTTCCTATAGTTTGCCTGAATCTCCTCTTCTATAGTCTGCCTGAATCTCTTCCCCTATAGTCTGCCTGAATCTCTGTTCCTATAGTTTGCCTGAATCTCCTCTTCTATAGTCTGCCTGAATCTCTCCCCCTATAGTCTGCCTGAATCTTTCCCCCTATAGTCTGCCTGAATCTCTCTTCCTATAGTTTGCCTGAATCTCCTCTTCTATAGTCTGCCTGAATCTCTCCCCCTATAGTCTGCCTGAATCTCTCCCCCTATAGTCTGCCTGAATCTTTCCCCCTATAGTCTGCCTGAATCTTTCCCCCTATAGTCTGCCTGAATCTCTCTTCCTATAGTTTGCCTGAATCTCCTCTTCTATAGTCTGCCTGAATCTCTCCCCCTATAGTCTGCCTGAATCTCTCTTCCTATAGTTTGCCTGAATCTCCTCTTCTATAGTCTGCCTGAATCTCTTCCCCTATAGTCTGCCTGAATCTCTTCCCCTATAGTCTGCCTGAACCTCTCCCCCTATAGTCTGCCTGAATCTCTCAACAATTAAGACAGTACCAGAAACAAGAAATAAGATTTGTTTGCAATATTCCTAAAATAATTCCGCTGTGCACAAATTATTATGTGTTATGCAGAAATGCTCAGCTACCTAATTCTTCAAGATTTTGGATCATTAAAATAGGATATATTGTGGTGATGGCACCAACATGGTACCTGGGCCTGAACGTAGTAACACTGTAACCTACCAAACATGATACAAGGCGTATTCAAATGAAACCGGACCTAACCGCACCAAGTGAACATACGTACGATGCGCATGGTGATGTCACTTCAGGTGTACACAGAACATACCAACTGTCAAGTTTGCCAAATTTCATTATCCTCCGACTCATAGTTTCTCAGCAGACCGTTAAAAACATGGCGGGTGTGATACAGAATCCGTCCAACGAGCAGTGATTCAGTTTCTAACAGCTAAAGGATGTCGACATTCATCGCAGAATACAGGCAGTGTATGGTGACAAAAGTGTGTCAAAGACAACAGTGAAGAACTGGATAACGATTTTTAAAGGAGGACGTGAGTTAACGAAAGATCTTCCGAGATCAGGTCAGGTGCATATTGTTGCGTCAGAAGATGCCATCACCAAAATTGATGCAGCAATTCGGGTGGACAGTTGCCGGAGCTTACGTTCGCCACACTTTTGTTACCATACACTGCCTGCATTTTGCGATGAATGTCAACTGGTCGACATCCTGCAGCTGTTAAAAACCGAATCACCGCACGATAATAAATTCTGGACGGATTCCGTATCACGACCGCCATGTTTTCAACGGTCTCCTGAGTCGGAGGATAATGAAATTTTGCAAACTTGATGGTTGGTATGTGTTGTTTGCATCAGAAGTGACATCACCATGCGCATCCTCACTCGGTGCAGTTTGGGTCGGTTTCATTTGAACACCCCCCGTATAAGTTTGACAGCTATTCATATTATTTCTTCTTCTTCGTACACTGTCAGACGTCAACCTGTATTTTTTCGAAAAAAGCAGCAGTCATCCTGAGGCTGTCGACCTTGTCATAGAGCTTGTCTAGTGTTGCTACTGGTGATGGCCACATGTGCTTTCTCTGGTCCTCGTATGTCGGGCAGTTTTGCAGCATATGTTCAGCGGTCATTTTCCCGGTACCACAAGTGCATTCGTCAGTGCCACCTATTTTCAGTTTATTGAATAGATGGTACCTCAGTCTGTTGTGGCCTGTGTGGAGTCTGAAGACCACGACCTGCTCTCTTCTGTTCAACTGGTAATGGGCATCATTTTTTGTGTAGCCAGTATGTTCTGTTTCCCATTTGGCCATGTATCTGGCTCTAATAAGCCTTTTGGACTCTTCATAGGTCACACTAGAATCTGGTTGTGGTAGTCTTGCACCTTCTTTTGCCAGTCTGTCTGCCTCCTCATTGCCTTGGATGTTACAGTGGGATGGAATCCACTGTACCACTACTCTTTTTGGTGCGGACTGCTGGCATAGTTGACAGAGTACTGCTCTTAAATCATTAAGTTCAGTATTTTTCTGGCTTTTTAGTGCTGTGACTACGGCCAGGGCATCTGTAAACAGGACTATCTGGCTTTCATTGCTTTCACTGCAGCCTTCAGTGCCTCTGCCTCCGCTCTGAAATTGCTTGAGTATTTTCCAGTTGCCACTGACAGTGTTATTTTTCTACCATTTGGTAGGCTCAGGAATACCCCTGCCCCTCCGTTCTGTGTTGTGTTTGTTACAGAACCGTCAGTGAATGCATGGGTCCAGTCCATGCTTGGGTAGTTTTTCATTATGTACCTCAGGGTTATGTCTCTTCTTTCTTTTTCAGTCTGGCTGTTCTTGTTTCCAATACCTGGTATATTTTCTACCACCTCTGGAATGATATGCTGTTTCCAGGTAGGTTTGCGTACAGTAGGGATGGGCTTTGGCGTTGTTAATGTGTTTATAGGGTCTTTGCTTATCTTTGCTTTGGCTATTTCTGCAAAGTTTCTCCGCTTTAGTTTCCCATTTCCAAATCTATTTAGTCTCTGATGCATTGGATGGTCTGTCAGTCTTCTGAGTTTCTCTGCTTGCTGTTTGGCTCTGCAGTCTCTTCTGTCGGTCATGAATTGCAGATTTGTAATCTTTTCAAGTTCTACAATTGGCATTGACTTCATGCCTCCCGTTATAACTCTCATGGCTTGGTTTTGAAGTTTGCTAATTTTATCAAAGTTAGCCTTTGCTGCTGTTGTCCATGCCGCAATGCCATACTCGAGAACTGGTCTCATTCTTCCAGTGTACAGTTTCTATAGTATACTTTCATCTGCTCCCCAGCTTGTGCCAGCAAGTTTCCTCATGATTGCCATTCTTTGTCTGGCTCTCATTTGGTTTCTCTCGATTTGACTTTTCCATGTCATGCGTCGATCAAATGTGACTCCCAGGTAGTTTGGGTTGTCGTTTGGCCGCAGATATTTGCTGTTAAGACTTATTTTGGTGTTCTGGGGTTTATTTGAAAGCGAGAATATCGTACATGTTTTTTCCTCATTTATTTTGACCAGCCATGAGTTCGCCCACTCCTCCAACGATGTTAGGGCCTGCTGCATCCGATTACTTGCTATGGTGAGATTTTTTTCAGAGGTCCACATAGCCAGATCATCTACAAACATGGAGCTGTGGACTCTTCTTGGTATATTCTCTGTGATGTTGTTTATATACACCAGGAAAAGTGTGGGTGACAGTACTCCCCCTTGGGGTACTCCCTGCTCAAGTGTCACCTTTTTGCTCATCTGCCCTTGTACTTGAACTCTGGCTGTTCTGTTTTCGAGGTAATGGCTGATCCATCTGTACATTTTCCCACAAACTTCACTTCTTCGTAGCTTGACTTTAAGTCCCTCTTTCCACACCTTGTCAAATGCCTTCTCTAAATCCACCCACACCGCTACTGTGTGTTTTTTCTCCTGGTAAGCATCCTCTATTTCCTGGGCTATGAGAGTGATCTGGTCCTCAGTGGATCTGTGCTGTCTAAAGCCTGCTTGCTGTGGAATTAGTATGTGTTTTTCTTCCAGATGCCACATCAGTCTGGTGTTTATCATACGTTCCATCAGTTTTCCTACACAGCTCAGTAGACTGATAGGCCTGTATCCATTTGGATCTGTTCTATTTTTTTCTTTTTTTGGTACTGTTATAAGTACAGCGTCTTTCCATGCCTGCGGTACAATTCCCCTTTTCCAGCTTTGGTTCAGAACTGATAGTAACTTCCTCTTTGCAGTTTGGCCCAACCCCATCAGCATTTCGTTTGTTACCCCATCTTTTCCGGACGATTTCTTTTTCTTTAAAGTTCTCATGGCCTCTTCCAATTCATTCATTGTTAGTTTTGCCATCATGTGCTCCTCTGGTGCCATATTGATGTTGTCGTGGCTCTTTTGTTCTTCACTAATGTCTGTATGCCTGTCTGTAGGGACATCAATGTGGTTTGCTCTGGCATAATGTTCTATAAAGGCGTTTGCTGCTTTTTTTCCAGTGAGCATGTTGTCGGCCTGCTTGATGGTAATTTGTTTGTTTGATGGTGTTTCGTCATTCATGGCTCTAACTTCCATAGTTTGTTCCCTTTTTTTATCTAAATTGAGGCTTTCTGTTTTGTTTTTCCAGCTGTCTCTTGTTATTTCGTTTAGTGTTCTTTTGTATTTCGCCGTGATGGCTTTGAGGGCGATATTTGCCTCCATAGATTGTTCTCTCTCTGCCATGTTCCTAGCATTTGAGACTTCATCCGCCGCTTTCTGCAATTCATCATTCCAATATGGCTTGTAGTTTTTACTTGCCCCTCTTGGGCTGGTTTCGGTGGCTGCCTGCATTATTGCTTTGCTTAGGCTTTCCACCATAGGTTTCATATTGTTATTCCGTGTGTTGATGGTTTCACATAGCCCATCTGTCAGAATTGCAAACCTGTCCCAGTCGGCTCGTTTATAGTTCTAACGTGGGAGCGGTTTTATTTCCTGTGGGCCTACTTCCATATCAATTTCTAGCCTAATTGGCCTGTGTTCGCTACCTGCCAATTGGTTGAGCACCTGGCGGTCTATTTTGTGGTGAATATCCACCGTGGAAAAGGCCAAGTCTGGAGTAGAGGTGGTATGCCATGTTCTAGAATAGAAGCTAGGGCTGTCCTCCGGCCTATTGATGAGATAGAGACGGGACTCCACAGAATGAGCACAACACTTTTTTCTGTTAGGTTGTACCGTCATCATACAGCGATATACGTTTCGTTAAGCCTGTGGCCCAGTGCATCCGATTTCAACAGGCGTTTCTGTAGGGATGCCCTCCTTAGCCTTTGGCTGTCCCCAGCCTATCTGCAAGGCAGCAGTTGTTTGAGGTCAGAGTTGTCTTTCTTAGGGAAGTTGTCTTGCAGGACTATTGAGTCTTCACCACTCGTGTCTAAAGGGTGAGGTGATAATATATATGATATGATATGATGGACTATGTACTAGTTTGTACTATCCAGGAAGAGAGGCAGTCCAGTGTGTCTGTGTCCCAGGATTGTCACGTCCTGCCAGAACGTAGCATATGCATGTGAGTGAGGTATCTCCTTCCTCCCTTTATTTTCTCAGCTCCTCTGCAGTGATGGTACGCCTAGCATTCCCCGCCACCTGGGAGGTTGTCACAATAGGGCAGAGGTGCAATGTCCGCTGGCCTGCATCTCTTCTGCATTAATTGGGATGACTGATAGCAGACAGAGGTAAAGAGCGAGGCAGGAGTGCATTTAACCAGGGGACAACCCTGGTCATGGCACGGAGATGTTGTTCGCCTGGTGTGCGAACATATCTCATGGTTAAGGGCTGAGTCTCAATAGTCCGCAGTGAGGTGGCTGCTCTACTGCTTACGACACCCTGACCAAGAACTAAGTCTTTTACTAGTAGTTTCACACCTCAATGCCGTATGGGGTGAATATCGAGCAGCTCCTCGCCTGCTTTGATCGGCGGGACGGCAGCGACCTTTTTCTGCGGCTTGACCGGGTCGCGCTGAGACGCGAGCCCCAGGTCCCAACCATATCGTTGCCTCCCGTCGCAGTGGTGCTGAGATTCAGGGCGGGATTCCGGCTTAGAGGCATTCGGCCGTAATCCCTCAGATGGTAGCCTCGTACCATTGGCTTATCAGCCAGGCACTTTAACCAAGTATCTGAGACCTGACTCCTCTCGAATTGAGCAGGATTACCGTAGCAACGCCCTGTCATTTGTAGGGTAAAACTGACCTGTCTTCCGAGGGTCTAATACCCGCACCCGTTCCCTATGAGACCCAACGAATCAAGAGAGAGCTATTAGTCAGTCAATGACCAAGTGTCTGAAACCTGCGATTCCTCTCGGATTGAGCAAAATTACCGTAGCAACGCCCTGTCATTTGTAGGGTAAAACTGACCTGTCTTCCGAGGATCTAATTCCAGCACACGTTCCCTATTAGACCCAACGAAAGTGCTCTCGGCCTGTCAATCATTTCAGTGTTGGCGTGTTGAGTCAAATTAAGCAGCAGGCTCTACTCCTGGTGGTGTCCTTTCGTCAATTCCTTTAAGTTTCAACTTTGCAACCATACTTCCCCCGGAACCCAAACACTCCTGTGGATTGCTAGTCGGCATCGTTTATATTCATATTATTTAAAATATATTACAACCACACGTTATTCTTGTTGCAGATGGTTGTCACAAATGTATATAACCATAGATTTCACAAGATCTTTAACGTGGAAGAAGGTGTCAACCATATTCTAGACAGAGATGATATATTTGTGTGAGTATTTGAAAGCATTGAACTTATTTCTTAGTACATGATGTTCTTAACCTGTTTACGATAACAGACCTCTAACCAGCACACCATTTGCCAATCAATTGAGCAGACATAGGCTTCTATCGTGTGTTTCATTCTGTCATTTAGTTTGCGGAATTTCAGGTTCTCACGTCGTCTTACCTACTTTACTCTCTGTGTCCAACAACCTCACATAGCCTTCACCCAAAAACGAGCCACTGTCAATGCTCTTTCTTCTCCACTGTACAGGATTCCCATATCCTATGATATAAAATCAGGTGTTCCGGGTCCTGGATGGCCCCACATTCCTGCATCTTAGGACATATAATCAGGTGTTCCGGGTCCTGGACGGCCCCACATTCCTGCATCTTAGGACATATAATCAGGTGTTCCGGGTCCTGGAAGGCCCCACATTCCTGCATCTTAGGACATATAATCAGGTGTTCCGGGTCCTGGAAGGCCCCACATCCTAGGACATATAATCAGGTGTTCCGGGTCCTGGAAGGCCCCACATCCTAGGACATACAATCAGGTGTTCCGGGTCCTGGAAGGCCCCACATCCTAGGGCATATAATCAGGTGTTCTGGGTCCTGGAAGGCCCCACATCCTAGGACATATAATCAGGTGTTCCGGGTCCTGGAAGGCCCCACATCCTAGGACACATAATCAGGTGTTCTGGGTCCTGGAAGGCCCCCACATTTACAGTAAATTGTCTGCAAATCCCTACTTTTTCAGGTTAGGCCCACACCTGGACACATGCTCTTAACTTGTTCAGAGATCTTCACGAAGATTTCTGTCCTGGTGCAGGTTCTTCTTTGATCTCCATCCTACCTTCACCATTCTTTTGGCACCACTCTTCTATGCGGTTTCTCTCAGGGATCTGTTCTGAAGGGGCTGTACAGTCTGCAGAAAACGTTTCCATGATTTCAATCGTATTCTTTCTGCTGTTTGTCCAAAAAGAGGGTGTCTCTTGTCACAGGACAGCTTTTGTCTCACAACTTCAGATGTGACATGTCGGCCTAATATCCAGCGATTGCATGGACTTTTCCATTGGTGTCGGATTAAAGCATCTTGTTACAATTCGACATGTCTCATTTACTGGCACATTGACCTGTTTTGTGAGTGTAGATGGATTCCATACTGGTGCCGCATACTCTGACGCTGAAAGACGTAGTGCTAAGGTATGACTTAGTCTGACCTCGCCGGTAAGATGTTAATTCGCACATGCGTAGTTGTTTAACTTTAGAGCTATTTTGGATATGTAGACGTCTGAGAACATTGTGAAGTTTCAAAGTTGATGAGTTTAGCGCGAGGAATGTTGGACTAAGACCCAAGAAATGGTCTATTATTTGATCATAATAATGATCATGCATGTGGATTACACGTGGATATTCAACACACATCCGATTCAGACTGACTGGGACACAGAAGAAAAGGAATTGTAAAGATATCGAGGGATTTAAATCAGAAATACTCATGGCATTCTGAGTATAATTGAAAGTTTTTTTTACTGTATTTTCCACTCAGCATTAATGTCATTTAATGCTTCATCGAGAGAAAGTCGCTATTTTCTGTAATAACAGCGTGCCTTGGTTCGAATCGCGTCCAGAGACCAACAAAATCTAGGTCGTGATTTTAATCGGGGACCGCTTCTCCAGACAACCCAGCTGTAAATGGGTGCCTGCCGAATACGTAAGGGGAAGTTAAAACAGCAAGGGAGTGCACTTGCCACCTCACAGGCTGCGGCTTAGTACAATAGAGTCTTCAAAAACTCCATTTCCAACCAGCGGTTGATTCTGCTGAATCACCACTTTACTTTTTTTTTACTAATATAAAATCTTTATAAGAAAACTCCATGTCATAAATAGTTTAACCTTCCAGTTTTCATATTATTTTCATTATGTCACAAACATTTATAGACTTGCCCATTTTTGGGTACACCAGTTGTCTTGTTAATTCCACGAAATTGCCACAAAGGACTGTTCCTAACCAGATCGGCATATCTGTTAACTTCCACTACAAACATATTTATTACATTTACATAAACAAACTGAACAGATATACCTCAGAAAAATCCGTTGAAACAACTTAACTTTATCCCTCTCAATGGGATCAAGATGCTGAGCAGCGCATGAGCTGCAGTGGTCAGCGACCCATAGCTGACTGCTAGCGCCAGGGCCAGCTAATCAGAGCTGCCAAGACCCTTCTACACCTCCACGCGGTGATCCTAGATAACAGGCTGCAACAGGGCAGACTGGCTAAGGAGAAGGGATCGAAGAGGGAATGCGAACCCGGTACTCAAAAAATGCTTGCTGAAGTCGGATGTGTTGGACCGAAAGGTGCAAATATCGCAGTCAAGCTGTAAACTATGACACAACGCATTCCGTTCTCTGGACTACATTCTGCTACTTAAGCCCTTTCAGGGTTTGGGAGTGGGAGATTGAGAATGAACGAAGCCAAGCCATCCCTCTCAATAATGGGATAATCTTCCAAATTTGTTGAAATAGAGAACGAATTGTTAAAAAATTGTTTAAAGTCAAACAAGTCATTTTATTGTTATCGAGGCAGGAGATAGTGATCTCGTTTTCGATTCAGCCATTTATATAGCAAAACTGGTGTTAGCACAACAATAATAATAGCTGTCCATCGCAAGTGGTGATGACAACAGCAGTCAGACATGTTGTACTACATCTCACTAGTGAGATCAGATGTGGCTGTACAGTCCAATTCTGGCACGACACAAAATCCTTCCACACATGTAGCATTTAATGTCAGAATTGGACATATGAGAATCAGTTGTTTTTTCTGTGCTTCGGAGGTCCAGCGTTCCTCAGCAATAGAGGTGCCTCTGATGGTGGTTCCATGCCATGCCTTGCCGTCCTGTGCGAGACATTCCCATGCGAGACATTCCCATGCGAGGACATTCCCATGCGAGACATTCCCATGCGAGACATTCCCATGCGAGACATTCCCATGCAAGACATTCCCATGCGAGGACATTCCCATGCAAGACATTCCCATGCGAGACATTCCCATGCGAAACATTCCCATGCGAGACATTCCCATGCGAGACATTCCCATGCGAAACATTCCCATGCAAAACATTCCCATGCAAGACATTCCCATGCGAAACATTCCCATGCGATATATTCCCATGCGTTTGCATCTATGCTGAAGCGTGTCAGAGATACTTTGAGGGAGTCTTTTAAATGCTTCTTTTGGCCACTGGCTTGACACAGGCCATCTTTCAGCACACCATACATTAGTTGTTAGCACAACAAATACACTGATGAGTATAAAGAGCTAATGCCCCAGGCAAATTCTTTCGCCAATGGTTCAGTAGAGGTTCCTAATTTTATCAAATTTATTTATAGAAAAATGTTTCCATGGTCGCACCCCATTTTATTATTTGGTTCTCATGCTCCCAGATGAGCAAACTAGGTTCAATCCTCAAATGGTGCGGAATATATATTTTCTTATGGTAAGTGGCTAAAATTTTGGGTACAAGAACAAGTCTGGGAAGTATTTATGCTGTGCATGTGCATGCGACATCTAGCATCTGCTAATTACAGTTGTCACAAATCTGAATGTTGCTGTCTATATTAATGGATAAATAATAGAAAATTGTGTCTTTCTGCAGGTATGAAATCCCAGTCAGTGATGTGGAAGATCGAAATGTGGCGATTCTATCCATCTATTTCAGAAATAGAAAGTAGGTGATGTTGTTTTTGCTGTTGTTTTATTTTTTTTGTGTTTAAAAAAAAAATAACAACTAGGGTTTACCATATGTTAGACAACATTTTAAATAGATGTGAAAACAGACCTACAAATTCTGCAAGAAATAACATAAATTCTACATCAATACAGGCTTACAAATTTTGAAATATATAACAAATTTTACAACAGCATAGACTTTACAAAAATAGAGACTTAAAACTCTACAGACTTACAAATTCTACAACTTTACAGTCCTGAGTGGTCTACGAGGGTCTTTGTGTATGACAATGACAAGAATAACACCAGTGTGCTGCAAAGAACATGTCGTAAGAGCCGACAAACTGTGTGACATGGCAGAACACCAGCCATGGTTAGGTGGTTTGTTTAGAGCAGCATAGATGGCCCTAATAAGCGACGTGTCTATTTTGCTCTAGTGTTTGAGTCTATTAAGATGGATTCACACATCGGTTAACCACCCTCCCGGGCACTTATCCCAACGCAGCGGAGGAATAAGCTGCTCGAGCCTAGCCAGCTAAACAGGAAATCCTCCTCCCAGCTACATCCAGATCATACCAGAGCTGGGACTTGCACAAGGGCATCTCCCCTGTAGAAGTACAGTGGGCTAAGAACTAAGAACAATAGTAGAGACTTACAAACAAATTCTACAACATATAAAGAACAATTTACAGTAATACAGACTAGCAAATTCTACAGTAATGCAGAATTACATATTCTGCAACAATACACTTACAAATTCCACAACAATGCAGACTTACATATTCTACAACAATACAGACACACATTTTACAACAATGCAGACTTACAAAATATAAAGGGCAGTCTACAGTAATCAGACTTACAAATTCTACAGTAATACAGATTTACATATTTTAAAACAATACGGACTTACAAATTCTACAACAATACAGACTTACATATTCTACAACAATACAGACTTACAAATTCTACAATAATGCAGACTTACATATTCTACAACAATACAGACTTACAAATTCTACAATACAGACTTAAATATTCTACAACAATGCAGACTTGCAGTGGCCAAGGCAATACACGTATTCAAAGAGTGATAACTCAACCTCCCATACCAACTCCTTGTAAAAGCTCACAGAAGAAGCGAATAAGTGTTTTTTACTAATTAGAAATACCATCTCTCTAACCGTCATGTTTTGTCTGATTTGTGGCCAGGTACAACAAGCAGAACTCAGACCAAAATTCTGCCTACAGTCACTCTTTGTTTAGTCATCCGTTGTTGCTGGCAGTTCCAAGAAACTCCTGCTCTTATGAGAAATTGTACCATCTACTGTTGCTGAGAATGTCGTAAGTTTTGTCAAACTGGCAATGTGTATTTTCATTGTGCCAGTTGGCAGTAATCTCTTTTTTAGTTTTAGCATTGCGGCGGATATCTGTAGACAAATCTGAGAATTAAGATTGAGAAAGTGGCGTGGGTGCATGAGCTGTGGCAGCCAGGGATCCAAAGCTGACTGCTAGCGTCAGGGTCAGCGAACCAGAGCTGCCAAGACCCTTCTCCGCCTCCGTATAGTGATCCTGGATAACAGGCTGCAACAGAGCAGACAAGGAGAAGGGATCGAAACGGGAAGGCTAACCCGGTACTAAAAAATGCCATGCAGAAGTCGGAAGTGTCGGACTGAAAGGTGCAAATATCGCAGTCAAGCTGCTGCTATTGTCGAATGCCCACAAATGGGATCAAGACGCTGAGCAGCGCATGAGCTGCAGCTGTCAGCGACCCATAGCTGACTGCTAGCGTCAGGGTCAGCGACCCATAGCTGACTACTAGCGTCAGGGCCAGCGACCCATAGCTGACTGCTAGCGTCAGGGCCAGCGACCCATAGCTGACTGCTAGCGTCAGGGCCAGTGAACCAGAGCTGCCAAGACCCTTCTACACCTCCACGCGGTGATCCTGGATAACAGGCTGCAACAGGGCAGACTGGCTAAGGAGAAGGGATCGAAGAGGGAATGCTAACCTTGTACTAAAAAAATGCTTGCTGAAGTTGGATATGTTGGACCGAAAGGTGTAAATATCGCAGCCAAGCTGTAAACTACAACACAGCGCATTCCGTTCTCTGGACTACATTCTGCTACTTACCCTTTCAGGGTTTGGTAGTGGGAGATTGAGAATGAACGAAGAAGAAGAAGAAGAATGCCTACAATGAGTAGGATTGCTCTTTTTGTGTGCCCTGACAAGGAAGTTTAGTGGCGGGTTGTTGTAGCTTCACTCACATCCTGAGCATGCTGATGAATGGGGAGCAGGGTCCTCCAGGCGGTTGTGCTCTACTTGGCTACATATTTGTATCGCTCACTACTACAGAGATCGTGTTTGTCCCTCGTCTAGTTAGCCAGGCAGCCATGACATCAGCCTGTTTTCTTGGAGGACTATGGGGAAGTCGAGGGGAGTGAGGGTCTTGGCCAGTATATTTTGCCTGACCTTGACTAACATGTCTGATCAGTGTGTTGTGCCTGACCAGACTTTTGCCTTCCTCCCCACAGTCAAACTGTAAACTACGACACAATGCATTCCATTCTCTGGACTACATCCTGCTACTGTAGCGGGAGTTTGAGAACAAACGACGAAGAAGACCGAGACAGTAACTTCTGCTCTAAGGCTGCTGTCTGAGACCTCTTTAATGAGGGCAGTCATCTTTGGGGGGGATGGGGGGGGGGCTTCTTTTAACTGGGATTTCTGGGGAGTGTCTTGTAGGCCTTGAGACAATGGGAGTGTCTGGTAGATCTTGAGACAATGGGAATGTCTGGGAGACCTTGGGACAATGGGAGTGTCTGGAAGACCTTGGGACAACAAGAGGGCCTGGAAAATCATGAACTGTGAAACAATGGGGGATGTGGGAGGAGGGGGGGCGGTCTATGGAAAGACCTGGCAATACTTGAGAGACCTTTTGACAATGACTTGGGAGATCTTTTGACAATACGAGGACTTGGGAGACTTTTTGACAATACGAGGCTTTGGGAGACCTTTTGACAATACGAGGACTTGGGAGACCTTGTGATAGTGGAATGGGCCTGGAAGAACTTGTGTCAATAGGAGGGCTGGAGAGTTACAATGGAAGTATCTTTGAGATCTTTTGAAAAAAGAGTGTTTGTTAGCCCTTTTGACAGTGTGAGTGTTAAAATCTTGTGACAATGGGAGTGTCTGGTAGACCTTGTGACAGAGTGATGTCTGGTAGACCTTGTGACAAAGTGATGTCTGGTAGACCTTCTGATAATGGGAGTGCATAGGACACCTTAATGCAATGAGTGGGCCTGGAAAACTATGTAACAATGGGAGGGGGGCACTGAAAAAACCTTGAGACTGTGACAATGGGAGAGCTTAGGAGTTCTTGTAATATTGGGAGAGCTTAGGAGTTCTTGTAACAATGGGAGCGCTTAGGAGTTCTTGTGACAATGGGAGGGCTTGGGAGTTCTTGTGACAATGGGATGGCTTGGGAGTTCTTGTGACAATGGGAGGGCTTGGGAGACCTTGTGACAATGGGAGGGCTTGGGAGTTCTTATGACAATGGGAGGGCTTGGGAGTTCTTGTGACAATGGGAGGGCGTGGGAGACCTTATGATATCTACGTGGTTCCAGTGGAGTAAATAATCGGTCACCGCCATGCATAATTACAAAAGACAACTAAAGGGGATTTAGTTTAGGACTTAGTACCCATTTTTGAAAGTCTGTACCTTTTTGGTTGCTGTTTTTATTGTTTTCCGTGTTTCAGAACCATACAATAAAACATGCTTTATATTGTAGTTACAGATTTATCTGCTGATTAGCGCAGTGGCAGAACACTCGTTTTTCATGGCAAAAGGTACGGGGCTCATCTCCCACTACTGGCAGCTCCAGTTGACCCAGCAGTAAATGGGTACCTGGCTGGTGCTAAGTTAGGGAACTGGCCATCCCACCTCATAAAGCTGTCGCTTAATGCAATAAAGGCTAACATTTCATCCCCAACAGCATTTTCTGCTATTGGACTACCTTTACCTTTAAAGACTTTTATGGGATCAAGATGCTGAACAGTGCATGAGCTGCAGTGGTCAGCTACCCATAGCTGACTGCTAGCGTCAGGGCCAGCGAACCAGAGCTGCCAAGACCCTTCTATACCTCCACGCAGTGATCCTGGATAACAGGCTGCAGTAGGGCAGACTGGCTAAGGAGAAGGGATTGAAGAGGGAATGCTAACCCGGTACTAAAAAAATGCTTGCTGAAGTCGGATGTGTTGGACCGAAAGGTGCAAATATCGCAGTGAAGCAGTCAAACTATGACACAACGCATTCCGTTCTCTGGACTACATTCTGCTACTTAAGCCCTTTCAGGGTTTGGTAGCGGGAGATTAAGAACGAACGAAGCCAAGCCGAAGACTTTTATATTTGTAAAAGCAAATAAAAAAATAAAAAGTTGAGATTTCAGTGATGCATATTGACTCACTGCACTTAAGCTGTCAAAGTACCACATGAATATTAACACATCAAAAACAGAGACAATGATTATAGGTAGAATCACACCACATTTGATATTCAAATGCATGAAACAAAAATAAAGCAGGTACGAGCATTTAGATATTTGGGAACTGTTTTTACTGAGGACGGCAGACTCAACAAAGAGATAAGAGATGAGAGTGCAGAGGGAAAACGGCGTCACTTACCAGCTGTTTCCACTACTAAGACAACCCAAGATTTCCCTCCAAGCAAAAAAGGAGATGATAAATAGAGTATCAACATCCCTAACATATTCAACCAGTGCCAGAAGTGGGCATTGAATAAGGCCCAGGAACAAAAGTTAGCCACCTGTGAAATGTGGTGCCTATGAAAGGCCACTAACAACACCAGAAGAGACAGAATCACAAATATTTGAGAGAAGGTTGGAACAATTCCCTGCCTGCAGTACATCGAGAAACAGAATTAATTGGTTTGGCCAAATTGTAAGAATGCAACCAGACATTGTTCGTGCAACCTTACATTGTTCATGCAACCTTCTACTGAGAACATCAGAAATAAAGGCGAGAGCTACACCAAGGAAAAGGTGGATGGGCAGCGTAAACAAGATCTGCCGTAAATGGAGACAAATGTTACTCGGGCCATGAGAGAGACGAAAGACAAATAAAAACCACGACACTGGGCTACAACCCGGTAGTGAGACGACAAAAGACAAAGTGGCATATTAGGAATTTGGTGTTAGGCTCACATTTTCTTGACCAACGGCACACTAGGGGTGATGTATTCAGCATCACGTCGGCTGCCTTTACTTTCCAGACTTGCTCTGGTACCCAATTTTTTAGACTGGATTGATCCCGGTACTGTTTTGCAATCAAAGATATATCCCACATCAACTGGGAATTGAACCTAGATCATTTGACTGGGCAGACAATGAACTAACCATTGAACTTACGTGTTAAACTTAATTTCAGTCATATGTTATATATATGTCCTCTCTTTCATGGACAGACGTTACGTCAAAGTCCCAGATAACCTGGATGATTGGCTAGAGGAGTCATTGGATGATGAGAAAGATGACGAGGAGGACTCTTTGTCAGGGAATACCAATTGTTCTTCTGTTGGTGCCAGCAATGGAAGCTGGGAAGGAGATGGGGGGGGAGGCGAGGCTAGCAATGGACATGGTGGTACAGGTAAAGATCTTCATCTGTCTGTATGTGTTCTTACTCCCCAAACAACCTCTGTTATGAGAATATAGATTGAGATAATGACTTTGGCTCATTGAGCCTTGAACCCTGGCCACTCGAGTCTTGGCAAAAATGTCTTTCAGGTTCCAGAAAGCTGTGATAGTTTCTTACATTTCGTGTCCGTAGCACCACATCACACGGCATAGGTACGCTGTTCTGCCACATTGAACGGCTTGTCGTTACCCTCTAGTACAGAGCTCTTCAACCATGTTATACCTGGCACCCACTTTTATAACTTTTTTATATATTATATATATTAAATACTCTATTATGTAATAAATATATATATATATATGTATATACACACACACACACTACTGTACTATCTTACAACGTTTTTCCCATTTCTGGGGTAGTCGAGGGGTTTTGAAGGCTGAGAACTACGGCTGCTTCGCCACTGCTGTCGCCACGTCATGTGCTGGCTATGTTTGTTTATTTCACCCATAACAGAAAAACAATATATGCCATACCGGGGATTCAAACTGCTGCCCTCCTTGTCGGCAGGCAGGCCTCTCTCTCTCTCTCTCTCTCTCTCTCTCTCTATATATATATATATATATATATATATATATATATATATATATATAGAGAGAGAGAGAGAGAGAGAGGGAGCTAGCTAGTTTAGTGAGCGAGCTAGTCATATTAGTGAGTGAGCTAGTTGGTTTAGTGAGCTAGTTAGTTTAGTTCAACTCAGCTCAGTTAGTTTGTTGGTTAGTTAGTTAGTTGTGTTATGTGATCAGCATTACTAAGTTTGTTAATATTTTATATATTATTATACTTATCAGTTCTACAGATGGATACAGTGACTTGCCAGGGAGAAGGACTCAATGTGACAAACAACAAAAATGATACAGATGCTGTGGCCTCCTCGTCGACAACCCCATCATTGTCTCGGAGTAAGCGGATATTTACTCTGAGCGCTGCCAACAGCTTTGGTCGGGACGATACGGATACAGTTTTAGTGGATGATGGCAGGCCCATTAACATGACCAGTAAGTTCAGTCGGATAAGTCTGGTAGCAGATACTGCAGTCAGGGAGGAAGTGTTAAAGGCTTGATTATGCTAGGTGTTCAACTTTTTAAATACTTCTCCTGTCCTGGGCACCACATCAGACATGTTTCTAATGTTCATCGACGTGGATTGCCTTGTCGTTCTTCCTCATCGTGGAATCCATATTGCATGTTTCCAGAAGGTTTGGGCAGATCATCCGACGGTCTGGGTCTTGTGTTGCTCCACAGATGAATGTCTCATCATCCCTGTATCCCCATCTCTTTCAGTTCTTCCTGCATGGTGATATTTTTTTATTTTACGTGTTTGCCTCACTAGTTTCTACTGACAGAGGCGCGCCTATTCCACCCCAGACTATAGTCAGTTGGGCGATATTAAGATGCATAAACCAGTGCTTGGGTGCATGTGTGTGTCTGTATGTACCTATGCTAGATTTGTGCGCTCTCAGAAGGCTCTCAGAAGCCAGCCCAACCAAAGTGCAATGGAAGGAGTCTCACCCTGAGCGTGAAAGTTGTGTAAGAGTGTGATTGTTGGACAGAGTCAAATGTGTGGAAAGAAGTCCCTGGCAGGGTGATACACCAGTTGGAGTCTATGTAGAGACTTCCATGTTGGGTAAGACAAGTGGTGTCCAGGCGCAGGTTTCTCCTGCAGCTTGATCCAGGGAACCTGCGTCAGTTCATTCTGTTTTTTGACGCAACTATTTGACCTATTTGATTCAGTGGTCCTACCAGCACAATGCTATGGAAGTGAAACCTGGTCTCTACCATTAGTCATGGAGAACCAGCTAAGGACAACACATGCCTCGCTCAAACACCGTCTCGTGGGTCTGCCACTTAGGCAACAGCGCTATTTGTTCTGCCGAAGATGGATGTGTCAGAATGAAAGGTGCAAATATCGCAGTCAAGCTGTAAACTAGTGACACGATGCATTCCGTTCTCTGGACTACATCCTGCTACTTGCAAAGCCCTGTTCAGGGTTTGGTTGCGGGAGATTAAGAACAGAAGAAGAAGAAGTGACATTCGGGTAATGTCACACGTCAAGGATGTCCTATAGCGTGCTATCAACTCCGAACACAGCTGGGCTGGTCATGTAATCATGAGAAAAGACAAATACTGGAGCATAGCAACTATTCTGGTAGACGTCGGCCTAGCATGCTGGAGGTCACGGGTTCAAATCCCGGCGGAGATCGGATTTAATCACGTGGACTTTCTGGTATTTCCCGTGACCTGGGTATCAGATATCAGATGCTGTGTGCAATGTCGCGCATGTTGAAAATCTCTCAGCAGTTGAAACTCGAAAAAAGTAGGCTTAACGGCCGCTGCCCGGGCAAAATTCAAAATTATGTAAAAAATCTGCCCAATCTATTATGGTATCCTTGCTCGTGCTACGGAGTTCGGGCGTTGTGCTGAGATTTTCAACAAATATGGAGAAGAATGGAGCACTTATGGGTTAAATCGTGCAATTGATTCTTCGACTGAACTGAACTATATCGAACAACCTGCTCGTTCACTGGTCAACTCGTACCTGCAACTGTAAAGATGGGAAATAGAGTTGTGACACACACACACAAGGCTAGCCACCTTGTCGAAGAGCGGATCAATTAAGATTAAGATTATTAGATGATGATTAAGATTGTGATTATGATTATGAGCATAACAAATAACTATCCATGCTCGTGTTATTTCTGGCACTAACATGATTCTATTATGCAGATAAGACTTACGTTGCTGTGGACTGGAGTCCAGCTGCCAAAGAAAGGTTCTTTGATGAGAAAGCAGCCGAGGTAAGCATGACCTATTTACTGAATCTTCTAAGCTTAGGGTAGAAGCTGTTGTCCGAAGCTACTTGTGCTGTGTTGAGTTAACTCGGTGCACTGCGTATTTGGTAGTTACAAGGCTCTTTCTACATCTCGAGGCATACTTGAGAAGATGTACCGGGGTCCTCCTAGCTGTAGTGCAGTGCGAGACTCTTGAGTAAGCTCGCCACTATGGGATTAAAGTCTTAATCCCCGTCTTGTTGACAAGATTGTGTTGACATGGCTTATTTCGGTTGTTTATCCATCGCTTCCATTGTCGATGACAATATGACTTGCTTGTGAATTGGATTTAAGTGAAACATCTTTCCATCACCCTCACTCTCTCGTCCTGAGGGGATGGCGTGGGCTAGTGGTTAGGTGACACGACTCACAATCCGAAGGTCCCTTTCACAGCACCAACCATTACCCCGGGGAAGAAAACCTTAAGAAAATGAGTATCTGGCTGCTGCAGTTCATTCACTGTGCTGCGTCTTTGGCCCCTGAATGCGATTCTATAGGATCATTGAGGCTTACTTCAGACTGAAAACTCAACTTGGACTTCAAGGGAATTGACTTGACTTGCTAACTAAAGAACTTGTGACTTGGCTTGAGTCTTGTTAAAGATTACTTAAGACTCTAGTAAAGAGGCCGCCTAACAGGCCACGGATCTAACTTTGCTCTCATGTTTGATGCTGCCTGGCCACCGATTTGACTGAGATTTACACTAGTTGACGACTTACACTTGAGTATAATTGGATGTGTCGGACCGAAAGGTGCAAATTTCGCAGTCAAGCTGTAAACTAGCGACACAACGCATTTCGTTCTCAGGACTACATCCTGCTACTTGCAAAGCCCTGTTCAGGACTTGGTAGTGGGAGATTGAGAACGAACGAAGAAGAACCTAGTACTTCCATATTGTCTAATAGTAGGTTGTCTTTATCTGTAGAAAAGGCTAGGGAGTTGTGTACTCTAGATGAATTTAGTGACGAGGATTCACATTTTTCTGATGTTGAATCGAAGTTAGACATAGAATATAATATTGTTCAACCTACCCAGCCTACTGAATCTGATGCTGAAGATGAGGGGATGTTATCGCACCCAGGAACTAGTGCCGCTATAAGGCAAAAACGTTTGACTGCACCATCAATAGAAAAACGAAGATGCAGTATTTCTAAAGCAAATTCTAGAGAACATGACAGCGAATGAGTTTCAGTACCAAATTCCATTCCCACTGACTGACTGAGACCCAGAACTCATTCAGATTGCTGCCAAAATGTGGTCGACCATGTGGTGGGAATCGAGACCTGCTGCAGAAAATTATTTTCTTGTAGATATTATTCATATGTGGATTACTGTTATTCTGAAGTACACTAAACCAATCTGCATTACGTTTCACTGGTTATTTATGGATTGGTGACATTTTTCTGTGTGAAAAATAGTTTTTATTACAAAAAATGACGATATAATTATTAACTTACTTACTTAGTCGCTTCTCTTCTACCGTGAGGTGTAGAGGTTTGCCAAAGAGAACGCCACACTGCTCTATCCGCCGTCTTTTTCCTGGCCTCTTTCCAATCCAGCCCTCTATCACTTAGGGACTGTCGTATGTTGTCTTCCCAACGTACTTTGGGATGTCCTCGGGGTCTGCGTCCTTGACTTTTGATCTCCCATGATCGCTTTGGTATCCGATCTTCTTCCATTCTACAGACATGGCCAAACCACTGTAGTTGGGACTGCTCCACGCGTGTCTGCAGGGGTTGAACTTCAAGATTGCTACGTATTGTCTGGTTACGGATCTTGTCCCTTTTCGTCACCTGAACCGCCTTTCTTAGGTACCTTATTTATGAAGTTTGTAATTGCCTTTCTTGGGCTGTAGTCATTGCCTATGACTCACATCCATATGTCAGGACAGGCACATAGGTCGAGCGGTATACATCCATCTTTGTTTTCCTGCTTATTGCTCTTCTACTGAGGAAACCTCTGTTTATTGCATGGAAGTCTACCTGCTGCTGCCCTTCGTGCAGTTAACTCCTCTTTGATTCCTCCCCTGCTGTCTATTACCACACCTATATATTTAAAGTTGCTGACCTGCTCCAGTGCTCGTGTTCCCAGGGTTATCTGATGTCTCTTTTCATCTCTGGCGATCACCATGGTTTTTGTTTTGGAGTTGCTGATGTGCATTCCCCTCTTCTTCAACTCTTCTTCCCAGATCTGCAAGTTGATCTGGAGATGTGCTTCGGTTTTCGTGATCAGGGCCACATCGTCTGCAAATGCTAGTTCTGATATGGTCTCATCTTCCAGTACCCTACTTCATACTTTTTTGGTCGTTCCTTGCAGGCTTTGATGACTTCATCCATGAGGAGCATGAAAAGGTACGGTGATAGAATGTCCCCCTGTCTTACTCCGCTAGTGGTCTTGAACTCTCCTGACTTTTGATTTGATGTCCGCACTTAATTTCTTCATGTTTTATAGAAACTCTGTATGGCAGAGATCAGGGATCCTGGGATGTTCTACCTTGTCAGGCACTCCCAGAGTTTGTCCCAAGGAACTTTATCAAATGCTTTCTCCAAATCCAAAAAGCAGAGATGCATCTCTTTATCATATTCCAGAGCCTTTTCACTTAGCTGTCTGAGTGTAAAGATAAGGTCTTGAGTACTTCTGTTTGCCCTAAACCCACATTGAGTTTCATCCATATTTGGCTCTGCTAGACCTCTTAATCGCCTTTCTAGAATCCTAGAGTAGACTTTCCCGGGGACACTGAGAAGGGAAATACCTCTGTGATTTTAACATTGTCGATTGTCGCCCTTTTAAAATATTGGTATTATTATTGCAACCTCCCAGTCTCTTGGTATCTTCTTGTGGCGCCAAGCTGCCTTGAGAATCTTCATGAATAGCATCTCTCCTGCCGCTCCCATGTATTTAACCATTTCTGGTGTTATACCATCATGTTTGCTGCTCTACCAATCTTAATTTTCTACAATGCTGCCTTTAGTTCTTCCATTGTGATATTATCGTTTCCCTCCATGGCTCCCTCTTCTTGAATTGGGACTGTTACTTCCAGAGCTTGGTTTTCCTCTACTGGAAGGAGATCTGAGAAATATTCCTTCCATCTGTTCATTACCTCTTCTGGGGCAGTCAACAGCGCACCTTGTTTATCTTTAACAAATTTCAGGGGGCATTCCTTTTCCTTCCTCGTGTTCTTTAAGGTCTTGTAGAACAGTTTCTGGTTTTCTCCAGCATTATTTTCCAGTTTCTCTCCAAATTCTTCCCAGGATTTCTGTTTGGCCTTGAGCACAGTCTTCTTTGCTTCTGTTCTAAAATTTACATATTTTTTATATTTCTTTGTTTGTTTTCTGTATTCCTAGCCCCTAGGTATTGCTTCCATGCCTTTTTCTTTTCTCGTATTATTGTTTTCACTTCTTCTGTCCACCATGGTGTACTTTTTCTCTTCCACCCTTCTTTGGTTTGACCGCATGCCTCTGCTGCAGCCTCTTTGAGGATGTCTTTGAATTTTACCCAAAGCATTTCCATATCTTCTTCAGATTCCTCTATCCTTTTTATTGCTGTTGTTATGAGCCCTTGGTATCTCCTTTTAACATCTGGTTCTCGTAGTTTGTAAGCCTTAATTTTATTTTCTCCTTGTGTATTATGTTTTATGCTTGCTGATGGGTGTTGCCTAGCTGGATAGTGTTTTTCAATTTCTCTCTTTATTTTAACTAGGTAGTGGTCGCTTCCTATCTCTGGTCCTCTGAACACTCTAGCATCCTTTACATACTTGAAATCAGTTTTCCTCACTATTGCATAGTCAATTATGGATCTTTCATTTCTTGATTTCTTGCCAGCTCACATCTTGTGTAGGCATGGATACGCTTGTGTGGAAACCTTGTATTTGTAATGACAAGGTTTTGTTCTCTGCAGAATCTCAGCAGTCGTTTTCCATTGTCATTTAAGACATCTTCTCCATACCTACCGATCACTCCATCCCATCTAGAATAGTCGTTTCCAACTCTTGCGTTGAAGTCTCCAAGGAGAAGTATTTCATTATGGCAATCGTCAATGGTCCTTTGAAGGAGCTCATAAAATTCATCTTTTATGTCAGTGCTCTCATCTTCGTTTGGTGCATACACAGTGACGATATCCATTTGACTATCCTCCTCTTGTAGACTTAGAACCATCAGTCGTTCTGAAATGAACTTCCATCTTTTAATGTTTGCTTTGCTGTTACCATTCACTATACAACCAACCTCTGCCCTGGCTCGTTCACTCATGGGAACTCCGCTGTAGTATAGCATGTTGCCGTAATGGTCCAGAACGCCCTGTCCCTTTTTCTTTGTTTCTGTAAGTGCCAGGACTGTCAATTTTGCTCTCTTCATCTCCTCTATTAGTTCTTGTTCGTTTCCGTTTATACTTTGTACATTCCATGTTCCGTAAATCGTGGCCCTTATTTCTCGCCTGTTCGTCGCCGTTGAGGTCAGTTCGGTTTTCTCTGTGTATAGACTAGTAATCGTTGTTTTAAGACAAACAGGTGATTAGCCTGTTGTGTCTTTGCATGGTGGAGGGGCTGCCTCCTTACAGCCTCCATGCCTACCGACCCGTTTTTGTCAACGGCTGCTTGTTTATTCGCAGCTAACCTCCAAATTAGGAGGCCTTTCAGCAATCCGCAACCCTGTAGGTGCCTCCCCCAGGATAATTATTAACAATTACTTGTAGACCTTCATATTCTTATCGCATAGTCATTTTCCTTAATTTTGATATAAAACAAGTTTGTCTTCCTTGTGAAAAAATTAAAAGTCAAGTTTTATGTAGAGACTGCTTTTATAGAAAAAATAATTCTGGCAAAACTAGTTTCAAAATTATGGCCTTTAAGAGTTAATGGTATCACTTGGTGTGTGAGTGATGTGTCTTGGGCATGTTGCTAACCAGGCAGAAATAATCTCTGCCGGGTGAGGCCACTTGGGCATGTTGCTAACCAGGCAGGAATAATCTCTGCCGGGTGAGGCCACTTGGGCATGTTGCTAACCAGGCAGAAATAATCTCTGCCGGGTGAGGCCACTTGGGCATGTTGCTAACCAGGCAGAAATAATCTCTGCCGGGTGAGGCCACTTGGGCATGTTGCTAACCAGGCAGAAATAATCTCTGCCGGGTGAGGCCACTTGGGCATGTTGCTAACCAGGCAGGAATAATCTCTGCCAGGCGAGGCGTCTTGGGCATGTTGCCAACCAGGCAGGAATAATCTCTGCCAGGCGAGGGGTCTTGGGCATGTTGCTAACCAGGCAGTAATAATCTCTGCCGGGCGAGGCATCTTGGGCATGTTGCTAACCAGGCAGGAATAATCTCTGCCAGGCGAGGCGTCTTGGGCATGTTGCCAACCAGGCAGGAATAATCTCTGCCGGGTGAGGCGTCTTGGGCATTTTGCTAACCAGGCAGGAATAATCATTGCCGGGCGAGGCGTCTTGGGCATTTTGCTAACCAGGCAGGAATAATCTCTGCCGGGTGAGGCGTCTTGGGCATGTTGCTAACCAGGCAGGAATAATCTCTGCCGGGTGATGTGTTAGTCAATTATTGATCTATGTGTAATTTCCTAGCCACCAAAGCTGGCATTGTCAGTGAAGGGCGTCACTCTCACGAAGTTCAGCCGCATGCACTACATTGGTGAATTTTACCCACCTTCGAGTCAGCGTTTCCCTTGCTGTGCTGAGAATACGAAGTTTGGCTTGGCTTGGCTTCGTTTGTTCTCAATCTCCCGCTACCAAACCCTAAAAGGGCTTAAGTAGCAGAATGTAGCCCAGAGAACGGAATGCGTTGCGTCATAGTTTACAGTTTGACTGTCATATTTGCACCTTTCGGTCCAACACATCCAACTTCAGCAAGGATTTTTAGAGTACCGGTCTAGCATTCCCTCTTCGATCCCTTCTCCTTAGCCAGTCTGCTCTGTTGCAGCCTGTTATCCAGAATCACCGCTAGGAGGTGTAGAAGTGTCTTGGCAGCTCTGGTTCACTGGCCCTGACACTAGTAGTCAGTCTTGATCCCTCGGGCAAGTTTGAAAACAAGGCTGTTGAACTACCAAACAATATTAATAAATGTGCTATTGACATTATGTCTGCCAGGATTTTGAAGAACATGACAGCATGAAGTCCCACTGTGTCCAAAAGAGAACTGTGATCCAGCTAGACGACTGTCTCAAGCTGTTTATGAAGGAAGAACAACTTAGTGAAAAAGATCCTTGGTAAGTTGCCATTTCTTTTAATATATGGATATTTACCATTTCTTTGAACATAGGGATGTGGATATTTACCATTTCTTTTAACATGTGGATATTTACCATTTCTTTTAACATATACATTTCTTTTAACATATTGATGTGGATATTTACCATTTCTTTTTTATTTGGTATTCTATCTAGCAGACTAGTGTCTTTCAATCCGATGCATGTGTTGTCATATGGATATTTACCATTTAAAAAAAATTATATCTTTCCAGTCCTGGATAATTTAGCAGATTAGTGTCTTTATGGTACAAGTGTTGCAACTCGTCATAAATTTTCTGCTTAGCTGGCTAGGATTGAGCAACTATTACTCCGCTGTGTTTGAGACAAGTGTCGCAGAGGGTAGTTAACCGATGTGCGAGTCAATCTTAATAGACTCAAACACTCGAGCAAAGTAGACTCACGGCCTGTTAGGTGCCATTTATGCTGCTTTTAACAAACCATGGCCGGTGTTATGCCATTTCACACAGTTAGTCGCCTCTTACGACATACTGTCTGTGGGGCAGTGGTGCTATTCTTGTCCTTTTGTCATATACAAAGACTCCTGCAGATCACTCTTAATATTAGTATGAATCTGTAAATTAAATAACATTTTAAAAAATTTAAATTAAATTGGAGGAAAAATATGGCCGCCAAATTCTTGTGTAACTCACATCATTAGATGTATTACTGCGTAAACCTTTACCAAATTCTTGTGTAACTCACATCATTAGATGTATTACTGCGTAAACCTTTACCAAAAGCTGCACTAAAAAATTGACGTAATTGTCCTGCAGCTGCACTCATCTTCAGAACGTCATATTTGACTTTGGTTGTTGACTTTGAGAGCATGTAACCTTTTTATTAGTTGACCTATAGTCAATAGATATGAGGTTTTGTTGTGTAGAGACATAAATGAACAAAGAACATGTTGGTGTTTTTGTTGTGTGTGTGTTAGTTTCTGAGATACAAAATGGTGAAAATTTATAAAAACAAAAGCACAGACATTTAGGGTTGCCGATACTGCCGAAGACGGATGTGTCAGACCAAAAGGTGCAATTATCGCAGTCAAGCTGCAAACTAGCGACTCAGCGCATTCTGCTGTCCGGACTACAACTTGCTACTTGCAAAGTCCTGTTCAGGGCTTGGTAGTGGGAGATTGAGAATGAACGCAGAAGAAGAAGACTTAGCGATTAGGGAACGTCACTCCTCAATATAATCCATCGGGATCAAGACGCTGAGCAGCGCATTAGCTGCAGCGGTCAGCGACTCATAGCTGACTGCTAGCGTTAGTGCCTGTGGACCAGAGTTGCCAAGACCCTTCTACACCGCCACATGGTGATCCTGGATAACAGGCTGCAGCCGCGCAGACTGGCTAACGACAAGGGATTGAAGAGAGAAGGCAACTCGGTACTCAAAAATGCCTCCTGAAGCAGGATGAGTCGAACTGAAAGGTGCAAATATCGCAGTCAAGCTGTAAACCACGCCCCATTTCATTCTGTTCCCCGGACTACATCCTGCTACTTGCAAATTCCTTTTCAGGGCTTGGTAGCAGGAGATTGAGAAGGAGTGAAGAAGAAGAAGAAGAAGAAAGAAGAAGAAGAAGAAGAAAGAAGAAGTAGAAGAAGAAAGAAGAAGAAGAAAGAAGAAAAAAGAAGAAGAAGAAGAAAGAAGAAGAAAGAAAGAAGAAGTAGAAAGAAGAAGAAAGAAGAATATAATTCCTCAAAATCACACACAAAAAACACTTACTGTTCTTGTTAGGACAGGCTTATCTGTACGTGTTCACTTGAAACATATTTATGACATCTATATGAACAAACTAAACGGATCTACCTCACAAAGATCTTTTATAACAACTTACTTTACCATACCCAACAGTGGGCAGAGTCCACAATAATTGAGAAAGAAGTATATATCCTTTCAAAACTAATTTTCTCAAAATCCAACTTGTCTTTCCCTGTTAAAAATCTAGCAAGAATGATGCGACAGCAGTCTAGAATCAATCAAGCAGTCGATCAGCTAATCACTCAGTCAATCAATCATTCATTAAGATTACTTTTTTTTGTTGTTGTGCCAGGTACTGCCCAGATTGTAAACAACACAAGCAGGCCACAAAGAAGTTTGACCTGTGGTCATTGCCAGACGTGCTCATCATTCACCTAAAGAGGTTCTCATACAACAAATACTGGAGGGACAAGATCGATGTCCTGGTCGAATTCCCTATTCAGTAAGTCAGCAATGCTTTTTCTTTCTGGGATTGGGCCTTTTTCTTTCTGAGATTGAGCTTTTTTCTTTCTGAGATTGGGCCTTTTTCTATCTGAGATTGGGCCTTTTTCTTTCTGGGATTGGGCCTTTTTCTTTCTGGGATTGGGCCTTTTTCTTTCTGGGATTGGGCCATTTTCTTTCTGGGATTGGGCCTTTTTCTTTTTTTTTATTTGTGTTGACTTTATTTCTCCATTCACCAAGACGGTGTGCATTGCACTATGGATTTATTTTGCGCCTGTCGGCCCAGATTATCCGGCTTCTGCAAATATTTATGTAAGGGTCTGCTTCTTCCTGCATTTTCTAAGGGTTTGCTTCCCTGGGGTAACGGCTGGTGCTGTGAGCAACCCATAGCCGACTGCTAGCGTCAGGGCCAGCAAACCAGAGCTGCCAAGACCCTTCTACACCTCCATGCGGTGATCCTTGATAACATGCTGCAACCAAGCAGACTGGCTAAGGAGGAGGGAATGCTAACCTGGCACTAAAAAAATGCTTGCTGAAGTCAGATGTGTTGGACCGAAAGGTGCAAATATTGCACTCAAGCTGTAAACTACGACACAACGCATTCCGTTCTCTGGACTACATTCTGCTACTTGAGACTTTTTCAGGGTTTGGTAGCGGTAGATTGAGAACGAACGAAGCCAAGTCAAGCCAACCAGTGTAAATAAATGACAATGCTCCAGAATAGTTTTCTTGTAGCTCAGAGTTTTTACATGTCTCCTGATGAAAAGCGGACATTTTTCAGTGACGTGAAGAAATGCCTAAGTGTGGTAAATGTTAGGAATCAGCGTGTCTCTTCTTTCCACTTCCACATTATCAATAAGAATCCTGGCAACTATGTGGGACCAAAATATAGCACGGTGTTATTGAAAAATTAATTTTTAATTACAGAGGCCTGGATCTCCGCAAGTACATAATAAACGAGGAATCGACGGAGTGCGACTTGTACGATCTCACTGCTGTAACCAATCATTATGGAGGCCTTGGCGGTGGTCACTGTAAGTTGGCTGGTCATTATGTTTATGTTAATGCAGGCAGTCCTCAACTCACAATGAGGTTTTGTTCTCTCTATACCATTGTTAAGTCTATACATTACGAGGGAGGTATCTACATACATTAGCCTTTGCGTTGCCACATTATTTTTCAGCAAGTCATATTTTACTGTGGTTGTTGACTTTGAGAGCCTGTAACCTTTTTATTTGTTGATGGATATGATTTTGTTGTGTGTAGAGACATAAATGAATCAAGAACTTGTTAGTGTTTTTGTTGTGTGTGGGTGTTAGTTAGTTTCTGAGATACAATAAAGATGAAGATGATAAGTGTTGAAAAACAGCACGAACATGGAAGACTCATCTGCTTTTGGCGTCTGTTTCTTTACACACACACAAAAATCTGAAACGGATTATCAATGTTTTCAAGATGGCCATATCCGTCAGTATCCACTATAAATGTAATTATTATATCTAATTAAACAGGGGACGGCGTGGCCTAGTGGTTAAGTGGCACGGCTCACGACCCGAAGGTGCTGGGTTCGATCTCCATCACAGCACCGGCCGTTACCCCGGGGAAGCAAACCCTTAGAAAATGCAGGAGGAAGCAGACCCTTACATAAAATGCGTGCTGAAGTCGGATGCACTGGGCCAACAGGCGCAAAATAAAAACACAGTGCAACGCACACCGCCTTGGGGATTAAAGAAAAATAAGGCGAACGCAAAAAAAAATAAAAAAATATCTAATTAAACAAAACTAAACAGATCTAACTCAGAAAAATCCATTGCAAATACTTATCTTCCCCATTCTCAGTAATGGGGGAATCTTCAAATCCAAGTGAAACACAAGAAATCATATCCAAACATCTAAAACAAATGTCAAAATCACGTCTAAAAAAATTGTCAAAATCACCATTATTTTTCAACTGAACTAGACAAAAGTCAAAACTCTCTACAATCAAATTAGCTGTACATTTAGCTGATTTCTACAGTAGCTCGGTGTGGCTATGATTAAAACGCTGAATAAACTCGCCAGTGAAATGGTGGGAAAGAAATGACAGACAATTCCTCGAGCACATTTAGAGCAATGGGCATTATAGTCAAATTATACTCTGGGGCCAAGAGTGGATCGGATTAGATATTAGGAAATCTTTTTTTTTTTTTTAGTCAGAGAGTGGTGAATGCTTGGAATGCATTGCCACGGGAGGTAGTGGAGGCAGTGACAGTTAATGCATTTAAGAATAAATTGAATGCGCATAGCTTTTAGAGCAAGATAGTGTAATTTGAAACTGGTTGTATACAGACTCTACAGGGTCTTCTAAACCAGTATAAAGACGTTAAGTTAAGTTACAGCAGTGAATGAGCTGACAGCAGTCAGCAACTTATAGCTTACTGCTTACATCAGTGCCAGCAGTCAGCAACTTATAGCTAGCTGACTGCTTACATTAGTGCCAGCAGTCAGCAACTTATAGCTGACTGCTTACATCAGTGCCAGCAGTCAGCAACTTATAGCTAGCTGACTGCTTACATTAGTGCCAGCAGTCAGCAACTTATAGCTGACTGCTTACATCAGTGCCAGCAGTCAGCAACTTATAGCTGACTGCTTACATCAGTGCCAGCAGTCAGCAACTTATAGCTGACCAAGACGCTATTCCGCCTCCATGTGGCGTCTCTGGAAACAGGATGCACTAGTCACTAGTGGAAAGGCAAACCAGGTACTCTAAAATGTAAGCTGAAATCAAGATGCGTTGGGCCGAAAAGTGCAGATATCGCATCTTTGATGTAAACTATGACACATCCTTTTCAGAACAAAAGCTGAAGAAATTATGCACTGAAATCCGTGTGAGATCAAGTTGAATAGTTCAAGGCTATAACCTCTTAACCTTATTGTCATGAGCTTTTTTTGTTTTTTGTTAGCGTAAATTTTTTGTATGTTGAGTTTCTTTCCTCTTAATTTGCTGTTCTTCATCATCGTTTGTTCTTAAACTCCCCTACCAAGCTTTGGCTTTGCAAATAGCAGGATGTATTCCGGAGAATGGATTGTGTCGATTCATAGTTTACAGTTTGACTGTGATATTTGCACCTTTCGGTCCGACACATCTGAACATCAGCAGGCCTTTTTTTAATACTGAGTTATCATTCCCTATTTGATCCCTTCTCCTTAGCTAGTCTGCTCTATTGCAGCCTGTTATCTAGGATCATTGAATGGAGGTGTAGAAGGGTCTTGGCAACTCTGGTTTGCTGGCCTTGATGCTAGCAGTCAGCTATGGGTCGCTGCAGCTCATGCACTACTCAGCAACTTGATCTTGAAGAAGAGTCAGCTATGGGTCGCTGCAGCTCATGCACTACTCAGCAACTTGATCTTGAAGAAGAGTCAGCTATGGGTCGCTGCAGCTCATGCACTACTCAGCAACTTGATCTTGAAGAAGAGTCAGCTATGGGTCGCTGCAGCTCATGCACTACTCAGCAACTTGATCTTGAAGAAGAGTCAGCTATGGGTCGCTGCAGCTCATGCACTACTCAGCAACTTGATCTTGAAGAAGAGTCAGCTATGGGTCGCTGCAGCTCATGCACTACTCAGCAACTTGATCTTGAAGAAGAGTCAGCTATGGGTCGCTGCAGCTCATGCACTACTCAGCAACTTGATCTTGAAGAAGAGTCAGCTATGGGTCGCTGCAGCTCATGCACTACTCAGCAACTTGATCTTGAAGAAGAGTCAGCTATGGGTCGCTGCAGCTCATGCACTACTCAGCAACTTGATCTTGAAGAAGAGTCAGCTATGGGTCGCTGCAGCTCATGCACTACTCAGCAACTTGATCTTGAAGAAGAGTCAGCTATGGGTCGCTGCAGCTCATGCACTACTCAGCAACTTGATCTTGAAGAAGAGTCAGCTATGGGTCGCTGCAGCTCATGCACTACTCAGCAACTTGATCTTGAAGAAGAGTCAGCTATGGGTCGCTGCAGCTCATGCACTACTCAGCAACTTGATCTTGAAGAAGAGTCAGCTATGGGTCGCTGCAGCTCATGCACTACTCAGCAACTTGATCTTGAAGAAGAGTCAGCTATGGGTCGCTGCAGCTCATGCACTACTCAGCAACTTGATCTTGAAGAAGAGTCAGCTATGGGTCGCTGCAGCTCATGCACTACTCAGCAACTTGATCTTGAAGAAGAGTCAGCTATGGGTCGCTGCAGCTCATGCACTACTCAGCAACTTGATCTTGAAGAAGAGTCAGCTATGGGTCGCTGCAGCTCATGCACTACTCAGCAACTTGATCTTGAAGAAGAGTCAGCTATGGGTCGCTGCAGCTCATGCACTACTCAGCAACTTGATCTTGAAGAAGAGTCAGCTATGGGTCGCTGCAGCTCATGCACTACTCAGCAACTTGATCTTGAAGAAGAGTCAGCTATGGGTCGCTGCAGCTCATGCACTACTCAGCAACTTGATCTTGAAGAAGAGTCAGCTATGGGTCGCTGCAGCTCATGCACTACTCAGCAACTTGATCTTGAAGAAGAGTCAGCTATGGGTCGCTGCAGCTCATGCACTACTCAGCAACTTGATCTTGAAGAAGAGTCAGCTATGGGTCGCTGCAGCTCATGCACTACTCAGCAACTTGATCTTGAAGAAGAGTCAGCTATGGGTCGCTGCAGCTCATGCACTACTCAGCAACTTGATCTTGAAGAAGAGTCAGCTATGGGTCGCTGCAGCTCATGCACTACTCAGCAACTTGATCTTGAAGAAGAGTCAGCTATGGGTCGCTGCAGCTCATGCACTACTCAGCAACTTGATCTTGAAGAAGAGTCAGCTATGGGTCGCTGCAGCTCATGCACTACTCAGCAACTTGATCTTGAAGAAGAGTCAGCTATGGGTCGCTGCAGCTCATGCACTACTCAGCAACTTGATCTTGAAGAAGAGTCAGCTATGGGTCGCTGCAGCTCATGCACTACTCAGCAACTTGATCTTGAAGAAGAGTCAGCTATGGGTCGCTGCAGCTCATGCACTACTCAGCAACTTGATCTTGAAGAAGAGTCAGCTATGGGTCGCTGCAGCTCATGCACTACTCAGCAACTTGATCTTGAAGAAGAGTCAGCTATGGGTCGCTGCAGCTCATGCACTACTCAGCAACTTGATCTTGAAGAAGAGTCAGCTATGGGTCGCTGCAGCTCATGCACTACTCAGCAACTTGATCTTGAAGAAGAGTCAGCTATGGGTCGCTGCAGCTCATGCACTACTCAGCAACTTGATCTTGAAGAAGAGTCAGCTATGGGTCGCTGCAGCTCATGCACTACTCAGCAACTTGATCTTGAAGAAGAGTCAGCTATGGGTCGCTGCAGCTCATGCACTACTCAGCAACTTGATCTTGAAGAAGAGTCAGCTATGGGTCGCTGCAGCTCATGCACTACTCAGCAACTTGATCTTGAAGAAGAGTCAGCTATGGGTCGCTGCAGCTCATGCACTACTCAGCAACTTGATCTTGAAGAAGAGTCAGCTATGGGTCGCTGCAGCTCATGCACTACTCAGCAACTTGATCTTGAAGAAGAGTCAGCTATGGGTCGCTGCAGCTCATGCACTACTCAGCAACTTGATCTTGAAGAAGAGTCAGCTATGGGTCGCTGCAGCTCATGCACTACTCAGCAACTTGATCTTGAAGAAGAGTCAGCTATGGGTCGCTGCAGCTCATGCACTACTCAGCAACTTGATCTTGAAGAAGAGTCAGCTATGGGTCGCTGCAGCTCATGCACTACTCAGCAACTTGATCTTGAAGAAGAGTCAGCTATGGGTCGCTGCAGCTCATGCACTACTCAGCAACTTGATCTTGAAGAAGAGTCAGCTATGGGTCGCTGCAGCTCATGCACTACTCAGCAACTTGATCTTGAAGAAGAGTCAGCTATGGGTCGCTGCAGCTCATGCACTACTCAGCAACTTGATCTTGAAGAAGAGTCAGCTATGGGTCGCTGCAGCTCATGCACTACTCAGCAACTTGATCTTGAAGAAGAGTCAGCTATGGGTCGCTGCAGCTCATGCACTACTCAGCAACTTGATCTTGAAGAAGAGTCAGCTATGGGTCGCTGCAGCTCATGCACTACTCAGCAACTTGATCTTGAAGAAGAGTCAGCTATGGGTCGCTGCAGCTCATGCACTACTCAGCAACTTGATCTTGAAGAAGAGTCAGCTATGGGTCGCTGCAGCTCATGCACTACTCAGCAACTTGATCTTGAAGAAGAGTCAGCTATGGGTCGCTGCAGCTCATGCACTACTCAGCAACTTGATCTTGAAGAAGAGTCAGCTATGGGTCGCTGCAGCTCATGCACTACTCAGCAACTTGATCTTGAAGAAGAGTCAGCTATGGGTCGCTGCAGCTCATGCACTACTCAGCAACTTGATCTTGAAGAAGAGTCAGCTATGGGTCGCTGCAGCTCATGCACTACTCAGCAACTTGATCTTGAAGAAGAGTCAGCTATGGGTCGCTGCAGCTCATGCACTACTCAGCAACTTGATCTTGAAGAAGAGTCAGCTATGGGTCGCTGCAGCTCATGCACTACTCAGCAACTTGATCTTGAAGAAGAGTCAGCTATGGGTCGCTGCAGCTCATGCACTACTCAGCAACTTGATCTTGAAGAAGAGTCAGCTATGGGTCGCTGCAGCTCATGCACTACTCAGCAACTTGATCTTGAAGAAGAGTCAGCTATGGGTCGCTGCAGCTCATGCACTACTCAGCAACTTGATCTTGAAGAAGAGTCAGCTATGGGTCGCTGCAGCTCATGCACTACTCAGCAACTTGATCTTGAAGAAGAGTCAGCTATGGGTCGCTGCAGCTCATGCACTACTCAGCAACTTGATCTTGAAGAAGAGTTTGGTCTGTTCACAAAAGAAGTATGAAATAATTTTAACAAAAATACAAATTGTATGCAATAAAATAAAATAATTATCATGAAAATGAATCTAATCCAATATTTAATTGTTTTTAAATCTCAGACACAGCGTACGCCATGAATAAGGATGATGGCAGCTGGTACTACTTTGACGACTCCAGTGTTACAAGTTCCTCACCTGATTCTGTTGTTGTAAGTCCGTCTTATACTTTAGTAACACTATAAATGGTCTTACATTTCATTTGAGCATTTGGGTAGAAGAGTGGCATGTTGAGGCAGTAGCACTGGATTTAAATTCCAGGTCTCAGCTTGCTTCAGTCTACCCAGCTATGAAATTGGTCACCTGATCGTATCCATTTACAGATTGTACCACCCAGAACCAGCCGCCCAGTGGACATTTCCATCCAATCTGACCAATACTGATTTCTGAACGCTTATGTTCTGTCAATTAGTTTAACTTTACCATACCAGATTTAAAATGACGTCTCTTTCATGCAGCTGCTAAATTTCTCGTCACAACACGGCATGGTTGTTGGTTTTGAGAGACTACCCTATTTTTGTTTTGTTTTATTTTAGGGTTGTTGTAAGTAGAGACATATTTAAATGAAGAACTTGTTGGTGTTATTGTTTTTATTGTGTGTATGTTAGTTTCTGAGATACAAGAAGACGAAGGCAGTAAAGAAGACGAAAGCGGATACCGTGGTACAGTAGAGATTAAGGAATGTCACATTTTGACATCGACTGCAAGATTGAAGATGATTCATGCTAACATAAGCTGTCATTTGTCACAGAGTTATTTCTAGTAGGTAAACATTTTAAGAACGGAGTGCTTTTTCAAATTTGACAGATTTATGGTGAGGACTTCAAGACCTGAGAAATTATTTTATATTTTATTAGACCAACGATCGGGGACGGCGTGGGCTAGTGGTTAAGTGACACGGCTCAAAACCAGGAGGTGCTGGGTTCGGTCCCCATCACAGCACCGGCCGTTACCCCAAGGAAGCAAACCCTTAGAAAATGCAGGAAGAAGCAGGCCCTTACATAAAATGCATGCTGAAGTCGGATGCACTGGGCCGACAGGTGCAAAATAAAAACCACAGTGTAACGCACATCGCCTTGGGGAATAGAGAAATAAGGCGAATGCAAAAAAAAAACAAAAAAAAAGAAGACCGATGATCAGGAATGTGGATTACACGTTGATATTCAAATCTCGTTCGATTCAGACTTTGACTGTAACACAGAAGACATGAACTGGTAAACATATTGAGGAATTTAACCTTTACGTTGCCACATTACTATGGTTGTTTACTTTGAGAGTCTACAACTTTTTTGTTTGTTGGTCTATAGATATGATTTTGTTGTGTGTAGAGACAAAAATTAATAAACAACTTGTTGGTGTTATTGTTTTTGTTGTGTGTTAGTTTCTGAGCTACAAGAAGATGAAGGTGATAGTGTTGAAAATCAGCACATACACATTCGAATCCCTTGTTTAAAAAAAAAAAATGTTGAAAGTTTCCAAGAAGACTGATAATCAATGTTTACTAGATGGCCATGTTTGTCAGTTTCTACTACAAAGGTATTTATTACATCTACATAAACAAACCAAACAGATCTACCTCAGAAAATTCATTGCAAAACTTGACTTCCCCATACTCAATAATGGATGAATCTTCAAATCCAAAAACATCATTTCCAAACATCAAAATCGTCATTCCGTTCAAGTGGAAGTAGAACTCTCTACAATCGAATTACAATCTAGATTATGTCATCATCATCAACTGCTGTAATGAAAATTTTGTTTTCTTTTTTTCTGCAGACAAAAGCTGCGTACGTCCTGGTGTACCAGAGAAAGACCCCCCGCCTAAGTAAGAAGTCGCTGCAGTTGGGGAAAAGCCACACCTCTAGGGTACCTCTGACCAACACCAACAACTCCAGCATCTCCAGTTTTTTAGAACCTTCCATCCCAAATGGTGTAGGGGCTGCCAGCGAAGAAGATGATATGGAAACAAACTGATGCATATATTCGCATGCCAAAACCGTTACTGACGACGGAATTCTCGCTCCAACGTGTGATTTTAACAAATAATTGAACCTTCCTCAATCATTCTTGCTGCCCCATATAAAGCATAGAGTCTCACTGCAGGTTGACATGCCATCTTGTCTCTTCCCATCGGCATCAACCCCTTGATACGATCTTACATGGTTGTTGACGTGGCTTAGTCGCTCAGCTTAAACCACGGTGTATTTTCATTTTCTAGTTGTGGCTTATCATTCTACAGGGCCAGCTCCATGCCAATCGTCTTTAGTTGTCTCTTAAGCATGTCTGACGGGTTGTTATTGTTGCTGAATGCCCACAACTCATTTGTGCGTCCTGAAAAGAATATTAAGGAGCGGGTTGTATTAGTTTTCCTCACATCCCAAGCGTGCTGATGAAGGGGGGAAAGCAGTCCTCCAGGCAGTTGTCTCTGACTGGACTAGCGTCTCAGTTTCCGTCTGGACAGATTACGGTGTTTATTATTCTTTGCTTCCTTTTTCAGTCTGGTTGGTTGATTATTGATTCAGCATCCTGTGGGCTCCTGCCCTTTGGTCCAATGTCATATAATGGTATCTGCAAGTGTTTGTGAGCTGTTGTTTAGTTCCGTACAAAGTGTTCCATATGTCTGACCTCGGAGAAAAGTGGAGAAGACCGTGTTTGTATGAATGATTGGCAACTCTATAGAACTTGTCAAGGAATGATTGACAACTCCATATAGGTTGTCTAGTGATTGGCAACTCCATAGAGGTTGTCTAGTGATTGGCAACTCCATAGAGGTTGTCTAGTGATTGGCAACTCTATAGAGGCAGTCTAGAAATAATTGCCAACTCTATAGAGGTAGTCTAGAAATAATTGGCAACTCCGTAGAGATTGCCTTGTGATTGGCAACTCCATAGCGGTTGTCTAGGAATGATAGCCATGCATGCATTCCAGCTCAGTTCAGTTCAAGAGCCATCTCCACATAGAAGGTTAGCTGGAATTTATCTCCAACATCCCCTCTCACTAATCTTGAAGGTACAATCTGCCAGGCTTGTCCGTTGACATCTTTTCATGTCATCCTCCCACCTGTAGCATTGCTTACCTCTGGCTCATTTGCCCTTCACTTCTCCTACAAGCATTCTTTTCAGCAATGTGTGTCTTTTTATGTGACCAAAACTTTTGAACTGTCTTTTTCAGCAATGTGTGTCTTTTTATGTGACCAAAACTTTTGAACTGTCTTTTTCAGCAATGTGTGTCTTTTTATGTGACCAAAACTTTTGAACTGTCTTTTTCAGCAATGTGTGTCTTTTTATGTGACCAAAACTTTTGAACTGTCTTTTTCAGCAATGTGTGTCTTTTTATGTGACCAAAACTTTTGAACTGTCTTTTTCAGCAATGTGTGTCTTTTTATGTGACCAAAACTTTTGAACTGTCTTTTTCAGCAATGTGTGTCTTTTTATGTGACCAAAACTTTTGAACTGTCTTTTTCAGCAATGTGTGTCTTTTTATGTGACCAAAACTTTTGAACTGTCTTTTTCAGCAATGTGTGTCTTTTTATGTGACCAAAACTTTTGAACTGTCTTTTTCAGCAATGTGTGTCTTTTTATGTGACCAAAACTTTTGAACTGTCTTTTTCAGCAATGTGTGTCTTTTTATGTGACCAAAACTTTTGAACTGTCTTTTTCAGCAATGTGTGTCTTTTTATGTGACCAAAACTTTTGAACTGTCTTTTTCAGCAATGTGTGTCTTTTTATGTGACCAAAACTTTTGAACTGTCTTTTTCAGCAATGTGTGTCTTTTTATGTGACCAAAACTTTTGAACTGTCTTTTTCAGCAATGTGTGTCTATTTATGTGACCAAAACTTTTGAACTGTCTTTTTCAGCAATGTGTGTCTTTTTATGTGACCAAAACTTTTGAACTGTCTTTTTCAGCAATGTGTGTCTTTTTATGTGACCAAAACTTTTGAACTGTCTTTTTCAGCAATGTGTGTCTTTTTATGTGACCAAAACTTTTGAACTGTCTTTTTCAGCAATGTGTGTCTTTTTATGTGACCAAAACTTTTGAACTGTCTTTTTCAGCAATGTGTGTCTTTTTATGTGACCAAAATATCTTAACCGTCGGACTCCTATTTTGTTCATCAATTATCTTTGCACACCTAATTCCTCCAAGACTTCATTAACTGTTTTCTTTTCTTTCCTAAAGATGCGTCTGATCCTTCTTTATTCTTCTACATTTCAAAGGTGTCTACTAATCATTTGTCCATCATGTTTTTGCGACATAGATAAAGACAAGTATACATAATAACTGATCGCCCTCATTTTAAATTTGTGAGTGACTTGCTTGGATGTCAATATACAACTGGGGGTCTCTGTGGCAAAGTGGTCAAGCTGTTTGCCTCATGTTCAGGCGGTCGGGGTTTGAATTCGAGCTACGGCGGTCTGGTCATGATGGCAATTTTTCAGGAGATCCCTGGGTTCATCGCTGGAGCTACGGAGTTCATGCTTAGTACGATGCTGTTGGCAGACGGGACACTGTTCTGCGGAGAGAGAGCCAGAGCCAAATAGCAGGCGATGAAGTCGAACCCTCGCCTTTCAAATATACAACTCATGTTGAAGAAAACAGATCTGGCCGTCTCTATTGTGGAGATGGGGTGCTGAGGTAGCGCAGTGGTTAGTGCACTGGTTTCCCAACTGAGCAATCAGGGTTCGGTCCCCAGTTGGTGCAATTTTCTTGATCGCAAAACGACTTCCGGGGCCCACCCAGCCTATACGAATGTGGGTACTAAAATAATTCAGGAAAGGAGATGTAGCCGGCATGATGTTGACCAGATCACCGTTGTTCAAGAAAAATATGGACCTAACACCATATTCCCAATATGCCAAACTGCCGTGTTAATTGGATCTTTGGTTTTTATTGTGAAAATGCGAAATGTAAAATGAGGAAGAGAATAAGGAGAAATGTAAAATGAGGAAGAGAATAAGGAGAAATGTAAAATGAGGAAGAGAATAAGGAGAAATGTAAAATGAGGAAGAGAATAAGGAGAAATGTAAAATGAGGAAGAGAATAAGGAGAAATGTAAAATGAGGAAAAGAATAAGGAGAAATGTAAAATGAGGAAGAGAATAAGGAGAAATGTAAAATGAGGAAGAGAATAAGGAGAAATGTAAAATGAGGAAGAGAATAAGGAGAAATGTAAAATGAGGAAGAGAATAAGGAGAAATGTAAAATGAGGAAGAGAATAAGGAGAAATGTAAAATGAGGAAGAGAATAAGGAGAAATGTAAAATGAGGAAGAGAATAAGGAGAAATGTAAAATGAGGAAGAGAATAAGGAGAAATGTAAAATGAGAAATAGAATAAGAATAGCTTTCTCGATGGAGTCATATACTTCATCCTTTATGGCAGTGTTCATTATTTGACTATCTTAACCTTATCATTTTATTTTTTCTCTAAATCGCCTTGTTTCATTGGGCGATGTGCTGTGTTGTTAGGGCTTATGGCCCAGTGCACTCGAAGCCAACATGCATTTTTAACCCATGTTCATGAATGAAAACACATGCAAGTTTGGTTTGTAGCCATACCACTTAGCTAAGCATGCCGCACACACACCATATCCTAGCTTATGACCCGTCCATAGTTGATTTTATGTTATACATAGAACGACATTCTTGCCTAATCAGTTAGCAGACTAAACCACACAGTTGTTCCTCCCTACCCTGTCCGCCAAATGCAAATACATGGCTGTTATTTATTTATATTTTAATTAATTTTTAAAAAAAATGTCAGTAGCATATGTGTTTGTTGATTGCAAGTTTGTCCATGAGACTGTTATTATATTACGAAAGAGATCTTATGACGCAGTTTAATTGGTTTTTTCTTCTCCTTTTTAACATTTTTGTATTGTTATTTTGGGTATAAGAAATGTTTGCTTCATTTGAGAGTTATATTACGATCTCTGAATGTTTGGTCTGACATGTTTGAGAGTTGAATTACGATGTCTGTATGTTCGGTCTGACATGTTTGAGAGTTGGATTGCGATGTCTGTATGTTCGGTCTGACATGTTTGAAAGTTGAATTACGATCTCTGTATGTTCGGTCTGACATGTTTGAGAGTTGGATTGCGATGTCTGTATGTTTGGTCTGACATGTTTGAGAGTTGGGCTACAATATTTGCATTTTCTGTCCATTTTAGATTTTGGTGGTATTTTTCAGAATTGGACTGCGATATCTACACCTTCAGTTCGACACATTTGAGATTTGTATAGTAGATTTTAGAATTGGACTGTGATATCTATATCTTCAGTCTGACATGTTTGAGGTTTGGAAAGTAGATTTTAGAATTGTACTTCGATATCTGCACATTCAGTTCGACACATTTGCAAGTTTGACTGCGGTATGTGTGTCTTCTGTCCAGTACATTTGGTCCATATGTCCCGGAGAACGGGATGCGCTGTGTCGTAGTTTACAGCTTGACTGCGATATTTCCACCTTTCGGTCCGACACATCCGATTTGAGCAGGTCAGATAAGTAAATTTCTGACTTTTTCCTTTTGGGTGTTACCTTCTTATGCCCAAGCGAGGATTGGAAAGTCCAACAAATCAATTGATTTGATTAATCAGATTTTCGATTACCATCTCAGATTTAAAACAATTGTCTCAATCTCGATCAGTGAAACAAACTAAAGATAGAACTTTCAGATGAGTTTCTGGAGAACTGGTAAAGGGACAACTTAAATAATTTACAGACCTTGACCTTTCGACCCAACACGTCCGATTTCAGCAGGCTGTGACTGAGTTTGCTTTTCTTCTTCAATCCCTATTCTCTCAGCCAGTTTCCAGGATCGTCACTGGGATAGTGTCTTGGACAGCTCTGAGTCGCTGACTGCTATCGTCTGTGTGAAATTTTAAAGACTTTTTCGGGCGATGGAATCTTTTAATTATTAATCAAGATTTGACTTACCAAGATGGTGATAATAGTTCTGAATTTGGTGTGGAAATTTAATAATAATAATAATGTTTGCATAGGCATCCAAGGACTGTTGGGTCGATCGACCACTACCATGTCTAACTGCTGAGGCTTGTTCATGCGTAATGTGTCAACTGAAATCCCTACAGGCACCACAAGTGGAACCGAGTATTTCGCTCCCTCGGGATGAGTTCAGCGAGGAATGTATGTTGGCCAATTTTTGTGTCAGGCTTTCTTTGTCCGTGTTTGACTCCGCGTTCTGCCCTCGAGGCCTCTGGATTGTGCCCACCTTGGGGTCAGCGTGACTTGCTGTGCTGAGAATACAAGGTTTGGAGAGGTACATGTAACCTCCGGTGAAAGGGGCCTGGAGGTAGGCGGCTTCAGTCCATGTAGGATGGCCCTTGAGTCGTTATAACCTGGGCTGAATGATGTGGTGCAGTCAAGCGGAACGTTCAACACCATATTAGACTGTTTTCTCACGGTTTAAGCCAGGTACAGCCGCAGCAAGATGCAGGATAACCGATCAAAAGCACATAAATTCTACAAAATAAAGTCCACCTGATGAAGGAGTTGTCAATTATAATCCGAACAGGAACTAGCAAACATCAGAAAACGACACAAACATTGGAGCGAGTCGAGAGCGCAGCAAGTCAAGCGCGACCATCTAACTTTGAATACCAAAGTAATATTGCAGGGAACAGTTGTAGGAAGCGAGGAGGACAAAGTTCTGGATTGATAACATCAAACACTGGACAAGATATGATCATGACTTGACTTATTTTAACTTATCCTTTTTTATACTGGTTTAGAAGAGTCTGTATACAACCAGTTTTATTTACATGTATGATTTTTTCACACTTGTTTCTGGAGGACTTTGTGTGTTCAAGTTTCCACCATGGCAACCCTACAACCAAAATGAGTTAAGGATATATCGATTGATTGAATACCAGATCGATTTTTAACTCTGAGGCAGAATTGATGAAAGGGAAATTTGTAATGATAGTGTTGAGATAATTTAAAAAAAATTTGTTTGCAATGGTTTTTTTTTTTTAATGAAGGCAGTGTGCAATCATAGTGTTTTGCTCTTAACCCTTTAGGTCCTGGCTACCCAGTCTGTAAAATGCCATTCCCCTGTGCTCCTGAGAAAATACACACAATGTCAACATTTCTTCTTCTTCTTCGTACGCTGTAGCCAATGTCAACATTTGAGTAGAGCTATTTTTAAAATTTTTTAATTGCGTTCGCCTTACTTTCTCTAATCTCCAAGGCGGTCTGCGTTGCACTGTGGTTTTTATTTTGCACCTGTCGGCCCAGTGCATCCGACTTCAGCATGCCTTGTTATGTAATGGTCTGCTTCCTCCTGCATTTTCGAAGGGTTTGCTTCCTTGGGGTAACGGCCGGTGCTGTGATGGGGTTCGAACTCAATACTTTCTGGTTGTGAGCCGTGCCACTTAACCACTAGCCCGCATCGTCCCCTGTTATTCTATCTAAAATTCACTGACCTGCTAATCTCTAATGTTCCTACTTCAGTAGAGTGGAAAATATTCATTAAATTTATTTGATACAGGCTTGGAGTCTGATCTCCGAGGAACAGATCTAGCTTTATCCTAATCAATAGACAAATGGCAATCCAATTCATACATATTGTTATTCAAATAACAACTGATCCTTTTCAGAATAATTACCATCTAAATCCAATTTATCAGCCTCAAAATCCTTGTAATTACCTTCGACTTGTTCTGTTACTAGCCTTTTAGAATGGCCATTTCCTGAATTTTCAAATAAACGATCCCCTTTTCATCACGAAAATCATCGTGAAGACATGCTTCGATATTTACGCCACCATGTTTGTTATTTCCGGAAATGTGTGTACTGTGTAGACGTTGCTGTATTATGACCAAAATCCAAGCAGTACAGCCCAAAATATGCCTTAAAATATTGGTCCACCCGTCCCACCGGCGGCTTGGGGAATGGGGAATTTACACACACCCCTGGGGGGAAGACTAATGTCTGGTCAAGTACAACAAACTAATCAGACATGTTTGTCCGGGTCAGGCAAAATATACTGGCCAAGACCCTCACCTCGTCATCCTCGTAGCCCTCCCTGGAAATGGGCTGTTTTCATGATAGCCTGGCTAACGAGGTTAGGGATTGACGTGATCCCCGTAGTGGTAGGCGACACGCAGTTGAAGCAGAGCATAGCACAGCTGCCCAGAGGACCCCGGCCAACCTTCATAACACGCTCGGGATGTGAGGAAATCTACGACAACCCGCCACTTAACGTCCTTTTTAGGGCACACAAAAGAGTAATCCTACTCATTGTGAGCATTCAACGACACACACCCCGATATATTGGTGTCGCGAGTTCAAAGTGTTAATGGTCCAGTAAATCCGACTTCAGTACCCGTTTTTATTCAAATGTATTTACTGCCCATAGAGTATTACTTTGCTCTTACAAGAATCTGAACCCAACAGGTTTGAGTCATGAGCCTTGTCGCTAAACATTTCATCATGTGCCCCAACTCCCTCACTACATGAAATTAAACAGACATGACACACAATTAAGAAACTGATTTTGCTCCCACAATAGTGACATTTGATTGATTATTCAAATATAGAATTCATATTATTATTTTGATTACTCCATGTGTTGATAAATCAATTCTGTGTCTTGAATAAATCTGTTATTCCGAATGTTAGCTTCATTAGTTTCTTCTTCGTCTGCCTTCATCTCGAAACGGGCTTGTGGTATTTTACAGCAAGGCTACGATATCTGAGCCTTTTGACCTGACGCCTGGTTTTAGCTGGCGTTTTTGAGTACCTGGTTTGCCTTCCCACTTTGGTCAGGCACACTGGGGACTGAGTGGTCTCGAGGTAAGGCCTCGGGTGCTGGAGGTTGTGGGCTCAAATCACGGTGGATACCAGGGTTTTTTAACGTGGACTTTCTGGTGTTTCCCTGGCCTTCTGGGTAGTAGATAGTGTCTATGTTTGGGTGAGAGTGTCCATGTTTGGGTGAGAGTGTCCATGTTTGAGTGAAAGTGTCTATGTTTGGGTGAGAGTGTTTGAGTGAGAGTGTCCATGTTTGGGTGAGAGTGTCCATGTTTGAGTGAGAGTGTCTATATTTAGGTGAGAGTGTCCATGTTTAGGTGAGAGTGTCCATGTTTGGGTGAGAGTGTCCATGTTTGAGTGAGAGTGTCTATGTTTGGGTGAGTGTCTATGTTTGGGTGAGAGTGTCTATGTTTGAGTGAGAGTGTCTATGTTTGGGTGAGAGTGTCCATGTTTGGGATAGAGTGTCCATGTTTGGGATAGAGTGTCCATGTTTGGGTGTGAGTGTCCATGTTTGGGTGAGAGTGTCCATGTTTGGGTGAGAGTGTCCATGTTTGGGTGAGAGTGCTCATGTTTGGGTGAGAGTGTCCATGTTTTGGTGAGAGTTCATGTTTGGGTGAGAGTCTATGCTTGGATGAGAGTGTCCATGTGTGGATGATGGTGTCTACAGTTGTCCACTTTTTAACTACCTCAATTAGCCTAGGGTGTGTGACCTTGGTTTATAATCCCAATGTACTGGGTTCGAATCCCATAGTGCTTAGTATGTCGTGAGTATTTCTATTGTATGACTGCTTCATCCAGTTGACCCAGCTGTTAATGGGTACCTTGAACAATTTTGGAACACCTACAGGAGATACAGAGTTCCTTCTGTGACTGGCACTTTCATCAATGACAGGGACTCAGCACATGTGGGGGTCCCCAGCTGTAGCGAAGTCACTTCTAAGAACCATTTTCTATTTATAAACCCCTCTGTTTCCATTCTCACATGAATATATTTTATGGATAGCATCTAAGGCAGAGTTTGTGTCTGCATTATTGACAGGCTGTGAAATGCAATAAGTTGTATTGTTAGAGCTCAAGCTAGTCGGCCACCTCTTACAACATATTCTCAAGATGTTCTTCATCTGTGTTCGGTTTTTTTTTATCATGCTCAATCTTCAGTCCTATTGCCAGGATGAAGTCCACAGTCCTATCACCAGGATGAAGTCCACAGTCCTATCGCCAGGATGAAGTCCACAGTCCTTTCCAGGTCTGAGCGGTGACCCCATACTTTTTGCCTCAGTTCTGCTCCATCTGGCCAGGTCTGGCATCTTAGTTCTTCGTGGGCACAGCATTCTTGAAGTACGTATTCAGTGGTCTGGACTCCTGTCCCACATGGACATTCATTTATTTTCGGGAGATTTTTAGCCGATATGGGTGGCCCAGTAGTCTGCTGTGGCCTGTTCTCATGCGGAAGATTACAGTTTGCTGGTGTCTTTGTAGCTGGTGGATTGGGTTCTGCACTGTTACTCTGTCCCATTTCTTTCTCCCCTCTTATGTCATACTGGTTACTCTGTCCCATTTCTTTCTCCCCTCTTATGTCATACTGGTTACTCTGTCCCATTTCTTTCTCCCCTCTTATGTCATACTGGTTACTCTGTCCCATTTCTTTCTCCCCTCTTATGTCATACTGGTTACTCTGTCCCATTTCTTTCTCCCCTCTTATGTCATACTGGTTACTCTGTCCCATTTCTTTCTCCCCTCTTATGTCATACTGGCTGCGAATGATGGTCTCCTTATATGGCACTTGATGGGTGTATTGTTCTACTTTTCCACCTGCTTTGGATAGTGCATCGGCTCTCTCATTTCCCATAATTCCACAATGAGAGGGGAGCCACTGGAGTGTGATCTTTGAGATCTTTTGTATGGCATTTAATTCTGTTCTGATTTTATGTGTTATGTCCTCATTTGTTGTGTTCTTTACCGATTCGAGTAGTGCTTTACAGTCTGTGAAGATCACTATTCTGGCGTATGTTTGGCATGTGTCTGAGCTTCCAATTTGGTGACAATTTTCAGTGCTTGGAGAAGTGCCATTAATTCTGCCCTCAGGCTATAGGATGTTTTCCCTGTTGGAAAGGACTTAGGGGTTATCTTTCCGTTATTTAGTCTTATAAAGATGCCTCCGCCACCATTTTTTGCCACCTCTTCTGCAGATCCATCTATGTACACATGTCCATTCTTTGCATTCAATCATCTCTTGAGCCTTGCCTCATCAAGGTGTAACATTGATCCTAGCCTCATCTCTGTTGCACACAGAAAGGTTAGACCAGGGCTTGTCAACATTTTTATACTTGGCGTCCACTTGTATAACTCATGAGGATAAATTCTCATTAGTGCTCCATTAACATCTAAATTGAAGACAATTTTGTGATCGTCCACTGAGTCTGTATATTTTTTATGTTTTTAATACATCATCATCATCATGTGGCATGTCCTTTGCAGAACGTCGCTTCCATCACAGCCGGTCTGAAAAAAACTACTTCTTCGTTCATCCTCAGATCAAGGTTCCGGTTTGTCTTACAAAGAAGACCGTTGTTTGTAAGGCTGTTTCGTCTCCATACAGCTTCTGTCTCATATCTGTCTCATGAGGCCAGTATTGTTCTCTCTCTTCCTAGGTGAGCGCGCAGCTTTGCAGGATGTGTTCCACAATCATGATATGCTCCCCACATGGGCACCTGTCATCTATCCCAATCCTCATTTTGTTGTAAAGATGACCCTTGAGTCTGTTATGCCCAGTTCTCATTCTGAAGATGTAGACTTGCTCTTCTGTAGTTAAGTTATAGTAGCTGTCTTCTTTTCGGAAGTCGGGGTGTTGATCAGCCCATTTTACATTGAAGTTGGCTTTAATTATGGTCTTGGCCTCATTATATGTGATACTCAGGTCTGTTTGTGGGGATGCTCCTCCGCACTTTGCTAGTTTGTCTGCAGCTTCATTGCCTTCAATATTGCAGTGGGATGGGATCCACTGTATGACCAACCTTGGGTGTTCTGCTGAGAGCTGTGTCAAGGAGAACATACATTGCTCGAGATCTTCACCTTTGTATTGTTTTAGCGCTGCTAATACTGACGCGGCATCAGTCAGGAATACTATGTTTTCTTGGTGGATATCTTTATCTTGGATTACAAGCTCAGCTGCGGCCTACAGTGCCTCTGTTTCTGCACGGAAATTATTGGAATATGTTCCCGTTGTTAATACTCGTGAAAAAAACTTGATGAGTCATGCCCAAGCATTCCTTGATATCTTGGTGCTCTTGCCTGTTTGTCTGTCTCTGCTTATCTTGCTTGGCACTATACCGTTCTCCCAATACCGTTGTGTTTTTTGACGTGACCAAAGTATTTCAATTTACTATTATGATGGAATTTATTAACCAATTCTCCTCTATGCCGAACACTTGTAGAATGTCTGCATTCTTCTTTTTTTTAGTCCACAGTAATCTGAGAACCTTTCTATTCGATTCTCTTCCTTGAGGTTCCGGGTAACTTCCTGTTTCACAGCAGTTTGCTGTCATGAAAAAACACAGGTTCTCAAAATGTTCCCTTTTTTTCTCTGGAATTCTGCCATAATTTTCTTACGTTGTGTAGCCAATGCATTGCAACAACAACAACAACAACAACAACAACAACAACAACAACAACAACAACAACAACAACAACAACAACAACAACAACAACAACAACAACAACAACAACAACAACAACAACAACAACAACAACAACAACAACAACAACAACAACAACAACAACAACAACAACAACAACAACAACAACAACAACAACAACAACAACAACAACAACAACAACAACAACAACAACAACAACAACAACAACAACAACAACAACAACAACAACAACAACAACAACAACAACAACAACAACAACAACAACAACAACAACAACAACAACAACAACAACAACAACAACAACAACAACAACAACAACAACAACAACAACAACAACAACAACAACAACAACAACAACAACAACAACAACAACAACAACAACAACAACAACAACAACAACAACAACAACAACAACAACAACAACAACAACAACAACAACAACAACAACAACAACAACAACAACAACAACAACAACAACAACAACAACAACAACAACAACAACAACAACAACAACAACAACAACAACAACAACAACAACAACAACAACAACAACAACAACAACAACAACAACAACAACAACAACAACAACAACAACAACAACAACAACAACAACAACAACAACAACAACAACAACAACAACAACACTTGGAATCCTGGTGTTCAAACAGGCGTGTTGGTAATGTTTGTTGCCAGATAGCCAAAGGCTATCTGTAGTAGAAAAACTGACCTACCTACAGTGTCTAGAAAAGAGAAGAATTCGAGGTTACGTAATACAGGTTTATAAGATAATCAAAAGAAAGGATAAATTAGACTATAACACGTTTTTCAAAATACAACAACCTGCAAGAACAAAATGGCCAGCTACAAATTAACTAAAGAAAGGTCCAGATTAGATAATAAGAAATATTTTTTAGTCCGAGTGGTGAATGCTTGGAATACATTGCCACAAGAAGCAGTGGAGGTAAGGACAATCAGTGCATTTAATAATAGATTGGATGCGCATAAATCTTTAGAGCAAGGAAATGTAAATGAAACTGGTTGTACACAGACTCTGCAGTGTCTTCTAAACCAGTATAAAGAAGTTAAGTTAAGAAATCTTTAACTTCCTGTGGCTTACCAGGCCTGGGGGAAGTTACAAATAATTTTGGTAGATTTTTAACTTGAATTTTAAATTCTTGTCCGGGCAGCGGCCATTAAGCCTACTCTTTTAGATTTCTAACTGCCAAGGGATCCCAGAGATCAAGGCAATTTTGACCAGAAGATCTACGTGAAAAAATTTCGATCTCCACCATGATTCGAACCTGAGACCTCCGGCACCCGAGGCAGACACCTTACATCAAGCCCACTGAGGCACCATAATAATGTTTTTGATGCAGAATGTAATTATTCTGCTACCGCCCACTTGTGTGTAGTGATTCTACATGCCTGTAATGGTTCCTCATCCTTGTATGTGTAGTGATTCTACATGCGTGTAATGGTTCCTCGTCTTTGTGTGTAATGGTCCTACATGATTGTAACGGTTCCATGTCTTTACATGCACCAACCCCACGTCCATGTATCGGTTCCACATCCTTGCATCACAAGCTCCACGTCCTTGTATGTAACGGTTCCAAGTCTTTATATGTAACGGTTTACGTTCTTGTATGTAATGGTTCAACGTCTTTGTATGTAATTTTAGTCTTAATAGTGTATTTATTCCGACTGATTGCTAGCTTTATATGATTGAAATGGCAATCCTGTCATTTGTTTACTATCTTTTTTGACTTAAATAATCATTCAACTGCACATCCAAATTATGACTTTTGATCACTCATTAATTATTAATTTTTAATAATAAGTTGATATTAAATAATTGTAAATAAGTGGGCGTGTCATGTTGGTGTTGTCATTGATATGATATGGCTTGGCTTGGCTTCATTCGTTCTCAATCTTCCGCTACCAAACCCTGACATGGGCCTAAGTAGCAGAATGTAGTCCAGCGAACGGAATGCGTTGTGTCGTAGTTTACAGCTTGACTGCGATAGTTGCACCTTTCGGTCTAACACATCCGACTTCAGCAAACATTTTTTTAGTACCAGGTTAGCATTTCCTCTTCGCTCCCTTCTCCTTAGCCAGTCTGCCCTGCTGCAGCCTGTTATCCAGGATCACCGCATGGAGGTGTAGACGGGTCTTGGCAGCTCTGGTTCGCTGGCCCTGACGCTAGCAGTCAGCTATGGGCCGCTGACCGCTGCAGCACATGCGCTGCTCAGCATCTTGATCCCGGAGATTATATGGTATAATAACCTTTTGAATAAAGGCAGGAAGGCATGTTCAAGGTTTGGAAGCCCGCTTTGATCGGCGGGTGGCAGAGACCTCTTTCTGTGGTTCGACCGGGTCGAGCTGAGACGCGAGCCCCAGGTCCCAACCATATCGTAGCCTCCCATCGCAGTGGTGCGGAGATTTAGGGCGGGATTCCGGCTTAGAGGCGTTCGGCTGTAATCCCTCACATGGTAGCATCGTGCCATTGGTTTATAAGCCTAGTACATGGACAAATGTCTGTGACTCCTCTCGAATTGAGCAGGATTACTTAACTTAATGTCTTTATACTGGTTTAGAAGACCCTGCAGAGTCTGTATACAACCAGTTACATTTACATCACCTTGCTCTAAAAGCTATGCGCATCCAGTTTATTCTTAAATACATTAACTGTCCCATGCATTACCGTAGCAACGCCCTGTCATTAGTAGGGTAAAACTGACCTGTCTTCCGAGGGTCTAATACCAGCACCCGTTCACTATTAGACCTAATGAATCAATAGAGGGCTTTTTAGTCAGTCAATGACCAAGCGTCTGAAACCTGCGATTTCTGTAGGGTTGAGCAGGATTACCATAGCAACGCTCTTTCATTTAAAGGGTAAAACTGACCTGTCTTTCGTGGGTCTAATTCCAGCACACGTTCCCTATAAGACCCAACGAAAATGCTCTCAGTCTGTCAGTCATTTCACATTGTTGGCGTGTTGAGTCAAATTGGGACTGGAGACGATTTTTGCCTGCCGGCCTGCCCTTCTCCCAACGGTTGGTCGGGCGAGGACAGGGCCTTTAGGCACGATTCCTGCTTTCCATTTGCCAGTCACAAGCTCTTTGCGAGAGAATGACCACCAGCGAGACGAACTATCGAGGTCGGCTATAAGCCTTCAAATAACCACCACTGACTGTCAAAGTTTCTCGATACGGACCACAGTAACGCACCGTTGCCAGCGGTACGACGCCACAAATTTGGTCCCGCTAGAGTGCCGGGGAAAGGCGGGCGAGCGTGTTAGGCAAGCCCGCGCTATCACTCCGTCTGGCGGGACTGAGATCGCTGTACGAATACTGGATGAGAGTCAATCGCGGCGGCGAGAGACCAACCCCAGATGGAAGGCATGTTCAAGGTTTGGAAGTCAAGACTGAAGTAGATCCATATGATGTTATGTATGTGCCCAGGTATTTAAACGTGTTAGCTTGTCTCAATTAGGTCCCTTTTGCTTTGACGCAGCATTTTGGAGAGTCTAGTTTTTTAGTCACTACCAACACTTTCGGTTTCTTGTTATTTAAGGCCTTTGTCTTCCCTTTGCTGAACTATCATGTCTACCATTTCCTGCAAGTCGGTTTCCTTCTGGTCTATCAATAAAATATCATCAGCATATCGTAGATTATTAATCATCTGTCCGACAATTGATAGTCCTGTATGTCTCTCAAGATGAACTCGCTATACAGAGAAAATAGCTCAGGGGATAGAACACAACCTTGTTTCACTCCAGACTGCGATAAAATATACTCTATAATTAACGACAAAGGTTCAGTTCAGTTTATCCCGTAACCCATCAGGTCGTTGGGGCACACTTGAAGACACTCCCACAAAATCCCACGCCATCTCTCTTTGTCCGTTGCCGCCAGTAGTGCCTTACCTGAACGAAGGTTTGACCACTCAGTGATGTTGTCTGCCCATCTCTTCCTTGGACCACCCCGCCCTCTCATTCCCGGTACGGAACCATGCAGTGCCGAATGTGTAATTCCTCCGGTCCTTGTGACGTGCCCATACCAAGCCATCTTTCGCCTTGTGATAGCCGTGAAGAGATCCTCAAAAGGCCCAATTGCGTTTTCCACTCCTCGTCGTATTTCTACGTTCGTGACACGATCCTTATATGTAACATTTAAGAGTCTTCTAAAGCACCTCATTTCCATTGGATGAATTCTGACCTGGATATCCGCAGTAATGGTCCAAGTCTCACAGAGAGCACCAATGGTCCAAGTCTCACAGGCATACACAAATATGGATAGCCCCAATGGTCCAAGTCTCACAGGCATACCACAATACTGAGAGCCCCAATGGTCCAAGTCTCACAGGCATACCACAATATGGAGAGCCCCAATGGTCCAAGTCTCACAGGCATACCACAATATGGAGAGCCCCAATGGTCCAAGTCTCACAGGCATACCACAATACTGAGAGCCCCAATGGTCCAAGTCTCACAGGCATACCACAATATGGAGAGCCCCAATGGTCCAAGTCTCACAGGCATACCACAATACTGAGAGCACCAATGGCCGCATTAGTCTGAACTTTGATGCTGTAGGCGAACCGCTTATCCTACCAAAAGGTTTCAAACGTGTAAGCGCCGCTATTGTCTGTGCTATTCCGGCAACTATCTCAGGCTTCGAGCCCTCGTCACTGATCAGTGATCCCAGATACCTGAACCGGTGTACAACTTCGAGTTCCTGACCATTTGTTGTAAACCCTTCCATGTTATTAGTCATCAGCTTTGTTTTCTCTGCATTTGTCTCGGTGCCATAGCACTGCGCCGTTCTGTCCAATCTACTAATCAGCTCCTGCAGTTCCATTTCGGCGCCTGCCAGACCATCTATATCATCTGCAGATCGTAATCGTCTTGTCACCTATTCTGACCGTACCAACATGTCCCTCCAGGGCCGCCTCCATTATTCTTTCCAAGAATACATTGAAAAGTGTTGGAGAGAGTATACAGCCCTGCCTCACCCCAACAGACGTGCGGAACCATTCGCCTAGTATTCTGTCTACAGAAACTGCACTTGACGTCTTCTCATAAAGGTTCTCAATTACCTTCACTATATTACTATTGATCTTGTAATGCTTCATTATTGATCATAGCACCGCATGCCATACTCTGTCGAACGTTTTTTTGTAAATCAATGAAGCCATGATATATGTGTTGTTGATAATATAAGTATTTCTCATTTAATATCCGCAGGTTAAATATCTATTCAGTGGTACTTCTTTCCGCTCTAAATCCTGCTTGCTCTTCGGCAATGATATTCTCTGTCTGTCTGTGGTTTTAATCTGTTGAGGATTATAACTCGAGTGTTTCATTTGTAATCCATGCCTTCTTTACCCTTCGCTTCCCTAAGACCCCAACTGTCGTGGCTATCAATGCAGAATTCAAGGCCTCATCTATCATCTCAATATCTGCCTCTTCGTAAAGAACCAAGAGGAATGCGAATCTTCATCCCATCATCGCTCCAAAAGCCTCCACTATCTCCGGGTGCTTCAGATTCTCAAGGTCACATCTTAGTCTAGTTACCTCGCTGTTCACAACTTTCTTAAGTCGGAGACGCATGGTCATCATCACTAAGTCCTGGTCGCTCTCTATATCGGCTCCTGTGAAACTCCTCGTCCGTGTGCTATTGATGCTGGATCTGAACCGCTTCTGGACCAGAATGTCCAGAATAGTCTATCTGACTATGCAGTGCATTATTTGGGCTGTGCGATATCCACCGTCTCGACTTTTTGTTTGGTACTTCCGTATTCGCCACCAGTAACTTCTTGTAATAAGCAAATACCAGGAGTCTCAATCCTCTATCGTTCGCTTTCTCATTACCGTATGGTCCACATGAGCCTTTCCAATCTCGCACCACGTCTTCAACAATTTTGGCATTCCAATCACTCTGTACCACTAGTATATCCTTCTTTGGTATCTCGTTCATAAGTGCCTGTAATTCCTCGTAGAAACTCTCTACCTCGCTTTCATAATCTGAGGTAGGTGCACAGCATTGTATCATATTATTGAAGGGCGTTGCTTTGAGTCGTATGCCGAGCAACCGACTTGATACTGGTGGACATCCCAATACACAACTTGGTGTGTCTTTATGGACCAACGTTCCGACTACATGTATGTGTTTGTCAGGTCTTCCACTATAATACAACTTGTGACCCTCATCAGTGATATGTTCTCCGACATTCTTCCAGCGGGCCTCACATATGCCAAGCACATGCCAACGATATCTATACATCTCATGGGTCAGTTCTTTCATTTGTCCACATGCACTCAATGTTCTGACATTCCAAGGACCCGAAGTGAAGTCACCTCTTCTGAGCCTGATGGCATCACCAGTTGCACACTTACACCTCCGCCCTGGTATGAGACTGCAGGCGCGGTCATTGTTAACCCGGGCTGGTGTGAGACGGCATGCGCGGTCATTGTTAATCCGGACTGGTGTGAGACGTTATATCAAAACACGCCTATGTTGCTATATTCAAGAATGTAAATAAACAGCTGATAAAGTACACATTCCAACATTCCAGGTAATGATAGAATTACACGTTGCTGACACTTTGTACATATATGGTGTATTCGAGTAATGACACTGTTGTCACTATTAACAAATATGAAATGAAGCGGCCTAGTTGCGACAAATACCTTTGCTTATTAAACTAAAAATACATTTGTGCACACACATATTTCTTTGTGTGTGTGTGTATGACTGTGTACAGCGTACTGTGTACAGCCCTACAGTATAGTCAGATTTCCATCACTTGGTAATGCACCTTACAAACTGTGCCTATTGGCTTTTAGAAATAAAACTATATAATTGTTTGCAGAACTGCTTTGTTTGGTTCTAAAGGGTATATGCGATCGTATATTCCAGGGGCTAACAGGCACTGGGATTGACCTGGCAAGATATCAGTGAATTTTGATCTGACAAAAAATCTGAAACAAAGGAGGTCACACCTCCACACCACGTCTACTGACATAAATGGACTGAAGATAGTCAGTATGTTATCATATTCGAATAGTGAAACGCAATGTAAGACATTTAAGATTAGTACTGGTCTGTTAATCTATGGATATCAATGATACTATGTAGGACTACAAAACTTAATGTCAGCCTACATCTGTTGCCGTGTGGAAAATAAGCTACTATGTAGGACATTCAATCTTGGACTTGGTTTGCTAACAAGTGGATATTAAGACAATTTTTTAGGACATTAAAGCTAAGTGTCATTCTGTTGATACAGTGACCGTAAGATGATTTGCAAGAAATGAAAACTCATTCTTTAACACGTGGATATTACAATGGTATGGAGGACAATAGAGTTTAGTGTCTGTCTGTTAACATGTGGATATTACAATGGTATGGAGGACAATAGAGTTTAGTGTCTGTCTGTTAACACGTGGATATTACAATGGTATGGAGGACAATAGAGTTTAGTGCCTGTCTGTTAACATGTGGATATTACAATGGTATGGAGGACAATAGAGTTTAGTGCCTGTCTGTTAACATGTGGATATTACAATGGTATGGAGGACAATAGAGTTTAGTGCCTGTCTGTTAACATGTGGATATTACAATGGTATGGAGGACAATAGAGTTTAGTGCCTGTCTGTTAACACGTGGATATTACAATGGTATGGAGGACAATAGAGTTTAGTGCCTGTCTGTTAACATGTGGATATTACAATACTATGGAGGACAATAGAGTTTAGTGCCTGTCTGTTAACATGTGGATATTACAATACTATGGAGGACAATAGAGTTTAGTGCCTGTCTGTTAACATGTGGATATTACAATACTATGGAGGACAATAGAGTTTAGTGTCTGTCTGTTAACATGTGGATATTACAATACTATGGAGGACAATAGAGTTTAGTGCCTGTCTGTTAACATGTAGATATTACAATACTATGGAGGACAATAGAGTTTGGTGTCTGTCTGTTAACATGTGGATATTACAATACTATGGAGGACAATAGAGTTTAGTGCCTGTCTGTTAACACGTGGATATTACAATGGTATGGAGGACAATAGCGTTTAGTGCCTGTCTGTTAACACGTGGATATTACAATGGTATGGAGGACAATAGAGTTTAGTGTCTGTCTGTTAACACGTGGATATTACAATACTATGGAGGACAATAGAGTTTGGTGTCTGTCTGTTAACACGTGGATATTACAATGGTATTGAGGACAATAGAGTTTAGTGTCTTAACATGTGGATAGAAAAATAAAATATAGGACATCAAAACTTTGTGTCCTTCTGTCAACATGTGGATAGTTTGGTCTGTTAACATGGGGATAGTTTGGTCTGTTAACATGGGGATAGTTTGGTCTGTTAACATGTGGATAGTTTGGTCTGTTAACATGGGGATAGTTTGGTCTGTCAACATGGGGATAGTTTGGTCTGTTAACATGGGGATAGTTTGGTCTGTTAACATGGGGATAGTTTGGTCTGTTAACATGGGGATAGTTTGGTCTGTTAACATGGGGATAGTAGGAGAATATGTAGGGCATTAACAAACAGGGTTATCCTTTCCAGCTGGTTATATCCTTTCTACGATAAGGACTCCACGCCTGTACACAGTACTCCAATCTAGATCTAACTAATGCTTTATACAGTTTGACTATCACTTCCTTGCTCATATGTTTAATATTTCTTTTTATCATACCTAACATTGCATTTGTCTTTTTCACTGCTACCTGGACTTATTCACTCACTTTACCTGTATGGTCTATTATAACCCATACGTCCCTTTCCTTTTCTATCATTCTAATATTGTTCTCGCCCATTCTCTAATACGTTCCATATCTGATCTACCCATGGGGATGACTGTATATTTATCTACATTAAACTGCATTTGCCAGCTCGCAGACCATTCTCGAATTTTATTTAAATCCGACCTCAATATATCCACTTCTACTTTAGATGGAGACACTATAGCATAGTTTTGTGTCATCAGCGAATTTTGCAATCATGGATCCGATATCAATGTCCTAATCGTTTACATTTTAATGCGAAAGTTGGAGAGGAAAGAGCCGACGAGGAGAGAAGTGTTCGAGGACCTTTTGATTTGGGACACAGAAATGAGAGAGGAGAAAAACTGGTTGAATTCTGCATGAGAAATAACATTTCCATTGCCAACACCTTATTTAAACATCCACGAAGACTGTACACGTGGTCCTCCCCTGATGGTAACAGCAGAAATGAAATAGATTACCATCATGTAGAACAAAGATGGAGGTCAAATGTGCTGCCAACAAAAACGCTGCTAGTAGCGGACTGCAATACGGACCATGAATTACTGCTTGCAGTTTTCAAAACAAGACTTTGTAGGATTAACAAAGGTTGCCAGCGAATACGCTTTGATGTATCAGCAATACCTACTGAATACAACATCAAAGTAGAAAACAAATTTGAGGCGTTGCTTGCGGTACATGAAGAAATGACATCTGAGGAGTTGACATCGCACGCAAGGGATATTTTAATCTTGACAGCGAACGAAAGGATTCCCAAGATGTCGCACAAGACACAGAGCTATATAACAGAGGAAACACAGGAACTCATTGCAGAAAGGCAACAATTAAAACAAATGGGAAGTAAGGGGACCAACACAGCATATAAAAACTGCACAAGAAAAGTTAGAAAAGAAATAAGAAAAGATAAAAGAAGATACATAGTGTAAGGACATAGAAAACTTACAGCAACAAGGCAGGGGGAGATATTCCTTTAAGGCGATAAGAACACTGACAAGGGAATTCCGTCTAATTCCGCATGTCATCAATGACAAAGAGGATAACACATTAACAGAAACCAAAGACATACTGAATAGATGGAGAGAATACTGCAGAACCTTATATCTTCTTCTTCTTCGTACGCAGTCAGACAGTAACCATTATTTTTTCGAAAAAAGCAGCGGTCATCCTGAGGCTGTCGACACTGCCATAGAGCTTGTCTAGTGTTGCCACTGGTGATGGCCACATCTGCTCTCTCTGATCCTCGTATGTCGGGCAGTTTTGCAGCAAATGCTCAGTGGGCCTTTTCCCGGTACCACACGGGCATTCGTCGGTACCACCTATCTTCAATTTGTTGAATAGGTGGTACCTCAGTCTATTGTGGCCAGTGCGAAGTCTGAAGACCACGACCTGCTCTCTTCTGTTCAGCTGAGAACCATAAATGAAGATAGCACAAAGCGCTCAGTTACAATCCTATCAAAGGATGAGAAAGAACCCGAATCAACATTGAAGGAAGTAAGCTCTGCAATTAAAAGCCTGAAAAAGGGAAAGTCCCCAGGATGCAATGATATCCCAGCAGAGCTAATACAAGCAGGAGGAGAGGCATGTGCTCGAGTCTACCACAAGCTGTGTAAACAGATATGGCATAGTACAGAGTGGCCAGAAGCATGGAAGAAATCAATTTATATTCCCCTCCCCAAAATAGGCAACCTGAAGCTGTGCACGAACTACCGAACTTTTGCGCTGTTCAGCCTCGCTAGCAAGATACTCTTGCTAAGTCAATTAAGAATGATAGAGAAAAGGTTTGAATTTGAAATTCACACAGTCCAGGCAAGGTTTAGGAAAGACAGAGGGAACTACTGTACCATAAACTAGTCTTTACGCAACTTCTGTACCGTTATCGAGTCCGTATCCATCCTCTGTGCCATCAAGTAGTCCATAAACAGCCTCTGAACCATCAACTAGTCCTTATATAACTTCTTTAATGTCATCTACACTATTCCACCCTTGTACCATCAGCCACCTCTTACAAAGCTTCTGTAAAATCAACGAAATTTTACACAGCCAATGTTAAATCAATGAGTTCAACACAGTTTGTACAATAACAACATTATTATGTATCTTCTGTACCATCAATTAGCCCCTAAATAACCTCTGTTCCATCAATTAGGCCGTATACAGCATGAAGTGGTTAGATGACACTAGAGCCATACAAAGTTAAATTAAATGACACTAGAGCCATATCAAGTTGTTTGATGACACTAGAGCCACACAAAGTTGTCAGATGACACTAGGGCCATATAAAGCGAAATTAGATGATACTAGAGCCATACAAAGTTGTTAGATTAAACTAGGGCCATATAAAGTGGTTAGATTTCACTAGGGCCACATACAATGGTTAGATGACACTATGGCCATACAGAGAGAAGTTAGATGACACTAGGACCATATAGAATGGTTAGATGATACTAGGGCCATATAGAGAGAAGTTAGATGACACTATGGCCATACAGAAAGAAGTTAGATGACACTAGGACCATATAGAGTGAAGTTAGATGACACTAGGGCCATACAGAGAGAAGTTAGATGACACTAGGGCCATATAGAATGGTTAGATGACACTAGGACCATATAGAGTGAAGTTAGATGACACTAGGGCCATATAGAATGGTTAGATGACACTAGGGCCATATTGAGTCGTCAGATGACAAGACAAGGACGCCTGCAGCAAATATTTCAGGGGTAGAGGTTGTGGCAAAACTCATTCATGTTTCAATATCATAAGTCACATTCATAACTTATTTAGTCTAGTATTTTGACCAACTCCTACCTGTTATCCGTGACAGACAAAGTCCCCGGAGACTGCTGGCAAATTATTATTACAGCTTCGATGATCAAATCCTTTTTGGATATACCACATTCTTTATGTAGATTAAGCAGTCTCGGTCCATCCAATTGTTGACCGAAGCAAAGTCTTTATATAGAATGCAGTATCCTCGACTTCAGGCCGGCGGGTGTGCCGTGTGCGAGGTAGCCAACAATGTCATGTATGCAGTTGTACCATTTCGGACTTAGATCTCTCAGCAGAATATTTGGCCATTGTATGGGTGGGCGGCCGCGTGGTGGTGTACCACCAAAACGTCGTTCTGAGTGTCCATCTGTTATCTGGCACGCGCACCACGTGACCAGCCCATTTGTATTTCGACACAACGCAGCCTCCACGACGTCTCGAAATAGAGTGCGTTCTCTGATTTCAGCATTGTGGATTCGATCTCTGATCGAGATCCTGAGGACGCGTCTTTCCATCGCACGCCGGGTAACTGAGTTTCTCTGCACCAGCGTTGCATAGATTCCATACCTTACATCCGCAGATCATAGCTGGTATGACAGCAGAATTGAAATGGTGCAATTGTGTCTTTCAGCACCAGGCGTATAGGCTTTATGGTATTGAAGTTAGATGAGGCTGCGACTATTCGACTGGCGATTTCCCAGTCTAAGGTGTGGGTGGCATTTATTTCCTGCCCCAAATATATGTAGACGCTGACATCTTCGACCGAATCATTTCCCAGCTCGATCTCACATTTTCAGCAGTAAGGGTTTCGGAGACATTGTGTTTTCTTTTTGTTCCTCCGTAGTCCGACACCTCTACCAATCTCGATCAGTTCGTTCAAGGTGTGTTGGGCCTCCTCGTTGGTGTAGCTGCTGAGTACAATGCCGTCCGCAAAGCGTAGGTGGGTGAGCCTTTTCCCCATCTATATATATGCCTCTATCTGCCCAACTCTGTGTCACACTTTCTTTATTATTTTGCAACTATCTACACACTGTCTTTGTTATTTCGCTACTATCTACACACTGTCTTTGTTATTTCGCTATCTACACACTGTCTTTGTTATTTCGCTACTATATACACACTGTCTTTGTTATTTCGCTATCTACACACGGTCTTTGTTATTTTGCTACCATCTACACTGTCTTTGTTATTTCGCTACTATGTACACCACAAATTCCGATATTAATCGAAAAGGGAATGCAACCCCGTATTCAAAAATCCCTACTAAAGTCGGATAGGTTGGACCAAAAGGTGCAAATATCTCAGTCAAGCAGTGAACAACGACACAAGGCATTCTATGGCTTCACAAGCTCCCATCATGGACACATTAGTAATGGATAGAAGTGACATTTTGAAATCAATCAATTCTTCTTCTTCTTCTTTCGTTCGCTTGGAGTATTTCTACATCTACAAAATTCTCTTGTATGAACCTCACTGTCTTCTGCAGCTCACACATAGGTCCAAATAGTTTCCCTTCCAGTGTTGTTTCAATAAATCGATGACCGCCTGCTGGATGAGGACACCGCAATAGATGAAGCAGCAATCCACAGGCTGAAAAGTTTCGACATTGAACGAGGTTCGAGAGAAGTGGAGCGCATGAGAGGACGGAGCAGGAGACTACAAGGACCATCAGCATCTATACCCTACGCCGTTTCCTGAGAGACTGAGCACATATGAGCGTGCTTGGAATGCAGTGACGTCGATTCTTAGAAACAGAAACAAACTTGAGCTTGGTTGATTTCATGCTGTTGTAACTCGTTTACCTGTCTATGGTAATTCTTGGTACCCTCGGTGCAACTTCTTATTGCATGTGTCATTACAGTTAGGAATGTGTTTGTGCATGTATGTACTTGTGTATGTGTTTAGTTATGTATGGGTGTATATGTGTGTATATATATATATGAGTGTGTGTATGTATATGTATGCATGTGTGTATGTATATGAGTGTGTATGTGTGTATGCATATGAGTGTGTATGTATACATGTATGTTTATGTATGTGTATGTATATGCGACATGAAAGTCTTCTACATAGGATACCCAATAGTCAAAATCCAGGGGAAATGTAGGGAGCTTTACAAACTTACAAGTACGAGCATATGAAGAGCTGCAAATAATAGGGCCCAATGGAAAGACATACTCAGACAATCTAACAACCAGTTAGGACTGATCGATCACAGGAAGGGGTCCAATGGAGAGACATACTCAGACAACTTTACAACCAGTCCTAGGACTGATCGACCACAGGATAGAGTCCAATGGAGAGACATACTCAGACAACTTTACAACCAGTCTTAGAACTGATCGACCAGAGGATAGGGTCCAATGGAGAGACATACTCAGACAACTTTACAACCAGTCTTAGGACTGATCGACCAGAGGATAGGGTCCAATGGAGAGACATACTCAGACAACTTTACAGCGAGTCCTAGGACTGATCGACCAGAGGATAGGGTCCAATGGAAAGACATACTCAGACAACTTTACAACCAGTCTTATGACTGATCGACCAGAGGATAGGGTGCAATGGAGAGACATACTCAAGACAACTTTACAGCGAGTCCTAGGGCTGATCGACCAGATGATAGGGTCCAATGGAGAGACATGCTCAGACAACTTTACAACCAGTCTTAGGACTTATCAACCCATGATGAAATCAAGAGAAAGACCAAGTTACAATTAGTGTGTAGCTCCTGTATATTACATATCCTTAGTACATTCATTCAGTCAATATTATAATAAATAAGATTATAACAACTTTTAACAATATAACAAACGTAAAGCGATCTGCTTACCACAGGAACAGAACATGATTTTGTTTGAGATGAATTTGTCACCAATGGGACAGCAACATGGAATTAGAGCTTGAAAACGAGTCTGATAACTTCGTAAATACCGTATGTAGGTTGGGAAATAGAAGTTTGAGCCCGCTTGACTGAAGCCTGGCTGTTGGGAATTTCAGTCTGACATTGAGGCTCAAATTGACCTTACGCGTTTTCCCCGTAATCGGGACACTATCTGTTGTGAGCGCTTTCTATATCCTCACTAACACCTGGTCAGGTAAAACTAACAAAGTCTGATCAGTATGTTTTGTCTGACCCTGACTAACAAAGTCTGATCAGTATGTTTTACCTGACGCTGACTAACAAAGTCTGATCAGTATGTTTTACCTGACCCTGTCTAACATAGTCTGATCAGTATGTTTTACCTGACCCTGACTAACATAGTCTGATCAGTATGTTTTACCTGACCATGACTAACATAGTCTGATCAGTATGTTTTACCTGACCCTGACTAACATAGTCTGATCAGTATGTTTTACCTGATCCTGACTAACATAGTCTGATCAGTATGTTTTACCTGACCCTGACTAACGTAGTCTGATCAGTCTGTTTTACCTGACCCTGTCTAACATAGTCTGATCAGTATGTTTTACCTGACCCTGACTAACATGTCTGATCAGTATATTTTGCCTGACCCCGACTAACATAGTCTGATCAGTATATTTTGCCTGACCCTGACTAACATGTCTGATCAGTATATTTTGCCTGACCCCGACTAACAAGTCTGATCAGTATGTTTTGCCTGACCCCGACTAACATGTCTGATCAGTATGTTTTACCTGACCCTGACTAACAAGTCTGATCAGTATGTTTTACCTGACCCTGACTAACAAGTCTGATCAGTATGTTTTACCTGACCCTGACTAACAAGTCTGATCAGTATGTTTTACCTGACCCTGACTAACAAGTCTGATCAGTATGTTTTTCATATCCAGGCGTAAGTCTTCTTCTCTACTCTGAGGTCAACAGCGAAATTGTAAAAACAAGCTTAGCGTTTGAGAAGCTGAAAGCTAACGTCTTAAATAGACAAGTTCAGCGCTCTGGCAGACTCACTCGAACACCTGTCCCAGTGTTTTAAAAAAAGGCATTGTCCAGTATACCAGCCCAACGCAACATTCCAGGCAACAAGGAGGCGGACAGACTGTGGCTAGAAAGGGAGGAATGATGCAGCAGAGTGATACGGAAATCACATACAATGAGACTAAAGCATTCATCAGGGCAGCGTACAGTGCAAAATGGGAAAAAGACCTTCCTAGCAACATAGAAAACGATGTCTACCATCAACTTTCCAGGCGAGACCAGGTGATCATTCTCAGGCTACGCACAGGACACAATAGACTGAGATATCATCTGTACAAGATTGGCACTACAGACCTGTGAGCCTGCGTCACAGCCCCCATGTCCTGCCCACTGTAAACCGACAAAAGAAGTAGCATTTGGCAACAGCCAGTGTCCTTCCACGAGAAGCTTTATGGAAGTGCACGGAGCCTTGAGCCGACTGTTGCCTTCGTTAGAGTCATTGAAGTCGAGGTCTGAAAACGAACGAGGCAGAAGAAAAAAATAGACAAGTTCATCGCATGGAAGATGGTCGCGCCCCCATAGATATTCTCTAGGGACCATCGGTGGATGCTACACCAATCACAGACATGTTCCAAGCTGCGTGTAAGTGTCACATGGGGCCCTTGACATGTATATGACATCATGGGAGCTTACGCTGCAGATCGATCCAAGTGAGGATGTACCCTGAAGATTCACTTCCAATGGATGCTCTTGCAACGTTGAGAAACGAAATGACACAGGACCATGAGACACTTCTACCTTACTTACTAAATCGCTTCTCCTCTACCGTGGGGTGTAGAGGTGTGCCCGAGGGAAAGCCATACTGTTCTATCCACCGTATTTCTCCTGGACTGTTTCCAATCCATCCCTCGGTCACTTAGGGACTGTCGTAAGTTGTCTTCCCAACGTACTCTGGGACGTTCTGGGGGTTCTGCGTCCTTGACTTTTTCCTCCCATGACCGCCTTGGTATCTAATCTTCTTCCATTCTACAGACATGACCTCTGCTTCACTCTGGTCTGCAGGGGTTTTGCTTGGAGATTGCTACTTCTTGTCTGTATACGGATCTTGTCATTTTTTGTCCCCTGAACAACTTTTCATAGGTACCTCATCTCTGAAGTTTGTAGTTGCCTTTCAGGGTTATGTGGTTATTGCCCGTGACGTCGATATGTCAGGTCAGGCACATATGTCGAGCGGCATACATCCATCTTTGTCTTCATACTTATTTTGTTCACACAATATTCTTTCTTTCTTTCTATCTATCTTTCTATCTATCTCTCTATTTTTCTATCTATCTCTCTATCTTTCTTTCTATCTATCTTTCTATCTATCTCTCTATTTTTCTATCTATCTCTCTATCTTTCTTTCTATCTATCTTTCTATCTATCTTTCTATTTTTCTATCTATCTTTCTATCAGATACATTTTGTCAACACGTACTACTACTTGTTTTTGTTGTTGTTGTTTGTTGGTGGTGGTGGAGGTGGTTATGTGGTGGTGGTGATTGTGTGGTGGTGGTAGTTGTTGGTTGTTGTTGTTTGTTGTTGTTGAATGCCCCCAATGAGTAAAGGTACATTTTGTGTGCCTTGAAAAGAATGATAAATGGCGGGTTGTAGTAGCTTTCCTCACATCCGGAGTGTGCTGATGAAGATGGACCACCATCCTCTATGCGGTTGGGCCATTTCTTGGCTTCTTCTGCATGGCCCTAACTACTACGGGGATCACATCGATCCACAGCTCGTGATCAGGCTGCCTTGAAAACAACCTATTTCCAGGGAACGCTAAATGAATGAGAGAATGTTGTCTTGGTCAGTGTATTGTGCTTGACGCTGACGCGACGTCCTGGTCAGTATGTTGAGCCTGACGCTGACGCGACGTCCTGGTCAGTATGTTGAGCCTGATACTGACGCGACGTCCTGGTCAGTATGTTGTGTCAGACTGTACTAGCCTATTAGTTCTCAAGACATATTCGAAGAATTCGATTCTTTGTCTGGAAGTTTTTGTAATCGTCCATGATTCGCAGCCATAAGCTGCCACGGGAAAAACACAGGCTCTCAAGACTTACTTTTTGTCATTTTGTTGGTGCTCTGTCATATTTTCTTCAGGCTGTTCAGTCTCTGCATTGCCATGGCTAGTTTTCTTCTGATTTCTTTCTTTCGCCCTTCTTGTCAATTCTGGAGCCCAGATATTCAAAATGCGTGACCTGATCTATTTCCTCACCACCTACTGTAAATTTATGTTGACATTGTGTTTTGTCGGTGGTCATTATATTTGTTTTGTTTATGTTTATAAACAGGTTTTGATCTTCACTGTGTCGATTGACAGCTGAAAGTAGCTACTCTAGCCCTTCTGCACTTCTTGATAGTATCACTGTGTCGTCTGCGTATCGTAACTCTGGAATCTCGTACCCACCAATCGTAAATGTATCAAATATTTAATTGTTCTCGTCTTCTCTAACATTATACATTCCGCATAGATGTTATATAGATAAGGTGAGAGGATACATCCCTGTCTTACTCCATTTTGAACTGCGAACCAATCTGATGTTTGCCCAGATACTCGGACTACGGCTCGTTGATCTTGGTATAATGTTTCAATGAGATGAATAATATGCACAGGAAACCCCATTTCCTTCATGATGTTCCACAGATTTTGATATTTTACCGTATCGAAGGCCTTGGTTTAACCAATGAAGGGATCAAGAGCAGCGCATGTGCTGCAGTGGTCAGCGACTCATAGCTGACTGCTAGCGTCATGGCCAGCGAACCAAAGCTGACAAGACCCTTCTACACCTCCACGCGGTGATCCTGGATAACAGGCTGCAGCAGGGCAGACTGGCTAAGGAGAAGAGATCGAAGAAGGAATGCTAACCCGGTACTAAAAAAATGCTTGCTGAAGACGGATGTCTTGGGCCGAAAGATGCGAATATCACAGTCAAGCTGTAAACTACGACACAACGCATTCCGTTCTCTGGACTACATTCTGCTACTTAAGCCATTTCAGTGTTTGGTAGCGGGAGATTGAGAATGAACGAAGCCAAGCCAAGTAAAGCCAACTAATGAAATGTTAGCAATTACACCAAGAGGAAATAGTTTGACTGACCTCACAATCATCTCATACTTACCTTCGAGGAGATCATCGTCACCCTCTTCCTCTCTCCTCTTTCCTCACACTCTGTTTCAGTTTACTCTGTCCAACAATCACACTCTTACACAACTTTCATACACGATCTTAGGGTCAAGCCCAAGAGACTCACATGGAGGGAACACATACAGGAGATAAATGAAAGCCATATAGTCCTGCTTACAGATGCTCTCGTCGTAGTCACAGCGCTAAAAAGGGTAGTGGTACAGTGGGTCCCATCACACTGCAACATTCAAGGCAACGAGGAGGCAGACAGACTGGCAAAAGAAGGCGCAAGACTACCACAAACAGATACTAGTATGACGTACGAAGAGTCAAAACGGCTTATTAAAGCTAGATACATGACCAAATGGGAAACCGAACATACTGGTTACACCAAAAACGATGCATATTACCAGCTGAACAGAAGAGAGCAGGTCGTTGTCTTCAGACTTCGCACTGGCGACAATAGACTGAGGTACCACCTATTCAACAAATTGAAGATAGGTGGAACCGACGAATGCCCGTGTGGTACCGGGAAAATGACCGCTGAACATCTGCTGCAGAACTGCCCGACATACGAGGATCAGAGAGAGCAGATGTGGCCATCACCAGTGGAACCACAAGACAAGCTCTATGACAGTGTCGACAGCCTCAGGATGACCGCCGCTTTTTTCGAAAAAATAATGGTTACTGTCTGACTGCGTACGAAGAAGAAGAAGAAGAAGAATACGGCATAACAGCCTGGACCACAGCATCAAAAACAAACATTGAACGTCTAACCAAAATTCAAAATTCAGGCTTAAGGATAATAACAAGAGGAATGAAGACTACACCAATCCAGAAAATGGAAACATACACAAATATAAGACCCCTAAATACTAGACGAGAGGAAAGAGTGCTGACACATAGTGAAAAGATGCTACGCATGCCTGATCATCCCATACATATCAAACTGAAACACACAGTTAAAAATAGGCTCAAGAGAACCAGCTTCATTCATATATCCAACCACCTACACCAAAAATATGGAGAACTAATTCCCAACCAACCTACAGAAATAGAAATGCTTTTTAACTATGAAGAGCCAAGCTGCAACATAAACAACATCGAAATAAGTACAGAGATCCCAGGAATAAGAAGAAAAGATCAACACAGTGTCCACGAGCTGAAAATTTTAGCACAAACAATGATTGAGGAGAAATATAATACAAAGAAATGGACACAGATGTATACAGATAGTTCAGCAGAGGGGGCAGGCCGAAACGGGGGAGAAGGCATATTCATAAGACACAAAAGAGGAAATATAACAGGACAGTTGTCCACAAACCTCAGAGCAGAATCGATGGCCCTCCTGCGAGCACTGAATATACTTCAAACAGAAAGGCAATCTCCAACAAAAATAGCTGTATTCACGGACTGCAGAGAACTATTAGAGACAATACAAAAAAAACAAAACAAACAACGAACCACTGTTATCAGAGCAGAACTGGGAAAACTCCAGAGATCCCCAACAATAGCGTTCCATTGCGGAATCACGGGAAACGAGAGAGCTGATGCTCTGGCAAAAGAGGGCAGCAAAAAGGCACAATTTAATCATCGAGTACCATACAGAGAAATCAAGAACATCATCAGAAATCAGTATACACACCAATGGAGAGAAGACAGAAACATAAACAGTACGCCAGACCCAATTCACCAACTCAAAAGAAATCAACAAACTACATTATTTCGCCTGAGAACTGGACACTGCAGACTACTAGAACATCTTTACCGACTGAAGATCTCACACACCGATGAGTGCCCATGTGGAACAGGATGCCAGAACCCTGAGCATATTCTACAGGAATGCCCAATCTATAGGGAAATGAAATGCCAGACCTGGCCAGAGGGTGCGGAGCTGAGACAAAAGCTGTGGGGCAGCCGCTCTGACCTGGTGAAGACTACAGACTTCATCATGGCGACTGACCTGCAGATATAGCATGACCAGAAGATCCTGAACGCAAAGAAGAAGAAGGGTCAGGCCCTTCCATTGCATTTTGGTTGGTTGACCTCCGAGAACGCCCAAACTAGAATAGGTACATACCCACACGCAGCAAAGAACCGGTTAATATAATATCACATTAATATCATAATGATATCACATAAAAGGCTTCAGCCCGTGGTGGAAAACAATCTTACAACCAGTCTTAGGACTGATCGACCAGAGGAAAAGGTAAATTTGGAGAGACCTCAAGCAACCTGACACAGCGAACCCGTTTTAGGACTGACCAACCAGAGGATGATGACTATTTCTTGTCACGTTATGTCCACATTAATCCGTACCTTTTCCTTCGTCATTTCAGAGTACATTATTCAGTTATGTTGTTCTGATTCGTGTTTGTTTTTGAAATTCTTTGTCACCGTCTAAGACATTCTTATGACCGTAAAGCAATTATTTCAGTCCAGGTGCGGTAACTTTATTATTTAAAATCGATCTTTGACCCCAAATTTGAACCGGAAGTAAAGAAACTGTCTTCTGCTAGTTTGACCAAACTTTGTGAGAGCAGGTGCATGTACATAGCCCGCTCTCAAACATGGAATGAAGTTTTCAGTCAGTGTTACAATATATATCTGAACACGGCCGCAGATGCAGAAGGTGAGTCACTGTTTATATAATTTCTGCTGTAAACTATTAATGTGTCTCTAGGTTTTCTTCACTAGTCGTACACCGGCAATGTTCCGTCCAAGCCGCGGGGCCGCCATGAAAGTTCAAATCAGATCGGTTTTGATATTCAAGTTGATTCATTCATGATTCACTTTATTTACTTTTAGTAGTTAATTAGGGCTAATAAAATAGCTTAACATTTCAGTTATTCAATCATTACTTGACAACTTTTATACTGTACACATCACATGTGATATAGCTATAGGGTCAACATTTCATTATCGATTATTTAATAACAATATCTAAATTAGTAAATATGATATACATGATAGTTTGATACTTACCAGCATAGTTATGATGAAAGATAAGCAGGTTCAAGACCACGGCCATAACTGGAAATCAGAACTTTTGGGTCTATTGAAGAGCAATATAATTTACACTTACATTGAGTGTGTGTTCTATGTGTGTTCTGCTGATTCTCATCATAGTTTCTGTCTTCTTAAAAGTGTCTTCGTCTTGTTAATTCACATGTTGAAAGGCATTTAAGTTTTGTATGGCATGCATTTTAGCTTTCTGTTAACATGCACCAAACATCAGTAAAGAAAGTGCAGTGGTTGGCGCTCTGAAATTGAACATTGGTCCTCCAGGTAAATACAATAACATATTGTCTAGCTTCAAGAAAGCTCTAGTTAACATTTTAATCTACAGTCTACACTTCTACAGCCTTGAAACAATAGATGAATAATATTTATACGAACATGTACATATTCTTTCATTAATCATATATTCATTGTTTGTACATGATATTTAAGTACTATGTATCAAATAAAAGTGAAAAATAATAGTTTAAAAGAATATTAGTTTCAGTTACTGAACAAATAAATAGATCAAGGCATCTGCTGTACTGGTGGTTAAAAGTAGATACAAAAATGGTATGATGTGACGATGACCACTCTCTCTGTTCAGCCATGTGGACAATATTTTGCTTTTGTTCCGTCCGCTGAAATGAGTGACTTGCGAGGTTGTTGTTGTTAAATGCCAACATGCACCCAAATAAAAAAAAAAAAGGACGTTAATTGGCGGGTTGTCATAGCTTTCATCACATCCAGAGCGCGCTGATGAAGGTGCACCGGGGCTCACCAGGCGGTTGTGCAATTCTTGGCTTCATCTACGTGTCACTCACTACTAAGGAAATCACGTCGATCCCTCACTTCATTAGCCAGGCTGTCATGAAAACAGCCCGTTTCCAGGAAGGGCTGCGTGGAAGCCAAAGTGAGTGTCTTGTCCAGTGCTTGAACCTGACTAACGTGTCTGATCAGTATAATTTGTCTGACATTCTTCCTTCCCGACTTGCGTGGTGATTTGAATTAAGGTGCAGAAGATTTGTCAACCTCACTCTCTCATCCTGAGCTGTTTTTGGCCTGTGGCAAGTCATTAGTGAGACTAGAGATATCACAGATTTTTCCTCTGGGTTTACTCCTTGAGTCTTTCCTGTAATCATGTATTTTGCAAGGCGTCGGTGTAAAACACATATAGATAATGGCTCAGTGATGACACCAGAAAAAAAAAATACCTACATCACTGCCACAAGACCTTCGCATTCATAAAAAAATGAATGAAGACAACTAACAAATACAACATAAATCAAGGCATGCTCATTTGACATCATGCCTTGTCTTTTGTTGTGATTTGTTAGTTGTCTTTGTCCCTGACGAAGACCTGTTGGCTGTAATGTAGGTATCAAATTGTTTTTTTTGTTGTCCTAGTGGGGGTCACTGAGTCATTACCTATATGCGTTTTTATAGAAGATATTGAAAAGAACAGAATGTTTTGGACACAGGGTGTAGTGTGTTGATAGGTTTGAGCAGCTGAGCATCTCAGAAAAGTATTAGTATTGAGCAGATGAGTATAAACTATGTTCCATCCATACATTTTTATATACTTAACTAGATTACTTGATGAACTGTTCCCTGTACTTCTGCTTATCCCAGCAATATCCAGATTGCCGCATGACCATGCCTGTAGATGGGTGTGTGTACTAATTTTTCTCAGTGTCTGCACCATAGCTAGCACACTGTCTTCGGCACACCAGATTGTGTTTTGTATTTTAGGTTGTCTCCCATAGCCTTTCCATCTTCCGGTGGTGACTGCAAGGCAGCAGGTATGTTTGTTTGCCAAGGTTTCCTTCCCCGTGGCTAGAGATATTTCAGTTGGGGCAACAGTGCCACCTTCTGGGATACATTGCTGTTTGTCGGCGACTGCTTATTCGTCCAGTTATAGCTGGCTTAGATCACAACTGATACACCATATCTGGGGAGTCGTTCCACCATCCCCCACCTGTGAACGCACCTGGTTGGGGACTGTTGCCCGATCATCCGCCACCTGTGAACGCACCTGGTTGGGGTCGGTCGCCCCTGTCCTCCAAGCAGCAATAGATATCCTGGGCTAGATAGAGGTCCAGTGGGTAATAATCTTTTATTTTGACATATCACATTTGTTTTATGGAAGAACAAAGGGGTCTGTCACCACTTTGGAGGTTTGTTCTGTTGTGTTTTTCCGCCTCTTGGGTTCTAGATTGTTGTCAACGTCACCCAATGTTAATATTTTCTTCTGAACATGTGGCTTGCCCACTGATGTTTTACCTTGCTTGTATTAACAGCTGTATCATTCATCAGTGATAATTGTCGTTGGTTGTAAAGATTCTGCATGCGTTGGTTTCAGAGAGTAAGTTTGGCCATGTCTCTCTCTCTCTCTCTCTCTCTCTCTCTAGGGACACATGAGTCACTGTTTGTTTCCAATTGCTTTTATTACATCCCAACTTTCCTATATTAGATGGGAAAACAAGAATTGAAAAGGCAGAAGTGACATTCGTGGCACTAAACACCAAATGGGGATCCAGAGAAATAATCATTCCGAAGTTAGAATACACAACACCAGTGTCGAGTTGCTACCGTTGTATGGAGCAGAAATATGGAGAACGACCAAGACGATGTAACAAAGACTACAGTCCTTTGTTTAACAGATGTCTGTGAAGGATAATGAGAATAAAGTGACAGAACATGTGAGGAATGGAGCCAACACCAGTGTCGACTAGTGCTGTTGAATTTTTATGGATCCTGGACATTTCATTAAATATTTTTATAGAAGAATGTAGTTTCTTTATATTTCCTTTGTTCAGCGACTTGACCACATTTTGATGGAATCCCCTCTCCTTTTTTTTTCTTTTATGTAACAGGTTTGCCTCTCTATGTTCTACTAACGGAGGTACGCCCTTTCCACCCAAGACCGTAGTCTTTTAAGCGATATCAGGACGTATTAACTAGTGCTTGGATGCATGTGTGTACCTACGATAGTGAGGGCAGCATTCCTAGTGGTCAAACCCAACCATAATGCAATGGGAGGGTCTCACCCTGAGTGTATATGTTAGTATGTGTGTATGTATGAAAGGTTATAAATATAAGCCCTCAGTGATTATCCGTATGCCAACTGAATCTTGAGAAATGGTCCGTCAATTTACTACTCGACCATGTCACCGAATTCTTCGTCGCAGTGTGTCAAAGCGCTGATGACCAAAAAAACCTCTTAATATAAATCAAAGCTTATACCGAAAAGCTTGGTTTTTGTATATTAGCTTGTTTACCTGTCTCTCCAACCCAGATCAATAGTACATTTTCAGAATAAGAAGTTGTTGATATCACTCGTACTGAGTTGGGTGCTCTTGACAACTTACTTTGGTGGTGAGTTACAGTGGCTTTCCTCACATCCCGAGGTTCCTTGAACAACCCTCCGGCTCTTCACTAAGGTCGCTACTATGGGGATAGTCAGAACAGGAAGATATTTATGGGATATTAATGTTATTATACACATTGCCTACCGGTTATTTTCTTGATTATCTCCCCTCATTAAATATATATTTGCTTTGTTATACAAACATACGAGGCGTGTTCAAATGAAACTGGACCAAACTGCAACAAGTTTATGGTGACAAAAGTATATAGGAGACAACAGTGAAGAACTGGACAACGATGTTTAATGAAGGACACGAGTTAACGAAAGGTCTTCCGATGACTAGGTCAGGCGCATATTGCTGCAATAGAAGATGTCATCACCAAAATTGATGCAGAAATTCTTTTGGACGTTCACCATACTTTTATCACCATACACTGCCTGCATTCTGCGATAAATGACAACTGGTCAACATTCTTCAGTTATTAGAAACTGGATCAGTGTTCACTGATCAACTCTGGGCGGATTCAGAATCACACTCGCCATGTTTTCAATGGTCTGCTGAGGAACTATGAGTCGGAGGTAATACAATTTTGCAAACTTGATAGTTGGTATGTGCTGTTTACATCAGAAGTGACGCCATCATGTGCATTGTACGTATGTTCACTTGGTGCAGGTAGTTCCAGTTTCATTGAACATGCCTCGTATATTTGCTTAGTTTTACAAACAAGTATTGACATCCAGACAATTAACAAATGCACTGAAAATGAGAACCGCCAGTTCTTATACTTTTTCGTCTTTGCTGTATTGTGTGGAAACATGGACGATGAACAATCAGTTTGTGGTTACGTTGAAATCTTTGGAATGTAGATATACAGAAGAATGGGCAGCATCTCATAGAAGGTAAAATGAGCATATATGGAGGTCATGAAGAGAAGTACTGAAGGAGATACAAATTAGGCAAATATAACATTTTGGATACGTAAAGAGAGTAGAATTTTGACATGTGAAATAAGCGAGTAATAAGCTGCTCGAGCCTAGCTCGCTAAGCAGGAAGTCTGTCTCCCTGCTACATCCAGCTCATACCAGAGCTGGGACCAGTACATGGACATCCGCTCCTCTAGAAGTACAGGTCAACTAAGACTGGGATGAATTCTAAATGTGCAAATGTAATTATCTATTTCTTCTTCTTTTTTTTCGTACACGTTCAGCTGTCAACTTGAATAAATATAAAAGTGTCAGCTTCAGGATATTGGTATCTCCATAGAGCTTGTCCAGTGATGGCTGTTGGTATCTCCATAGAGCTTGTCCAGTGATGGCTGTTGGTATCTCCATAGAGCTTGTCTAGGGATGGTATCGGTGATGGCTGCATGTGCTTTCTTTGTTCCTGGTATGTTGGACATCTCAATGTCCATCATCTCAAACAAATTGCTACATAACCATCACTTTAAGGGTACACTAAGTGCTTTGATGCAGGCTTCAATAATGTGCCGACTCCTGTGGTAGCCATAAACTTGTTAACAAACAAGATTAAGACTAGCAGAAGGTTTGAACATCTAGATAAGTTTTTTGTTGGAAGTGTCAACCTTTTTGAGTTCATGATATTCTTAACAATGTGGTAAAATTCTCAAGGATAACCATCATTTTTTTAAAGGAGAAATGTTTTTTTCTTTTTAAAAGCAAGTATGAAGATTGTTATAAAAGTTCAATAGCTAAAATTATAATATTTTTGTTATTTTGAATATTTATGTTTTTATTTATTCACATACTTCAAATTATATATTTTATTTTATTATCATATATCTCGCGTGATCCGCCAGGGTCTTTATGTATGACAAGGACAAGAATAGCACCCCTGCCCCACAGAGAGCATGTCGTAAGAGGCGACTAACTGTGTGACATGGCATAACACAGGCCATGGTTAAGTGGTTTGTTTAGAGCAGCATAGGTGGTGCCTAACAGGCTGTGGGTCTACTTTGCTCTAGTGTTTGAGTCTGTTAAGATGGACTGGCACATCGGTTAACCACCCTCCGCGGCACTTGTCCCAACCAAGCGGAGTAATAAGCTGCTCGAGCCTATTCCGCTAAGCAGGAAATCCTCCTCCCGGCTACATCCAGCTCATATCTGAGCTGGGACTAGTACAGGGGCATCTGCCCCTGTAGAAGTACAGGTCGACTAAGAACTAAGAAGAATGTTGGACACTTTTGTAACAGACAGTCAGCAGTCATTTTGTCAGTGCCCCAGGCACTTCCATCTGAATGTCCTATTCTTAGTTTGTTGATCAACCAGTGTCTCAGTATGTTATGGCCTTTGTGGAGTATAAAGACTACTATCTGGCCACCTCTGTTGGGCTGATGTCATTTGGTTGATGACCTGTGTGATCTGCTTCCCACTTGTTCCTGTATCTACCCATGGTGATCCTCTTGGCCTCATCATAAGTTATACGGGGATCAAGATGCTGAGCAGCGCATGAGCTGCAGTGGTCAGCGACCCATAGCTGTCTGTTAGCGTCAGGGCCAGCGAAACAGAGCTGCAAGACCCTTCTACACCTCCACGCGGTGATCCTAGATAACAGACTGCAGCAGGGCAGACTGGCTAAGGAGAAGGGATCGAAGAGGGAATGCTAACCCGGTAATAGAAAAATGCTTGCTGAAATCGGATGTGTTGGACCGAAAGGTGCAAATATGGCATTCAAGCTATAAACTTCGACACAACGCATTCCGTTCTCTGGACTACATTCTGCTACTTAAGCCCTTTCAGGGTTTGGTAGCGGGAGATTGAGAACGAACGAAGCCAAGCCATAAGTTATACCTATATCAGATTGAGGTTATTTTAGATTAGTGTATTTTTGCTATTGCTTATTTGTGTGTTGCCTTAGCTGCTGCGTAGGATGATGCTGGCAGTCTGACCTTGAAAGTCGGCTCAAGGAGGGAATTACGCTAGACAATTTTATATTTTGTGTCCCTTAAAAAACCGGCTGTTGGGTGGGTTGGTATGTGCGTTGTGAAGAATTGTAGAAGTAAATACCTCTTCGTCGTTTGTTCTGAAACTCATCTATCAAGCCCTGAAAAGGACTTTGCAAGCTGCAGGATGCAGTCAGAAGAACGGAATGCGTTGTCTCGTAGTTCACAGCTTGACTTCGATATTTGCACTTTTCAGTTCGACATATCCGACTTCAGTAGACATTTTTGATTACCAGGATAGTCTACCCTCTTCGATCCTTTCTCCTTAGACAATCTGCATTGTTGCAGCCTGTTATCCAGGATCACTGTGTGACGGTGTAGAAGGATCTGGACGTCGCTGGTCCTGACGCCAGCAGTCAACATTGGGTGACTGGCTATTACATCTCATGCACTGCTTAATCCTAGAATACGATACTGGTTGTGAAATTGTTTACATCCACGATTTGTGGTGCCATGTCCTAAATGAGCTGTCTTTCAGGCTAGCGAGTCGTGTCGATAACTTTAGTTGAGTACTGCGAGTAGAGGAATGGCCATTCTCATTTGTTATAAATCATCAATGCATGTCGCTCCTTTTTGGGCATAAGCCATTGACAACCTTCCTCCAGCAAGTTTGGTTTTGAACTGCCTATTCTACCTATTGTGGAGCCACCTATCAGTGGTTAGCGCGCTGGCTTCGCATCTGAGTGGTCCTGGGTTCATTCCCCAGTTGAGGCGGTAATGTTTTTTCAGACCGCAATGGCTCCCGGGTCGACTCAGCCTTAAATGGGTACCGGTTCAGTCAGGGAAGTAAAGGCAGCGAGGGAGAGGAGATGGCTACCACCCTCATATAGCCGAGCCTTTGAAATGTGAGATCGTTAACACCTCACACCCCAATGGCAGTAATGCTATGGGATACTTTACTTTATTCTACCTATCTCCAGTTAAGATCCAGAAACCAAAGTTAGTTTTCAGTCTCTTCTCGATGTGTTTTTTTTTTCCTACCTCTCTACCTCTTCCGATGTTGATTACATGTCAGGACCTGTCTAGTCAATTTTGATGGTTATTTCCATAGTATGTGTCCTGTCCAACCTAATTTCCTACATTTTATCTGTTGCTCAACTGATCGATGTTGGCTCCCTTCCCATAGATCTTCAGTCGGTTCCCCTTATACCTCGCAGACATTTATTAACGAACGGGTTTCCTCTGCATTTCCTCTGTCGTCCTACAAGTTTCTGTTATGTACGGGAGGACTGACTTGACATTAGAATTCAACAGTCTTAATTAACTTGCTATTAGTCTTTATTGCCATGGATTTCCATATATGGCTTGGCTTGGTTCGTTCTCAATCTCCCACTACCAAACCCTGAAATGCTTTAGTAGCAGAATGTAGTCCAGAGAAAGGACTGCGTTGTGTCGTAGTTTACAGCTTGACTAGGATATTTGCACCTTTCGGTCCAACACATCCGACTTCAGCAAGCATTTTTTGAGTACCAGGTTAGCATTCCCTCTTTGATCCCTTCTCCTTAGCCAGTCTGACCTGCTGCAGCCTGTTATCCAAGATCACCGCATGGAAGTGTAGAAGGGTCTTGGCAGCTCTGGTTTGCTGGCGCTAACACTAGCAGTCAGCTATGGGTCGCTGACCACTGCAGCTCATGCGCTGCTCAGCATCTTGATCCCTGTTGGTTGGTTGGTCGGTTAGGTACATTGAGAGAAATAAATACACTGCGCTACAGCTCTATGAATTCCCGTATATTATTCAGTAACAGGAATGCTATTCTTGCCTTTCCATTGTAGCCTTTACATATGCCTCTGTATCCCATGAAGTATCAATGGTGCTTCCCAAATATGCGAAGGTGTCCGTCCACATGGCCTAGTGACTCACCTCCAAGTGTGACTGGGTCTGTTCTTAAGGTGTTGCTTTAAAACCTTGGTCGTCTTCATGTGAATATTGTGAATAGGGATCAAAATGCTGAGCAGCGCATGAGCTGCAGTGGTCAGCGACTCATAGCTAACTGATAGCGTTAGGGCCGACGAACCAGAGCTGCCAAGACCCTTCTACACCTCCACAAGGTGATCCTGGATAACAGGCTACAACAGAGCAGGCTAGGTAAGGAGAAGGAATCGAAGAGGGAAGGCGCAGCCCGGTACTAAAAAATGTCTGCTGAAGCCGGATTTGTTGGACCGAAAATGGGAAATATCGCAGTCAAGCTGTAAACTACGACACAGTGCATTCCGTTCTCTGGACTATATTCTGGTACTTGCAAAGCCCATTTCAGGGCTTGGTGGTGGGAGATTGCGAACGACCGAAGTCAATCCACATAGTGAATAGTTTCATAAAAAAAAAAAAGCTTTCGGAGCACTGCTTTCTAAGCAAACATTGTGTGATTGAATAGCAAGTTTATGAATAAACTAATTACTCACACAAATCCTGCCAAATTTTCTGCTTGAGTCTAGGCTTAAGATATAACTAGTGATCATGTATGTATTGGCAAAGCTACTCTTTGCCTTCAGTCATTAATGGCTGCGGTATGAAATGACATATGCCCCCAGGTGGTTGGTATGCTTTACGGTCATACGAGAAGCAAAAAGTGATACCATTGAAGTGGTTAGTAGAACGTTTTACAACTAAACCTGCAAGATTATGCCTCTATGAGACAACTTGTTACATACATAAGAACAAATAAACCTTTTAGATACATCACGACAAAGACAACTTGTTACATACATCAGGACAAGAAACTTGTTACATATATCAGAACAAGGACAACTTGTTACATACATCAAAACAAGGACACATTGTTACATACGTAAGAACAATTTACAACTTATTACATATATATCAGACCAAAGACAACTTATTACATACATCAGACCAAAGACAACTTGTTACATATATCAGAACAAAGACAACTTGTTACATATATCAGACCAAAGACAACTTGTTACATATATAGGAACAAAGACAACTTGTTACATATATCAGACCAAAGACAACTTGTTACATATATCAGACCAAAGACAACTTGTTACATATATCAGACCAAAGACAACTTGTTACATATATCAGACCAAAGACAACTTGTTACATATATCAGACCAAAGACAACTTGTTACATATATCAGACCAAAGACAACTTGTTACATATATCAGAACAAAGACACCTTTTTACATATATCAGACCAAAGACAACTTGTTACATATATCAGAACAAAGACAACTTTTTACATATATCAGAACAAAGACACCTTTTTACATATATCAGAACAAAGACACCTTTTTACATATATCAGAACAAAGACAACTTGTTACATATATAGGAACAAAGACACCTTTTTACATATATCAGACCAAAGACAACTTGTTACATATATCAGACCAAAGACAACTTGTTACATATATCAGAACAAAGACAACTTGTTACATATATCAGAACAAAGACAACTTGTTACATATATCAGACCAAAGACAACTTGTTACATATATCAGAACAAAGACAACTTGTTACATATATCAGACCAAAGACAACTTGTTACATATATCAGAACAAAGACAACTTGTTACATATATCAGAACAAAGACAACTTGTTACATATATCAGACCAAAGACAACTTTTTACATATATCAGAACAAAGACAACTTGTTACATATATCAGAACAAAGACAACTTGTTACATATATAGGAACAAATATATGACCTTTCTATTTAGAGGTGAACGTTTATAGCATCCATAACAACATACAACATTTCCAGGAAATGTGTCTTACGACCATAAGGAAAGAAGCTGCTCAACTATTGACTATCATAGTACACAAAATGGCCAACGATAGATAAAACAACACCTGGTACAGGCAGGTGTGTTTATCCCTAATGCCACAGGTTTGTCGGCTCGGCACTCGATACTGTTTGCCACCAAATGCAATATACAATGTAATCAGTCACACGTAGTCTGTACATGAAAGCTATTTGACAATATCACAGCAAATGGCGATGACCTTGACTTGAGTTAACCTTTATCCGTTGATCGATTTCCATCCGGTATAAGCTATCATATTCCTAAATTCATCATGCAAATTTGTCTTATTAGCGCCCTCTCGAGCTTTCGTTAAAATTCCTCAAGAATCGATAGAGCGGGTGAGCGTATCCGTCTTTCGTTCCCTCACTCCCCATCCACTAGTCCAACCTCGTATAGTACTATATACGATATGACTTGGTAACAGCTTTAGGTATGTGTACTGTCTAGGCGGCCGTATTTTGTGTCCGTTCATCTTCTGTCGGTTAGAGAGGCTTCTTCTCACGGTTAGAGAGGTTGATTCTGGTGGTTAGAGAGGCTGCTTCTGGTGGTTAGAGAGGTTGCTTCTGGTGGTTAGAGAGGCTTCTTCTCACGGCTAGAGAGGTTGCTTCTGGTGGTTAGAGAGGTTGCTGCCAACGGCAATGGTTCATCTTCTGGTGGTTAGAGAGGTTGCTTCTCACGGTTAGAGAGGTTGCTTCTGGTGGTTAGAGAGGCTGCTTCTGGTGGCTAGAGAGGTTGCTTCTCACGGTTAGAGAGGTTGCTTTTGATAGTTAGAGAGGTTGCTTCTGGTGGTTAGAGAGGTTGCTTCTGGTGGTTAGAGAGGTTGTTTCTCACGGTTAGAGAGGTTGCTTCTGGTGGTTAGGTTGATTCTGGTGGTTAGAGAGGCTGCTTCTGGTGGTTAGAGAGGTTGCTTCTGGTGGTTAGAGAGGCTTCTTCTCACGGTTAGAGAGGTTGCTTCTGGTGGTTAGAGAGGTTGCTGCTAACGGCAATGGTTCATCTTCTGGTGGTTAGAGAGGCTGCTTCTGGTGGTTAGAGAGGCTGCTTCTGGTGGTTAGAGAGGTTGCTTCTGGTGGTTAGAGAGGTTGATTCTGGTGGTTAGAGAGGCTGCTTCTGGTGGTTAGAGAGGTTGCTTCTGGTGGTTAGAGAGGTTGCTTCTGGTGGTTAGAGAGGTTGCTTCTGGTGGTTAGAGAGGTTGCTTCTGGTGGTTAGAGAGGTTTTTTCTCACGATCAGAGAGGTTGCTTCTGGTGGTTAGGTTGATTCTGGTGGTTAGAGAGGCTGCTTCTGGTGGTTAGAGAGGTTGCTTCTGGTGGTTAGAGAGGCTTCTTCTCACGGCTAGAGAGGTTGCTTCTGGTGGTTAGAGAGGTTGCTGCCAACGGCAATGGTTCATCTTCTGGTGGTTAGAGAGGTTGCTTCTCACGGTTAGAGAGGTTGCTTCTGGTGGTTAGAGAGGCTGCTTCTGGTGGCTAGAGAGGTTGCTTCTCACGGTTAGAGAGGTTGCTTTTGATAGTTAGAGAGGTTGCTTCTGGTGGTTAGAGAGGTTGCTTCTGGTGGTTAGAGAGGTTGTTTCTCACGGTTAGAGAGGTTGCTTCTGGTGGTTAGGTTGATTCTGGTGGTTAGAGAGGCTGCTTCTGGTGGTTAGAGAGGTTGCTTCTGGTGGTTAGAGAGGCTTCTTCTCACGGTTAGAGAGGTTGCTTCTGGTGGTTAGAGAGGTTGCTGCTAACGGGAATGGTTCATCTTCTGGTGGTTAGAGAGGCTGCTTCTGGTGGTTAGAGAGGCTGCTTCTGGTGGTTAGAGAGGTTGCTTCTGGTGGTTAGAGAGGTTGATTCTGGTGGTTAGAGAGGCTGCTTCTGGTGGTTAGAGAGGTTGCTTCTGGTTGTTAGAGAGGTTGCTTCTGGTGGTTAGAGAGGTTGCTTCTGGTGGTTAGAGAGGTTGCTTCTGGTGGTTAGAGAGGTTGCTTCTGGTGGTTAGAGAGGTTGCTTCTGGTGGTTAGAGAGGTTTTTTCTCACGATCAGAGAGGTTGCTTCTGGTGGTTAGGTTGATTCTGGTGGTTAGAGAGGCTGCTTCTGGTGGTTAGAGAGGTTGCTTCTGGTGGTTAGAGAGGCTTCTTCTCACGGTTAGAGAGGTTGCTTCTGATGGTTAGAGAGGTTGCTGCTAACGGCAATGGTTCATCTTCTGGTGGTTAGAGAGGTTGCTTCTCACGGTTAGAGAGGTTGCTTCTGGTAGTTAGAGAGGCTGCTTCTTGTGGCTAGAGAGGTTGCTTCTCACGGTTAGAGAGGTTGCTTCTGGTGGTTAGAGAGGTTGCTTCTGATGGTTAGAGAGGTTGATTCTGGTGGTTAGAGAGGTTGCTTCTCATGGTTAGAGAGGTTGCTTCTGGTGGTTAGAGAGGTTGCTTCTCACGGTTAGAGAGGTTGCTTCTCACGGTAATGGTTCTTCTGGTGGTTAGAGAGGTTGCTTCTGATGGTTAGAGAGGTTGATTCTGGTGGTTAGAGAGGTTGCTTCTAATGGTTAGCGAGGTTGCTTCTCATGGTTAGAGAGGTTGCTTCTCATGGTTAGAGAGGTTGCTTCTGGTGGTTAGAGAGGTTGCTTCTCACGGTTAGAGAGGTTGCTTCTCACGGTTATAGAGGTTGCTTCTCACGGTTAGAGAGGTTGCTTCTCACGGTTAGAGAGGTTGCTTCTCACGGTTAGAGAGGTTGCTTCTCACGGTTAGAGGTTGCTTCTGGTGGTTAGAGAGGTTGCTTCTCAGGGTTAGAGAGGTTGCTTCTCACGGTTAGAGAGGTTGCTTCTGGTGGTTAGAGCGGTTGCTTCTCACAGTTAGAGAGGCTGCTTCTGGTGGTTAGAGAGGCTGCTTCTGGTGGTTAGAGAGGTTGCTTCTCACGGCAATGGTTCGTCTGCAAAATATACAGCCAAAGACGCCCAATCACTTCCACGTACATGTATGTCTCCATGGACACGTGCTGTTTTCGTGGCACCCTGGTTAACGAGGTAGAGGATCGACAGTCTCTACGTAGTAGTGTGAGATGGTGTCAATAATAGTACAGTCTCCTGGAGGACCCCGTTCCACCTTCACCAGCAACCTCGGTATGTGAGGGAAGCTATTGGAACCCGCCACTGAACGCCCTTTTCAGGGGGCACAAAGGAGTATTCTTGCTTATTGTGAGCTTTCAACAACAACCGCTCCCAGATATCTTCTTCCTTTTCATCTTCTTCTTCATCTTCTTAGTCGTTCTCAATCTTCCGCTACCAAACCATGAAGAGGATTTTGCAAGTTGCATAATGGAATCCAGAGAACCACAATGTGTTGTGTCATAAGTTTACAGTTTGGCTGCAATATTTGCACCTTTTGGTTCAACACATCCGACTTCAGCATGGCATTTTTTTGCACCGGGTTGCCTTCCCTCTTCTATATCTTCTCCTTAGCGAGTCTGAGTACCGGGTTGCGTTCCCTCTTCGATCCCTTCTCTTTAGCCATACTTCCCTCTTCGATATATTCTCCTTAGCCAGCCTGTCCTCTTCGATCTATTCTCCTTAGCCAGTCTTCCCTCTTCGATTCTTTCTCCTTAGCCAGCCTGTCCTCTTCTATCCCTTCTCCTTAGCCAGCCTTCCCTCGTCGATCCTTTCTCCTTAGCCAGTCTGGGTACTGGGTTAGCCTTCCCTCTTTGATCCTTTCTCCTTAGCCAGTCTACTCTGTGGCAGCCTGTAATCCAGGATCACCGTGTGGGGGTGTAGAATGATCTTGGCAGCTCTGGTTCGCTGGCCCTGGCGTTAGCAGTCAGCTATGGGTCGCTGACCGCTGCAGGCCATGTGCCACTCATGTATCTGATCATCGTAATGACAGTGACCTCCTCAGTGCGAAGTTCAGTTTTCTAAGGTTGGGCGACAGCACTATAGCTGGGCTCCCTCTGACCGTGTTAGGCGTCGCATGGCTTTCTGCGCTGGACAGTTTTGTGGGACATGTTCCAGGTGTCTGGATTCGCTACCAATGTCAAAACTGGGCATTAACATCAAATGAAAAACGCTACATCGTAACAACAGAAATGAAATGCCTGCCAAAAATTGTGGGTGTAACAAGGAGAGACATGATGAGAAACGATGAGACCAGGAGACTAGTGGGAACAACAACAGTATTAGGCTGCAATAAAAGACAGCAACTAAAATGTTTTGGCCACGTAGCAAGACTGCCACTACACAGCAACGTCTCCCCCCCCCCCCCCGCCTCCACCACCTTCAACAAGCAGTGCTATCTGGTTGATCCTGCCAGTAGTCATATGCTTGTCTCAAAGATTAAGTCATGCATGTCTAAGTTCACACTGTCTCACGGTAAAACCGCGAATGGCTCATTAAATCAGTCGAGGTTCCTTAGATGATACCTGGTATATTTTCTACCACCTCTGGAAATTTATGCTGCCTCCAGGTAGGTTTTCGTACAGTAGGGATGGGCTTTGGTGTTGTTAGTGAGTTCATGGGGTCTTCGTGCATCTTTGCTTTGGCTATTTCTGCAAAGTTTCTCCGCTTTAGTTTCCCATTTCCGAAATTGTTTAGTCTCTGGTCCATTGGATGGTCAGTCAGTCTTCTGAGTTTCTCTGATTGCTGCTGGGCTCTGCAGTCTCTTCTGTCGGTCATGGATTGCAGATTTGTAATCTTTTCAAGTTCTACTATTGGCGTTGACTTCATGCCTCCTGTTATAACTCTTGTGGCTTGGTTTTGGAGTTTGCTAATTTTATCGAAGTTCGCCTTTGGTGCTGTTGTCCATGCCGCAATGCCATACTCGAGAACTGGTCACTCTTCCAGTGTAGTTTCTTTAGTATACTTTGGTCTGCTCCCCAGCTTGTGCCAGCAAGTTTCCTCATGATTGCCATTCTTTCTCTGGCTCTCATTCGGTTTCTCTCGATCTGACTTTTCCATGTCATGCGCCGATCAAATGTGACTCCCAGGTAGTTTGGGTTGTCATTTGGCCGCAGGTATTTGCCGTTGAGACTTAATTTTGTGTTTTGGGGTTTGTTTGATAGCGAGAATATTGTACATGTCGTTTTTTCCTCGTTTATTTTGACCAGCCATGAGTTCGCCCACTCTTCCAGCGATGTTAGGGCCTGCTGCATCCGATTTCTTGCTATGGTGAGATTCTTTTCAGAGATTTACATAGCCAGATCGTCTGCAAACATTGAGCTATGGACTCTTCTTGGTATATTCTCTGTGATGTTATTTATATACATCAGGAAGAGTGTGGGTGACAGTACTCCCATTTGGGGTACTCCCTGCTCAAGTGTCACCTTTTTGCTCATCTGCCCTTGTACTTGAACTCTGGCCGTTCTGTTTTTGAGGTAGTGATTGATCCATTTGTACATTTTGCCACAATCTTCACTTCTTCTTAGCTTGACTTTAAGTCCCTCTTTCCAGACTTTGTCAAATGCCTTTTCTAGGTCCACCCAAACCGCTACTGTGTGTTTTTGTTCCTGGTAGGCATCCTCTATTTCCTGGGCTATGAGGATGACCTGATCCTCAGTGGATCTGTGCTGTCTAAAGCCTGCTTGCTGTGGAATTAGTATGTGTTTTTCTTCCAGATGCCACATCAATCTGGTGTTTATCATACGTTCCATCAGTTTGCCTACGCAGCTCTGTAGGCTGATAGGTCTGTATCCATTTGGATCTGTTTTGTCTTTTCCTTTCTTTGGTACTGGTACGAATACTGTGTCTTTCCATGCCTGGGGTACAATACCCCTTTTCCAGCTTTGGTTCAGGACTGATAGTAGTTTCCTCTTTGCTGTTTGGCCCTGCTCTTTGACTCCAGTAGGGAGATCAAGGACTCCAGCTGTCTAGTAGTTGGTGACTTCAACAGCCACTCGAAGAGATAGGGATATTCGGACACAGACAACAGAGGTGATGAAGTGGAAGATTGGGAGATAGACACAAATCTCTATCTTATCAATAGGCTGGAGGATAGCCCTAGCTTCTATTCTAGAACATGGCATACCACCTCTGCTCCAGACTTGGCCTTTTCCACGGTGGATATTCACCACAAAATAGATCGCCAGGTGCTAAACCACTTGGCAGGTAGCGACCACAGGCCAATTAGGCTAGAAGTTGATATGGAAGTAGGCCCAAATGAAATAAAACCGCTCCCACGTTGGAATTATAAACGAACAGACTGGGACAGATTTGCAATCCTGACAGATGGGCTGTGTGAAACCATCAACACACGGAATAACAACATGAAACCCATGGTGGAAAGCCTAAGGAAAGCAATAATGCAAGTAGCCACTGAAACCATCCCAAGAGGGGCAAGGAAAAACTACAGGCCGTATTGGAATGATAAATTCCAGAAAGCGGTAGATGAAGTCTCAAATGCTAGGAACATGGCAGAGAGAGAACAATCTATGGAGGCAAATATCGCCCTCAAAGCCATCACGGCGAAATACAAATACACTCTAAACCAAATAACAAGAGAAAGCTGGAAAAACAAAACAGAAAGCCTCAATTTAGATAAACAAGGGAACAAACTATGGAAGTTAGTCAGAGCGATGAATGACGAAACTCCATCAAACTAACAAATTACCATCAAACAGGGTGACAACATGCTCACTGGAAAAAAGCTGCAAACGCCTATATAGAGCATTATGCCAGAGCAAACCACATTGATGTTCCTACAAATAGGCATACAGACATTATTGAAGAACAAAAGAGCCACGACAACATCAATAGGGCACCAGAGGAACACATGATGGCAAAACTAACAATGAATGAAATGGAAGAGGCCATGAGAACTCTAAAGAAAAAGAAATCGCCCGGAAAAGATGGCGTAACAAACGAAATGCTGATGGGGTTGGGCCAAACAGCAAAGAGGAAGTTACTATCAGTCCTGAACCAAAGCTAGAAAAGGGAAATTGTACCTCAGGCATGGAAAGATGCTGTAATTATACCAGTACCAAAGAAAGAAAAAGACAGAGCAGATCCAAATGGATACAGCCCTATCAGTCTACTGAGCTGTGTAGGCAAACTGATGGAGCGTATGATAAACACCAGACTGATGTGGCATCTGGAAGAAAAACACATACTAATTCCACAGCAAGCAGGCTTTAGACAGCACAGATCCACCGAGGATTAGATCACTCTCATAGCCCAAGAAATAGAGGATGCTTACCAGGAGAAAAAACACACAGTAGCAGTTTGGGTGGATCTAGAAAAGGCATTTGACAAAGTCTGGAAAGAGGGACTTAAAGTCAAGCTACGAAGAAGTGAAGTTTGTGGGAAAATGTACAGATGGATCAGCCACTACCTCAAAAACAGAACAGCCAGAGTTCAAGTACAAGGGCAGATGAGCAAAAAGGTGACACTTGAGCAGGGAGTACCCCAAGGGGGAGTACTGTCACCCACACTCTTCCTGGTGTATATAAATAACATCACAGAGAATATACCAAGAAGAGTCCACAGCTCCATGTTTGCAGACGATCTGGCTATGTGGACCTCTAAAAAGAATCTCTCCATAGCAAGTAATCGAATGCAGCAGGCCCTAACATCGTTGGAGGAGTGGGCGAACTCATGGCTGGTCAAAATAAATGAGGAAAAACAACATTTACGATATTCTCGCTTTCAAACAAACACCAAAATAAGTCTTAACGGCAAATACCTGCGGCCAAACGACAACCCAAACTACCTGGGAATCACATTTGACCGGCGCATGACATGGAAAAGTCAGATCGAGAGAAACTGGAATGAGAGCCAGAGAAAGAATGGCAATCATGAGGAAACTTGCGTGCACAAGCTGGGGAGCAGACGAAAGTATACTAAAGAAACTGTACACTGGAAGAGTGAGACCAGTTCTCGAGTATGGCATTGCGGCATGGGCAACAGCACCAAAGGCGAACTTTGATAAAATTAACAAACTTCAAAACCAAGCCATGAGAGTTATAACAGGAGGCATGAAGTCAACGCCAATTGTAGAACTTGAAAAGATTACAAATCTGCAATCCATGACCGACAGAAGAGACTGCAGAGCACAGCAGCAAGCAGAGAAACTCAGAAGACTGACAGACCATCCAATGCATAAGAGACTAAATAATTTCGGAAATGGGAAACTAAAGCGGCGAAACTTTGTAGAAATAGCCAAAGCTAAGATGAGCTAAGACCCTATGAATGCATTAACAACACCAAAGCCCATCCCTACTGTACGAAAACCTACCTGGAGGCAGCATATATTTCCAGAGGTGGTAGAAAATATAACAGGTATTGGAAAAAAGAACATCCAGACTGAAAACGAAAGAAGAGACATAACCCTGAGGTACATAACGAAAAACTACCCAAGCATGGGCTGGACCCATGCATTCACCGACGGTTCTGTAACAAACACAACACAGAACGGAGGGGCTGGGGTATTCCTGAGCCTACCAAATGGTCGAAAAATAACACTGTCAGTGGCAACTGGAAAATACTCATGCAATTTCAGAGCGGAGGCAGAGGCACTGAGGGCTGCAGTAGAAGAAATGGTGACAGGTAAAAGAAATGAAAGCCATATAGTCCTGTTTACAGATGCCCTGGCCGTAGTCACAGCACTAAAAACCAGAAAAATACTGAACTTAATGATTTAAGAGCAGTACTCTGTCAACTATGCCAGCCGTCCGCACCAAAAAGAGTAGTGGTACAGTGGGTTCCATCCCATTTTAACATCCAAGGCAACGAGGAGGCAGACAGACTGGCAAAAGAAGGTGCAAGACTACCACAACCAGACCCTAGTGTGACCTACGAAGAGTCAAAGGCTTATTAGAGCTAGATACATGACCAAATTGGAAACAGTACATACTGGCTACACAAAAAACGATGCCTATTACCAGTTGAACAGAAGAGAGCAGGTCGTGGTCTTCAGACTTCGCATTGGCCACAATAGACTGAGGTACCATCTATTCAATAAACTGAAGATAGGTGGCACTGACGAATGCTCGTGTGGTACCAGGAAAATGACCTCTGAACATTTGCTGCAAAACTGCCCGACATACGAGGATCAGAGAAAGCACATGTGGCCATCACCAGTGGCAACACTAGACAAGCTCTATGGCAGTGTCGACAGCCTCAGGATGACCGCTGATTTTTTTGAAAAAATACAGGTTGACGTCTGACAGCGTAGGAATAAGAAGAAGAAGATACAACAGATTCCAAGCCAAGGGCAGACCACGAAAAAGGTGGCTTACAGAAATATCTGAGGCAGTATATGTTGTTGTTCATGAGGCACACAGTCTAGCTCGTTATAGAGATCTCTCCATAACCTGACGCTGAAAGGCATAAAATAAAAGATCAGTTCAGTTCAAGTGCCTTCTCGGCATCGAAGGTCGGCTACAATGGATCTCCAGCGTACTCTTTCTCTTGCTGTAATGGTGCAACCTGAATCGCTTTTTCCAGTCCATCTCCTGATGTTAGACATCCATTTATAGTTATGTCTCCCTCTTGCCTTCCACCCTATCCTCTAGTGTGGTCTTCAACAAGGAGGTATGTTCTGTTATATGAGCATAATATCTTAACTGTCTAACCCTGATTTCGTTCATTAATTCCATTTTCACAACCAACCCCTTCAATACCTCCACATTATGTTTTCTGATCTTTCCTAGAAATGCGACCCAATCTTCTACACATTTCGAAGGCTTCAATACTATTTTCCTTGTCCTTGCTATTCTGTCTTGTGTCTATCTTCTCCGCGGTCTGCCTCTGCTCCGCTTTCCAGACACCATACCCTTCAGCATCGTCCTCTCCAGGCCATTATGACGTTTGATGTGGCTAAAATATTTTAGCTTTCTGGACAAGATATTGTTTACTAAACAATTTGTCTTGACATCCAGTTCTTTTAGGGTATCTGCATTTTTCCTTGTCGCTTTCTATGGTATTCTGAGCACTTTCCTGTAGCATTTTAAGTTCAATAGATTCAATCCTTTTCCACTAGACAAGCTCTATGGCAGTGTCGACAGCCTCAGGATAACCGCTGCTTTTTTAGAAAAAATACAGGTTGACGTTTGACAGCGTACGAAGAAGAAGAAGAAGAAGAAGACAAGCCATTTCTTCAGTGTTTGTGTGGTGGTCTACGTTTCACATCCGTACATTGCCACCGGGAAGATGCGAGTTCGCAGGATCTTTACGTTCGTCATGTTATTATCGTTCTGCCATAAGTTTTTCATTTTATTTAAACTCTGCATTGCCATAGCCATTCTACGTCTTACTTCAGGCAATCGCCATTATTGCTTATAATTGAGCCGAGCTACTCAAAACTTGTGACTTTCTCCTATTGGTCAAGAATAACTTTAGGTTTCTGTTTTTTGGAAACAAGCGTTTTGTCTCCTGTGTTATTTTCCATGTCTACTTTGGGTGGTTCGTGATTTTCAAATTCAGTGAGCGCGTCTTACTTCCCCACATGGCTGCCTAATTATGCATCTTGTTTGAAGACAGGTCATTCGGGGATCGGTCATAATTTGATAGATTAACCGGTTTCACTAGCAGTTGCTGTGTGCACTATTTGAGCTCTATAGGTCAGTGCTCTTGAACCTGTTCATACCTGGCGTCCACTTCTAGAATTTTCCTGAGGGCAAATCTTCCTTACCGTCCACTAAAATCTAATTTTAAGAAAATTCCGCGATCCTCCATAGAGTCTGTGTATTTTGCATGTTTAATCATCATTTAGCATCTACTTTGCAGATTGCCGCTCCCATCACATCCCGTTTCGAAGAAACTCGATCTCTTGCCAAATCTCCAGCCTGCTCCAGAGTCATGCCCGAGCATTCCTTGACATCTTGGTGCCATCGCGTTCTTGGTCTGCCTTTGCATTTTTTTTATCCGGCGCCATACCTTCCATTACCGTTCTTTCAAGAACCGTTGTCTGTTGAATTTATGAACCAGTTCTGTTTGATGTCCAACTTTTATCGAATGTCTATTCTTACTTTTTTCGGTCCTCGTTATTCAGTCCCCATTATTCGGAGGACCTTTCAATAACATTTCGACTCGAAAGACTTGATTCTTTTCTTTGAAGTTGTAGGCAACTGTCCTTATTTCACAGCCATTGAAAAGTGCAGGTTCTCAAAATTGCCTCTTGTGTTCGTTTGCTGGTATTTAGCGATGTTTCCTGAGGTTATGTTTTTGGTACACTCAGTCAAACTGTGTCCTGACCACATCTTAATGTTGTCTGTCCATCTGTCCCTCACCAGGCTGGTACACTCAGTCAAACTGTGTCCTGACCACATCTTGATGTTGTCTGTCCATCTGTCCCTCACCAGGCTGGTACACTCATTCAAACTGTATCCTGACCACATATTGATGTTGTCTGTCTCTCACCAGGCTGGTACACTCAATCAAACTGTATCCTGACCACATCTTGATGTTGTCTGTCTCTCACCAGGCTGGTACACTCAGTCAAACTGTATCCTGACCACATCTTGATGTTGTCTGTCCCTCACCAGGCTGTTACACTCAGTCAAACCGTATCCTGACCACATCTTGATGATGTCTGTCCATCTGTCCCTCACCAGGCTGGTACACTCAGTCAAACTGTATCCTGACCACATCTTGATGATGTCTGTCCATCTGTCCCTCACCAGGCTGGTACACTCAGTCAAACTGTATCCTGACCACATCTTGATGTTGTCTGTCCCTCACCAGGCTGGTACACTCAGTCAAACTGTATCCTGATCACATCTTGATGTTGTCTGTCCATTTGTGCCTCACCAGGCTGGTACACTCAGTCAAACTGTGTTCTGACCACATCTTGATGATGTCTGTCCATCTGTCCCTCACCAGGCTGGTACACTCAGTCAAACTGTATCCTGACCACATCTTTATGTTGTCTGTCCATCTGTCCCTCACCAGGCTGGTACACTCAGTCAAACTGTATCCTGACCACATCTTGATGTTTTCTGTCCCTCACCAGGCTGGTACACTCAGTCAAACTGTATCCTGACCACATCTTGATGTTGTCTGTCCCTCACCAGGCTGGTACACTCAGTCAAACTGTATCCTGACCACATCTTGATGTTGTCTGTCCCTCACCAGGCTGATACACTCAGTCAAACTGTATCCTGACCACATCTTGATGTTGTCTGTCCATCTGAACCTCACCAGGCTGGTACACTCAGTCAAACTATGTCCTGACCACATCTTGATGTTGTCTGTCCATCTGAACCTCACCAGGCTGGTACACTCAGTCAAACTATGTCCTGACCACATCTTGATGTTGTCTGTCCCTCACCAGGCTGATACACTCAGTCAAACTGTATCCTGACCACATCTTGATGTTGTCTGTCGCTCACCAGGCTGATACACTCAGTCAAACTGTATCCTGACCACATCTTGATGTTGTCTGTCTATCTGTACCTCACCAGGCTGGCACACTCAGTCAAACTGTATCCTGACCACATCTTGATGTTGTCTGTCCATCTGTATCTCACCAGGCTGGTACACTCAGTCAAACTGTATCCTGACCACATCTTGATGATGTCTGTCCATCTGTACCTCACCAGGCTGGTACACTCAGTCAAACTGTATCTTGACAACATCTTGATGTTGTCTGTCCATCTGTCCCTCACCAGGCTGGTACACTAAGTCAAACTGTATCTTGACCACATCTAGATGTTGTCTGTCCCTCACCAGGCTGGTACACTCAGTCAAACTGTATCTTGACCACATCTAGATGTTGTCTGTCCATCTGTCCCTCACCAGGCTGGTACACTCAGTCAAACTGTATCTTGACCACATCTAGATGTTGTCCGTGCACCTGTACCTCTGCCGTCACCTGACTCTCTTCTATAACTTTCAGTAGACTGTCATGACGCTTGACATGACCAAGATATTTCCTTTCTTTGCTTTTCATTTCATTCAGAAATATTTCCTCTACCTCTACCTTCAGATCCCCAGTATTGGTTTCCTATCTTTCTAAGAAACTCGTCCATGTTATCTGAATACGCACATTGCAAAGGCTTCAATAATTATTCTCCATTTTCTCGGTTATGGTTCAGATTTCTACCTCATACAATACAACTGATTGAACATAGCATTTAATTATTCCCATGTTTAAGTTCTGAGATATCTGCTTTGACAGATGTTTATGTCTCATGATGTTAGATGTATTTTTTGCCATTACAATTCTCACCTTTTCGCATGTGCCATCCGCCGATATTAGCTGACTAAGGCATAAAGAGCTTGACGCTTGTTCGAGAATTTCTTTAAAATAAGGCGAGGCTACGCCGGCACTGTGGGTATATGGTGTAAAAAACATAAAGTGAAATAAATATGAATGGATATGGCCAGATGCCGCACCGAGGCGAAAACACAAACGAAACCTACTTACCTGGCTGGTGAGCTGTGAATTGACTTTTTCTCTGTTAAGTACCCTATCTTCGCCAGTAAATATTGCCACACCACATTTATATATTAATACCTTCTTCTATGATTCGATAGCTCATTATTGTTGTTGTTCCTTGTCCCCGATGAAGACCTATTGGTCGTAACGTAGGTTGTGTTTTCGTCTCGTATGGTCTCTGGCCATACACATATATAATTTTTCACTTTGGTTTTCCAACAATTTCTCCATATCAATCAATTTATGTATTTTTTTTCCTTCTGTTGAACACCATAACTTTGATTTACAGCCTACATTACTGGCTCCTGTTTTTGTTGTTGACATTCAGGTCACCACAAATCAGCTACTTATACTTGTCATAGTCGATAGTGTGTAACAGTTGTTTCATGGTGTTGTAGGTTTCTTTCATGTAAACTGCATATCTACGTGGAACAGATGGTAAAAGCGTTACCATTATGGAACAGCACAGTTTTTTTTAAGCTCAACTTGGACGAATCAATTATCAATCTCTAAAGGCAATCTTAATAATTGATTGGTAGCACTGCCGTCAGATCCACTTTATCAAGCAATGAGGTTCCCTGTCATTTTGAGAAATGTTGGATGTTTGTTTGGGAGGACTACGAAACACAGACAAATGCATATTCTGTTCTTTAAGACCCCTTGCTTTTTGGCGTTGCTAGATCTATAGTCCCGTCGCTAGGACGAAGCCCATAATCCTCTGCAGGTTCAATGTGACAGCCCCACAGATTCTGCATCACCTCGGCTGTCTTTGGCCAGGTTTGGCATCATATGTCTCCGTGTATCGAGCAGTCCTGTAGGATGTGTTCATGGGACTGGACTCCGGTTCCGTATGGGCAGTCACTTGTGTGTGATAGCTTGAGGTGACCCAATAGTCTGCAGTGGCCTGTTCCCAGGCGAAAGATGGTGGTTTGTTAGGTGTCTCTGGAGCTGGTGGATTGGGTCAGGTCTATTGCTCACTTCCATGTCTTTCCTCCATTTTGAGTTGTACTGATTGTGTATGATGGTATTTGCCTCTCGGTAGGACACTTCATGTACAAATTTATCAATCTTGACACCTGCTTTAGACAGACCATCGGCTCTCCCATTCCCTGTTATTCCACAATGGAATGGTAGCCACTGAAGAGCAACTGTTGAGGTTCTTTGGATTTTGTTGATCTCTGATCTGATTTCCCGAAGCATTTGTTCACCTCTGGTGTTTTATATTGTCTCTAGTAGTGATCTGCAATCTGTAAAGAATACAATCTGAGTTCGTGGGTGTTCGTCTGGTGAACATTCTTAGTGTCTGTAGGAGACTCTGCTATAAGGCTGGACAATATAACTGCAGGCTGTGCTTCAACTACTCTGCTTTACGGGTTTTCTTCTATAACCGTTGGTCGGGTAACAATTTACTGAGCTGAGTCCACTGATGCGCACTGATAATGAGAAGTGAACCTAGCACCTTTGCTCTTCAATGAATTCGGTGAGCTAAACACCACAAGCTAAATTTTCTCTCTCTCTCACTCTCTCTCTCTCTCTGTTTCTCTCCATGGCCAGCCTGCTTGAGTTAAACTTTGTCTAGTATTATATAGTCATAAGCAGTATCAGAGCTGTCCAATGGTCTCTGTGGGATGTCTGACCTAGCCATCCTCTAGTTTGGATCTACCTCCATTTAGTTGTTATTGGCACGAATCACTCTGAATTCCTTTCACTCAAAATGTCGCATCAAGACCTGCAGGCCTCTGTCTGTCACTAAATAACCCCCCAACATCCAATTCCAACACCCACCTCCCCCTTCCAGAGTCAGGGTCAGCGAACCATAGCTGTCAAGACCCTTCTACACCTCCACGCGGTGTTCCTGGATAACAGGCTGCAGCAGGGCAGACTGGCTAAGAAGAAGGAATCGAAGAGGAAATGCTAACCCGGTACTCAAAAAATGCTTGCGAAGTAGGATGTGTTGGACTGAAACGTGCAAATATCGCAGTCAAGCTGTAAACTACGACACAACGCATTCCGTTCTCTGGACTACATTTTGCTACTTAAGCCCTTTCAGTTTTTGGTAGCGGGAGATTGAGAGCGAACGAAGCCAAGCCAAGCCAGGGATAGAAGTGTGAAGCCAAGCCAAGCCAGGGATAGAAGTGTGAAGCCAAGCCAAGCCAGGGATAGAAGTGGGAAGCCAAACCTGGTTCCAAAGATGGTGTTCTGAAATCGGATGTGTCGGATGGAAAGCAGCCTCGCTCTAACCTACGACATACTGTCACAGATGTCCTTTTCGGTATGAAAGCCGAATAAGAAAAAAATAAACTTCGACACCTTAGCCTGCAGGTTGAGGCTACAGCTGGTGAGTTATATCGAAGTCTACTCAGTGGTCTCGAGGTAAGGTGTCCGCCTCGGCTGGGAGACTCAGTGGTCTCGAGGTAAGGTGTCCGCCTCGGCTGGGGGACTCAGTGGTCTCGAGGTAAGGTGTCCGCCTCGGCTGGGGGACTCAGTGGTCTCGAGGTAAGGTGTCCGCCTCGGCTGGGGGACTCAGTGGTCTTGAGGTAAGGTGTCCGCCTCGGGTGGGAGACTCAGTGGTCTCGAGGTAAGGTGTCCGCCTCGGGTGGGGGACTCAGTGGTCTCGAGGTAAGGTGTCTGCCTCGGGTGGGGGACTCAGTGGTTTCGAGGTAAGGTGTCCGCCTCGGGTGGGGGACTCAGTGGTATCGAGGTAAGGTGTCCGCCATAGGTGGGGGACTCAGTGGTCTCGAGGTAAGGTGTCCGCCTCGGGTGGGGGACTCAGTGGTCTCGAGGTAAGGTGTCCGCCTCGGGTGGGGGACTCAGTGGTCTCGAGGTAAGGTGTCCGCCTCGGGTGGGGGACTCAGTGGTCTCGGGGTAAGGTGTCCGCCTCGGGTGGGGGAATCAGTGGTCTCGAGGTAAGGTGTCCGCCTCGGGTGGGGGACTCAGTGGTCTCGAGGTAAGGTGTCTGCCTCGGGTGGGGGACTCAGTGGTCTCGAGGTAAGGTGTCCGCCTCGGGTGGGGGACTCAGTTGTCTCGAGGTAAGGTGTCCGCCTCGGGTGGGGGACTCAGTGGTCTCGAGGTAAGGTGTCCGCCTCGGGTGGGGGACTCAGTGGTCTCGAGGTAAGGTGTCCGCCTCGGGTGGGGGACTCAGTGGTCTCGGGGTAAGGTGTCCGCCTAGGGTGGGGGAATCAGTGGTCTCGAGGTAAGGTATCCGCCTCGGGTGGGGGACTCAGTGGTCTCGGGGTAAGGTGTCCGCCTCGGCTGGGGGACTCAGTGGTCCTGGGGTAAGGTGTCCGCCTCGGCTGGGGGACTCAGTGGTCTCGGGGTAGGGTGTCCGCCTCGGGTGGGGGACTCAGTGGTCTCGGGGTAAGGTGTCCGCCTCGGGTGGGGGACTCAGTGGTCTCGGGGTAAGGTGTCCGCCTCGGGTGGGGGACTCAGTGGTCTCGGGGTAAGGTGTCCGCCTCGGGTGGGGGACTCAGTGGTCTCGAGGTAAGGTGTTCGCCTTGGGTGCCGGAGGTCGCGGGTTCGAATCTCGGTGAAGATCGTGGATCTTCTGTAAAAGATGCTCTGATCTCTGGGTAGTGTTATCAGACTCTCGTGTTCAGTGTCGAGCACGTTAACAATCCATTAGCAGTTGAAAATCGAAAAGAGTAGGCTTAACGGCCGCTGCCCGGACAACATTCAAAATTATAGTTAAAGATCTACCCACAACTTATTTGTACCTTTCCCCAGGTGGTTTATTAAGAGCAGGTATAGATGGCGCCTGACTGGCTGCGGGTCTACTTAGCTGTAGTGTTGAGTCTATTAAAACACTCTCCAAGAAACTGGTTGTATACATGATCTGTAGAGTCTTCTAAGCCAGTATAAGGACGTTAAGTTAAGTAATTGTAACAGAGTTCCACCTGGAGCATGAGCGTTTAGGTCAGGAGAGATTGGGCTGGCTACTCTGGAAACAGAAAGGTTGTTTGAATGTGTACCAAGGTCAAGCACCGTCTCGATATATGGTCGACACAGGAAACGAGGGGATTAAGTAGAAGAATGTGTCGGGGGGGGGGGGGGTCGTAGCTGACCACTCTGGCGTTCTGATTTAGCGTAGTGGGGGCTGGTGACAGTCAGAGGCAGCCACGACACCTAGAGTGACAGGGATTCGGGGATAACAATCAAATAGCCACTAGTTGGAGGTAATTCCAAACTAGAGTGATGGCTAAGTCAGACAACCATTACAACCAATAGTAGCTCAATTATAAGCAACACTGGCGATTGCCTGAAGTAAGACGGAGAATGGCTATGGCAATGCAGAGTTTAAGTAAAATGAGAAACGTATGGCAGAACTATAATAAAATGGCGAACATAAAAATCCTGCGAACTCGCATCTTCCCGGTGGCAATGTATGGATGTGAAACGTAGACCACTACACAAACACTGAAGAAAAGGATTGAATCTTTTGAACTTAAAATGCTACAGGAAAGTGCTCAGAATACCATAGAAAGCGACAAGGAAAAATGCAGATACCCTAAAAGAACTGGATGTCAAGACAAATTGTTTAGTAAACAATATCTTGTCCAGAAAGTTAAAATATTTTAGCCACATCAAACGTCATAATGGCCTGGAGAGGACCATGCTGAAGGGTATGGTGTCTGGAAAGCGGAGCAGAGGCAGACCGCGGAGAAGATAGACACAAGACAGAATAGCAAGGACAAGGAAAATAGTATTGAAGCCTTCGAAATGTGTAGAAGATTGGGTCGCATTTCTAGGAAAGATCAGAAAACATAATGTGGAGGTATTGAAGGGGTTGGTTGGGAAAATGGAATTAATGAACGAAATCAGGGTTAGACAGTTAAGATATTATGCTCATATAACAAAACATACCTCCTTGTTGAAGACCACACTAGAGGATAGGGTGGAAGGCAAGAGGGAGACCTAACTATAAATGGATGTCTAACATCAGGAGATGGACTGGAAAAAGCGATTCAGGTTGCACCATTACAGCAAGAGAAAGAGTACGCTGGAGATCCATTGTAGCCGACCTTCGATGCCGAGAAGGCACTTGAACTGAACTGGACTTTTATTTTAGCACATTTCTTTCCTTTGACTTATCCAGTTATGCCTTTCAGCGTCAGGTTATGAAGAGATCTCTAGAACGAGCCCGACTGTGTGCCTCATGCACAGTATCATTCACTGCCTCAGATATTTCTGTAAGCTACCTTTTTCCTAAGCCACCTTTTCCGTCGTCTGCCTTTGGCTTTGAATCCTTTTTTTTATCTAAACAGCATTGCTTGTTGGGGGGGGGGGGGGGGGGGGTGTGTGCTGTGTTGTGGTAGGCTTGTTATGTGTCCAAAACATTTTAGTTGCTGTCTTTTATTGTAGTCTTAATATTGGTATTTTCCCCCACTTATGATATCATCGTTCCTGATTATGTTTCTCCTTGTTACACCCAATATTTTTCGCAGATATTTGATTTCTGTTGTTACGATGTAGCGTTTTTGATTTGATGTTAGTGTCCAGTTTTGACATTGGTAACGTAATGTCGGGACGGACATCGTGTTGTATAAAGCTATTTTGCTAGTTATTGTCACGTGCTTGCAATTAAGTATTGGAGTTAATTGTCCAATGATCTGATTTGCCTTATTCCATCTTTGTTGGATTTCCGCTGTAATTCTTCCGTCTGTTGATAACGTGCTCCCTAAGTATGTGAAATCTTTCACCTGTTTGATTTTCAGTTTTTTTAATGGCGATAATGAAAGTCTCCGGCTATTCTAGATATTTTCATGACCTCAGTTTTTTTTCTATCGATTTTTATGCTGTATTCTGTACGTGTTGTATGTAGTTTATCAATATTGATGCTGCAATTGTAGTTCGGAAGTTGCTAATACTGCTCGATCGTCAACAAAAAATAAATTCGTTTGAGTTTACCAATATTGCTACCTTCATTTGGATTGGCTGTTTTACAAATGTGGTCTACATATGTAATGAACAACAAAGGGGATAGCAGACACCCTTGTCGTACTCCTGATTTGATATAAGATTTTGCTGAGAGGTCGGTTATTGTTCGAACCGATAGAACAACACCAGTGTTTTCCCCAGGATTTGAATGCAAGCTCACTTAGACGACCGACATTTTTAACTTCTATAGCCGAAGCTTACACACATACCCCCCCCCCCCCCCCCCCCGATATTTCCTTTCTCCTCCTCCTCTTCCCCACCTCCCCCGAATGTGCAGATACTATTAACGTAAGGTAGAAACAACTTTATCAGTTGGATGCACGACTCACCTCGTGCTCATTGATTGGCAGTTATCACGTTCTCCGCCTCTAGTGCTCCAGGTAGGTCGAGTTTATGTATGTCCTTATCCAGTGAAATTATAACCGTGGCAAGCGTGGTTGTCAGCTGTGCTTGCCGTGTCATCGGCCCTTTAGTAGGGTTGTGTGTGTGTGAGCACTCGGGAAGCTATATCGACCTCGTGTAAGGTGAGAAACAGCGCAGTAGTTGTTTGTTGTGTGGCCATATTGTGATGGTGTCCTTACTGGGACTTCGTGGTCATCTGTTCTTGACGGATTCTTTGGAAGTTTATATTCTAGGAAAAGTTAAGTGTTTTATTGTTGTTTTCGTTATCGTCTACGTGAAGCAGGTTTTCAGACTAGAGGATGACGAAGAAGTTGATCTATTTACAGGGAAAATGCATAATTACCGAGGTATGGATTGTAAATAGCAACTGTCACACGTTGACTCTTTCGTGAGCCCTGAAAAGGGCGGTAAGTGGTGGGTGGCAGTAGCTTTTCTCACATCTCGAGCGTGCTGGTGAAGGTGGAACGGGGTCCTCCAGACTGTTGTGCTATGCTTGGCGTCATCTGCATGTCGCTCACTACTGCAGGGATCACGTCAATTCTTACATCGTTAACCATGCTTCATTGGAACAGCCTGTTTCCAGGGATAACTGCATTTAAATGAAGTGTGAACGTGGTCAGTATGTTCACCTGACCCTGAGTAACATACATTGATCAGTTTATTTAACCTGACCCTGACTAGTCTGATCAGTATGTTTCACCTGACGCGACTAAAATAGTGTAACAGCCGCTGAAGGACGGGTCTAATATATATATATATATATGTATATCATGTAGCATGTCCCTTCCATGAACGTCACTCCCATCACAGCTCGCCTGAAAGAAACTCGATCTCTTGCCAAATATCCAGCCTGCTCCAGAATCATTGGCCACGCATTCTTTGACATCTTGGTGCCATCGTCTTGTTAGTCTGCTTCTGCCTCTCTTGCCCGCCACCATACCTCTCATTACCGTTCTCTCAAGACCGTTGTGTCTTTTGATGTGGTCAAAGTATTTCAATTTTTTGGTCATGATGGAATTTATGAACCAGTTCTCCTCTATGTCCAACTCTTGTCGAGTATCTGTTTTCTTCTTTTTTTCAGTCCATGATATTCTGACGACCTGTCTATAATATTTCGACTCGAGGACTCGATTCTTTTCGTTGAGGTTTCGGTAACTGTCCATGTTTCACAGCCGTATGCATCCACGGGAAAAAACAAACAAACATAGGTCCTACAAATTCTCACTTCTGCTGTTTTGCTGATATTCTGCCACAGTTTCCTCAGGTCGTGTAACCTCTGCATTGTCATTGCCAATCTTCTTCTCATTGCCTTCGAGCAGTCGTCATTGCTGTCACTTCTGGAGCCCAGATACCCAAAGTTCATGATCTTTTCTATTTCCACACCCCAGCATTTTAATATATGTTGACTTCTTGTTTTGTCGGTCGTTATTGTCCTTCTGTTATATTTGTATATAAATCTCTTGGTACACCAAGTGCAATAATGTCCTACCTATACCGACCAAAGACAGGCAGTGTGGCCTTAGGAAGCGACCATGCTCGAAAAGCTATGAGGGACCGGCTAAGACCTGAAACGCACAGTCTCCTTCGTGAACCTCACCGGACTAGAAGCATATCATCAGTTGATCGATGAAGAAGAAGAAGGTACAATCAGATCATCAACGCTGAACTGATGGAAAAAAAACTGGACAAGTATCAGTAGAGCATGACATACGGAGCAGACGATGACGATGGACAACATCACCAGACACGCCCTGTTCTGGAATCCACAGTGGAAGAACAGTAAAGGAAGACCAAGACACTCGCGGAAAAGGGAACTGGAAGCAAATATAAAGACAGCAAACAGGATGTGGACAGAATTGACTCAGATGGCTCATGATAGGACAACTTGGCGAGTATTTGTTGAAAACCTATGCTTCACATGGAGCTGATAGGGCTTTGATTTATATATATATATATATAAATACTCTTATGTAACCAAATAGCATTCCTGTGTTAGAATGAAGAATATCTTAACAAACACCTATTTATATACCGCTGAACGTGGATATATATAACACGTTATGATCACTCAAAGGCAAAGGCCACCGTCCCTCGTAGACGATGATGGCATAATTTATTTTGCTAGCGCTATTTTTAGTAAGGATAAACTGCGCTACTTTTTATCTTCACTCTCTCATCTTGAGCCACCTTACCCAAGTGGCAGGTCAAGGACAAGACGACTAGGGGGTGACTACGAGATGCAGGGGACTCCGCATCAAGCACCCGTGAAAACGACGGCGGTGTCCGGAGTCGAACCAACACCACCTGATCACGAGGCCGACGTCTTAACTACTTCGCCACGGAATCACTGAAAGTAGCTATGTGAACAATTGTGGCAATGTGATGCTGAAAGTGGCTATGTATTAAGCAACCAGCTTAGCAGCTAATGTAACGCATAAAGTAATTATTCACAAAATGGAGAAAGTGACTACAAAGGTCACATAAAGGGGGGTATTCATACAAGGTGACGCGACAAAAAACTCCTCCCTAAATAAAAAACAACGAACAGCTTATTAATTTTATTAAAGCACTGAAACTTTTGAACAGTCTTAGTCGGCCTGTACTTCTACAGGGGCAGATTCCCATGTGAAGGTCCCAGCTCTGGTATGAGCTGGATGTAGTTGGGAGAATGGTTTCCTGCTTAGCGGGCTAGGCTCGAGCAGCTTAATACTCCGCTGTGTTGGGACAAGCGCTTACGGTGGTTGGGTAAAAGATGTGCGAGTCCATCTAAATAGACTCAAACACTAAAGCAAAGTGGACCCACAGCCTGTTAGGCACCATATATGCTGCTCTAAACAAACCACCTGACTATGGCCAGTGTTATGCCATGTCACAAAGCTAGTCGCCTCTTACGACATGCTCTCTGTGAGGCAGTGGTGCTATTCCTGTCCTTGTCATAAATTCTCTACTTTTGAATAAAGTAGATCAATTATTGATAATAACAGGGGGTATCAAGATGAGAAGTGCATGATCTGTAGAGGTCAGCGATCGAAATCTGACCTGCTACCGTCAGGGCCAGCGACCCAGAGATGCCGAGACCATTCCACACCTCCACGCAGTGATCCCTCACAACAGGCTACAACAGAACAGACTGACTATAGAGAAGGGATCGAAGATGGAAGAGCAACCCTGTACCCAAAAATGTCGAATATATCGGACCGAAAGTGCAAATTTAACAGTCAATCTGTAAACTATGACACAAGGCATTCCGTTATCCTAACTACAACCTGATACTTGCTTAACGTTTTTGAAGGCTGAAGTAGAAGAAGAAGAGGAGAATCAAAGAAAGAAATTGTGTGAAACATTCATTTGCCGATACAGATACAGGATACGTGCTATTTTTTTAGGTGCGATCGCGGGGGTATCTGCATCTTGAGTTACTCCCAATCGGCTTGCCACTGGTCCAATTTAGCTCGGGATCAGAGAGTGAGGTTGATGACCAGCGCAGTTTCTTACTAGTCATATTCCAAATACAACGCAGGTTATATCATCAAGACAAAAAAAACACCTTTTGATAGTAAGGTCGGATCATCTTCATCGGCACTCGGGACGTCCATACGAGCTCAGATCTCACCTTCAGAATGTCTGCCAGCACGTGATGACTGACGCGCTCAGATCTCACCCTCAGTATGTCTGCCAGCACGTGATGACTGACGCGCTCAGATCTCATCATGTCTGCCAGCACGTGATGACTGACCGTCTCGGTCCAGCACTGGTGAACCCGTCGTCTTTGGATCCCTGTCTGGTGGTCCTTTCACACCGCCCCTCGTTGATGATGCCATCATCGCATGTGATGGGCACACGTTCCAAATTACCCAGTTTAAACTCTGTTTTTGAGCTTCCGGTCACCTTGTATGGCACAAACGGTGGCTGGCGCTTCGTTTATGACCTTGAAAGTTGTTATTCATATCGCACCAATATGTGTGTCTATTTACTAAACTAAGTCAGTAAGTAGGTCACACAGTGAAATGGGGTAACTGATAAATGTAGTTGGTAGTTTCTAAAGATGTCACCATGTGGCAGGGGTTTTGTAATTACTGTATGTAGATGTCAAGAGCGGCAAAGATGGCGCCCTACCGGTTGCGGGTATACATTGCCATGGTGTTTTAGTTCATTATGAATGCCGCCAAGCCTCGGATTTGCCTTAAATTCACATTAGTCGTTGTTTTCCATTTGTACTGGTTCGTTTTTTTCTTTCCGTTTGTCCTGGCCTGGACATCGGTTATATGGATTAGTACTACGGTTAAACATGTCGTATTTTCACTGTCTAGTTCACATATCTGAACTTCACGAGATTGGCGCCCTTCACCCTAGCTGCATACAGCGTCGGTTTTGGTGTAAATGTGTAATTTAGGCACGACTATAATGTACTAGAACTCGGTCCGGGAGAGATGCCCAACAAAGCACTCACACCCCCTACGACCCTCTTGCGGTTATGGGAAAGGCACGACACACAACGATAGATGTCATTCGCCTCCTCTGCCTTGCGAGATATCCATTTACGGGAAAGGCTTCGGGAGTAAACCCTGAGAAAAAATTTGCATCCTGTGCTATTATCAGTCATTTCAATAAAATCTTGCCACTGGCCAAAGGTAGCAGAGTAACAGAGAGTGAGGTTGACAAAACACGCAGTTACTTCCTCAATTTAATCCAAATCACAGCGCAAGTCACCCATTTCAGGGAACACAGCAAGACAAACGACTGCCCACGCGGCTGAATAAAGAGAGTGGTCTTCATCACATGTGATGGACGAACAACATGTAGATGTCACATGCATTTGCGCATCATAGATGTACAATGGCGTCCGTGCTCATTGTCTGCATTCAAAGAACATCGTGCAGTTGTGCGCTTGTTTTGGAACAAAAATGACTTTCCACAAAAAGCTTTCACAAGGAAATGCTTCCTGTTTGCGGTGATGTGTATTTGTCGCGTAAAGCTGTGCACATCTGGTTGGATACATTTTATCAAGGACGCTTAAAGGTTCCTGATGAAGCCTTACCTGGTCGTCCTGTTGGTAGCAGAAACATCTATGTGACGGATAGAAGGAGAAGATTCAAGCTGGATGGGTTGTGACCTTTTCATTTATTTGTGGTCTTTAAGGGACGGGGTGGGCTTGTAGGGGGTGTTGCGGTTCATTTTCTTGTGATGTAGGGGGTAGGGGAATTTTCTTTTTCTTGTTGCTTGTAGTGCCTGTAGGATGGAATAGCCGCACCCATGCACAACCCTTCTTGTTGGTGGATATTGGGTCAGGGATATCTTTCAAATCTTCTTTATTGGTGGATTGGGTTAGGTCTATCGTTAAAGTCCTCCTTATTGGTGGATTGAGTCAGGTCTATCGTTAAAGTCCTCCTTATTGGTGGACTGGGTTAGGTCTATCGTTAAAGTCCTCCTTATTGGTGGATTGGGTCAGGTCTATCGTTAAAGTTCTCCTTATTGGTGGATTGGGTCAGGTCTATCGTCAAAGTCCTCCTTATTCTGACACGGTTTAACCACTCCACTTCTACCATGAGATGCAGAGACCTTTCCTTTTTCTTGTAGGAACTAACGTTTTTACAGGATGAAGATAGCCATCCCCATGCACAATCTTTCTAGTAGGATACAATATTACTATTCTTTGCTCCTATTTCAGGACCCGGTAGCACACAGATGCACTATATGAATAAAATATGAAATAACTTATGTCTTCCTATGAATCATGGTACTGGAATATTCAGGAAGAAAGAATAGATCGACTGCCACCGATCAGGTCGGACAGTGACTTTAGTACGTAGTTCCTACAAGGATACAAAGCGCGTAGGTAAAGCTTGTCGCTTATTCTGTCTCTTCTCGTTAGTTGCCCCTCTTTAACTCTTGGGTGTGTAGATAAAAGGCAAATGATACCGTTAACACGTCATGACGCATATTGAGAAATATGGTGTTAGACCCATATTTTTCTGGTGCCTATTTTTAAAAATACTGGGTTGATTCTGGAGCCATTTGCTAGAGAAATAAAATGTCCCACATCAACTGGAGGTTTAATCTAGATCGCTTGGCTGAGCAGTCAGTGCACTAGCCACTGGGCTACCGCGGATCCATTGGAAGTGTAGACCTCCACTCTTTGAGGCTGAGTCTATCGCAGTGCCGTTAACAATCGAAATAATAACTTGCATAAATTGGGGATTTCAACTATATAGCTTGGTTAGGCAGCTGGTGCACTAAGCACTGCACTATTACGGCTCACATGCTCAGTGATGTCCCTACGACCACTAACGGTTATGGGAAAGGCACGACACACAACGAAAGATGCAATCTTTCTTATTCCAGCACACCCCCCCCCCCCCCAACCCCCGCTGCCTGTTTACGGGAAAGTCTTCGGGAGTAAGTCCTGAGGAAAAATCTGCGTCCTGTACTATCTCCAATCGTATCGACAATCTTACCACTGGCCCAAGGAAGCTCAGGACGAGAGAGAGAAAGAGCGATGTTCATAAAAAGCGCAGTTTCTTCCTCATTTTAATCCAAATTGTCGCGCAAGTCATCCATTCCAGCGGACACAGCAAGAGAAAAGACTGTCCACACGGCTGAACAGAGAGAGTGGTCTTCTTCACGCGAGATAGACGAACGTCGCCTACAACGACAGTCATTGCCTTGGGACTACCTGTAAATGTTTATATAACCTATACAGTAACACTTTGTGGTGTATTCTTGTGTTCCCGGCGCCCGGAAAAGGAACACACGGTTACACTGTAACCTGCGACACACATCATTCCGCGTGTTCCTGTCACTTCAGATGATGGAGTATAGTCCCAGCACTGTATTTGGCGTATCCTAACCACCTTTAAGGGAAGCCTATGTCCAATTATTTGCAGCACGGCTTTGATAGTAATGGCTTTTAAATGGAAGACAACATTAAGGACCAACAAGGGCGAGGGCTTCAACGGCAGGATAGAAGCTAATGGTTTGGAACTCAAGTGGTTGACCATTTTAAATATCTGGGGTCGATTGTCCGAGATGAAGGATCAAAATGTGAGGTGTTGGCCAGAATAGCACAGACAGTAGCGGCGCTTGCAGGGCTTAGCAAAATCGGCAAGATAAACGGTTAGCACTATGCCCGAAAGTCAGATTAATGCGTACACTGGTCCTGTAAATATTCCTCTATGCTTGTGAGACATGGACAGTTACAGCTGACCTTCAGCGAAGGATACAGGCCTTGGAGATGAAATGTTTCCCAAGACTTTTAAACGTCACGTACAAAGATCGAGTTACTAATGAGGAAATACGAGATAGAATTAAAACAGCAATAGTGCCTTTTGAAGACCTCTTGACAACTGTCAAAAGAAGGAAAATCGTTTGGTACGGTCACATATCGAGATCAAATGGTCTTGCAAACACAATCCTCCACGGAAAGGTGCAAAGCAGACGACGAAGAGGCCGTCCCAAAAAGAGGTGGGAGGACACCATAACAGAATGGACCAATCTCCGACCAGAAGAGGCACACGAAGCGGCCGCTGACAGATAAGGGTGGCGTGGGGTTGTGAGGATGTCTTCATGTGTGCCCCAAAGACCTCACCGGTTACGGGATGACCTGACCTGAAATGGTGAGGTTGCTAGCACAATATACGCCTCCTCTTATTCAATCAGACAATCAGACGATATATAGAAATGGCTCAGCGACAGAGGAGATAGATAAAACAACACATACGCTTCGGCCGTACGAATAATAACAAACAAATCACACACCAAAACCATGATGTTTAATGCCCACAATGAGTAAGTTAACTATTTTGTGCGCCTTGAAAATGGCGTTAAGTGGCAGGTTGTAGTAGCTTTCCTCACATACTGAGCGTGCTGATGAAGGTGGGCTGCAGTCCTCCTGGCGGTTGTGCTATGCTTGGTATAATCTGTGTGACACTCAGTACTACAGGGATCACGTTGATCCACATTTCATAAGCCAGGCTGCCTTAAAAACAGTATGTTTACTGGGAACACTGCATGGAAAAGAGATAGTGGGATTGGTCTGTACATTATGCCTGACCCTGACGCGATGTCCTGGTCAGTATGTGGTGCCTGACCCTGACGCGACGTCCTGATCAGTATGTAGATCCTGACCCTGATGCGACGTCCTGGTCAGTATGTTGTGCCTGACCTTGACGCGACGTCATGGTCAGTATGTTGTGCCTGATCATGATTCGATGTCCTGGTCAGTATGTTTTTCCTGACCTTGACGCGACGTCCTGGTCAGTATGTTGTGCCTGACCATGATGCGATGTCCTGGTCAGTATGTTGTTCCTGACCTTGACGCGACGTCCTGGTCAGTATGTTGTGCCTGACCGTGATGCGATGTCCTGGTCAGAATGGTGTGCCTGACCCTGACGCGACGTTCTGGTCAGTATGTTGTGCCTGACCCTGACGCGACGTTCTGGTCAGTATGTTGTGCCTGACCCTGACGCGACGTTCTGGTCAGTATGTTGTACCTGACCCTGATGCGATGTCCTGGTCAGAAAGTTGTGGCTGACCATGCCCTAATTTAAATATGTTGTTCGACTCACCGGGAAAATCTCTATGAATCGTCATATTCCTTGGCCGACTTAATAACGGAACTTGCATGTGCTAAGTTCAATTGCGTGTTCGGGAAATAAAGATGAATATCCAGTTGGTTTCAGGGCACTATTATGTGAAAGGATCACTCTCAACAGTGATTTGTTGTGTTTTGTTCTGTGAATTTGTTTTACTTCTTGGAAACGCCACACGGAAGAGAGATAGTGGTCTTGGTCAGTATATTGTTCCTGACCCTGACGACTTCCTGGTCAGTATGTTGGACCTGAGCAGACTAGCCCCTGGTTCCCCTACAAACAAAGAAAATGTAAAATGAGCGATTTAAGTGTGCATAACTTTTGTTTGGTTTTTGTCCTGTCTCGATCACCGATGTTGTATCGACTTTTGGCCTTCAGTTCCTCTGCAACTTTGATTGATTTATTGATCAATTAATCAATACTTTTGATTTCCCTGACAAACACGGTCTTCAGTGAATACACGTCAATGGATCATATCCGTTGTCCATCCATTCAATTCCTGCCCTCGCCATGTCGTTATTCTGTTTGCCCGGGGACCAATCCGCGGGACATGTGGTGTGTGGAGACCTTGTAGAAGTTTGGGAATACGTTAGGAACTCCAAGCACTAGAGAATATAAGGCCGGACACGACACAGAAGGCTTCTACAGCCCATTAGTAGAAGACACTACACATCATGGCTGCGGACTTTACACTCTATAGTGGAAGACACTGCACGTCATGGAAACATTACTCTACACCCCATGGTAGAAGACACTACACATCGTGGTTGCGGACTCTACCCTACATAATGGAAGACACTACACCCCATGATAGAAGACACTACACTCCATGGATGCGGACTCTACACCCCATGTAGAAGACTCTACACGTCATGGCAACATTACTCTACACCCCATGATAGAAGACACTGCACTTGATGGAAGCAAGACTATACCCCATGGTAGAAGACTCTATACCTCATGGCGACAAGACTATACTCCATGGTAGAAGACTCTACACCTCATGGAAACATAACTCTTCACCTCATGGAAACAAGACTATACCTTATGGTAGAAGACTCTACACCTCATGGACACATAACTCTACACCCAATGGTAGAAGACTCTACACCTCATGGACACATAACTCTACACCCAATGGTAGAAGACTCTACACCCTATGGTGAAGGGTCTACACCCGTGGAAACATAACTCTACAGCCCATGGTAGAAGACTCTACACCCTATGGTGAAGGGTCTACACCCGTGGAAACATAACTCTACACCCTATGGTAGAAGACTCTACACCTCATGGAGACATGACTCTACACCTCATGGTAGAAGACTCTACACCTCATGGTAGAAGACTCTAACCTCATGGTAGAAGACCAGCGACTGTGTCAAATCAAATCATTTCAGGGTCAGAAGATACAGCACAGTGAATGAGCTGACAGCAGCCAGCTACCCAAGCGAACACACCGGTCGGTTGATGTAACAGATTTAGCATGTTTCAATGTTGAAAATACATTACTCCTAACTCTCGTACCCGGAAGTGCACGAGTTGCAAGAGTTTGTTTAATTGAACTTTTGGGTATGGTTAACAGTCTCCACGCTGGTGGAACTTGAGAGTGTTGAGAATCATATAGAGGGTCTGATATGCATAGTGGTTGAGCAGCAGCACTTCTAGAACAAGGTGTCTGGTTGGAAACCAATTACTTACACGATCCGGTTGACTCAGTTGTAAATGGGAACATGAATGGATGTCGAGAAAGGAAAAGTAGCAATAAAGGTGTAACATTTTAATGTAGAGCATAGGCGCTTGAAACAGTGGAGGTAGGGGCTGGCGATTGTGTTCTCTGGGAATCAAAAGTTGCCTGAATGTTGGTTGACGACCCCAGGTCACTCCAAAGTAAAGTAACGCCTATGTCGACACTAGGCCGACCATTTGTTAACCCATGTTTGTACGCTCAATAGCCTAAAATAGTCAACTCTGACAGAGGACGGCAGATCGTCACCAACGTAGATGACCCGTAAAACGGCAGAAGACAACGAGTTAGCTAGAACCACTGATTTGTAATACGATTGAATTAGATTAGGTTTAGGGTTTATGTTATTTCAGATATGAGACTTCGAACCTGTGTATATTAGTTTGGAGGTGCCATTAAAAGCTCTTGCTTGAACTCTCTGTGTTAGTTTAGTTAGTTACTTATTTCGTTTTCTTTCCACTTGTGTCGTTGAACGCAGTGGGAAGCTTAAATCGTCTATCCCGCGCCATTTGCGCTGCGTCGTCAATGTGAGCCCTTGTCGCTACATGATCACTCTGTCATCTATCCACCTGCCTCGCGGCCGCCCCCTTGCCCTGTAGCCAGATCTACTACCGTTGTAAGCCATCAGTGGAAGTTGATTAGGGCGCATTCTCATGAAATGACCAAACCAACTTATTTTATGCCTGGAAATGTATTCGACACAAAACGTAGTGCCGACCATACTTCGAATGTCGTCGTTCCGCATTCTGTCACTTCTGGTAACACCGATGACCTTCCTCAAACACTTAATTTCACAAGTCTAAATTCTCCTAAATTTAACTAAATTTAACACACTCCTCGTGGCCCTAATTCCAAGGCAGCGGAGCACCCGGCTGCAATTAAATGATATTATTTTATCTTAATGGTTAACGATAGTTTTAGTATTTTAAGTGATTGAAGTGTAACGTCTTACATTCTATGTTGTAACTCTTTAGATAACTAAGTCAGCCTACCCTGCTACAAAGGGGACTGCTACTCCAACTCATCAACAATATGTGGTCTAGAGCAGTGATATCTCTAAACACGTCATCTCTGACGAGTGTCACTGCTAGGGATTACATTTTCCGTAGAATAACAATAACTGACAAGGTCATATTAAAACAAATTAAAAAAAAAAAAAATTCCCACTGCGAAGCGAGGAGAATCACAACATCAGATGGTTTTGTCTTAATAATGTGATGTGCGCTGTTATAGTGAGGAAGGTTATGCGCTGGTCATCAGTATAACTCTTATCCCGAGCTACCTTGGATCAGTGGCAAGACTATTGGTCGAGACGACTGGAGGTAACTCGGGATGTTGGCACTCTGGTCTTACCTCCCGCGAGACCAGGGGTCGCTTGACACTTGCGGGATTCGATCGCCCACCGTTTCCGTTCATCACTGTGGGAGAGGATGACTTAACCACTTGACTACAGCGTACTTAGGGTGACCAATGCGTGTTTGTTGTTTGCTAGTCCCTACAATGAGGTGGTTTAATCTTGTGTGCGTCTTGAAAGGGACGTTAAGTAAAGGTTTGCAGTAGCTTTCCTCACATCCCCATTGGGCTGATGAAGGTGGACCAGGGTCCTCCAGGGGGTTGTGCTTCAGCTGCGTGTCGCTGCCCATTACTACGGGGTCACGCTGTTCCCCCGCTTCGTTGATCAGCCCGTTTCCAGGGATGACTACGAGAAAGTCAAGTGGAGGTCTTGGCCTGTATATTTTACCTGACTGAATAACATGTCTGATCAGTATGTTTTGCCTGACCTTGACTAACATAGTCTGATCAGTATGTTTTGCCTGACCCTGACTACCATAGTCTGATCAGTATGTTTTATCTGACCTTGACTAACATAGTCTGATCAGTATGTTTTACCTGACCTTGACTAACATGGCTGATCAGTGTGTTTTACCTGACCTTGACTAACATGGCTGATCAGTATGTTTTGTCTGACCCTGTCTAACATGTCTATTCACCACGTTTTACCTGACCCTGTCTAACTCTATTCACGACGTTTCACCTGACCCTGTCTAACATGTCTATTCACCACGTTTCAGCTGACCCTGTCTAACATGTCTATTCACCACGTTTCACCTGACCCTGTCTAACATGTCTATTCACGACGTTTCACCTGACCCTGTCTAACATGTCGATTCACCACGTTTCACCTGACCCTGTCTAACATGTCTATTCACCACGTTTCAGCTGACCCTGTCTAACATGTCTATTCACGACGTTTCACCTGACCCTGTCTAACATGTCTATTCACGACGTTTCACCTGACCCTGTCTAACATGTCTATTCACGACGTTTCATCTGACCCTGTCTAACATGTCTATTCACGACGTTTCACCTGACCCTGTCTAACATGTCTATTCACCACGTTTCACCTGACCCTGTCTAACATGTCTATTCACCACGTTTCACCTGACCCTGTCTAACATGTCTATTCACCACGTTTCACCTGACCCTGTCTAACATGTCTATTCACCACGTTTCACCTGACCAGACGTTATTGTTCCTCCCACTGATCCACGCTTTACGATAACGTGTCACAAATGTTAGACCAAAGACGGGCCGGCTGACAGCAACCATCGACTCATGGCTGGCTGCTTACATCATTGTCAGCCAACCAGAACTTACCTAAACCCATCTTCGCGCTCAAGCGTCCGCTCCCCAAACAGACTGCGTAGTCTGGCTAACCGAATTGGGACCGCTGAACCAAGACAAACCCGAACAACCCATCTGAGATCGTATGTGTCGGATCGAAATGGGCATACATCGCAGCTTCGCCGTCCTTTTCAGGACGAACACAGAAGAAGATATAATTTCAGACCATGTTGAATGGAGGAAGTGTGATGTGTCCCGGGGTGATTATACAGATAAACGCGATAGGTATAGTTTGCCACCTGCCAGTCGCGCGTGTGAGTGTCGCGTATATTTTTATGCAGGAATGTTGCACGCGAAGCTCGCTGATGATTTAGCTGTTCTCTACGGTACATTAATCGAGATCTATATTTAGCTTGCCCGAGTCCTACACTTATGTCATGTATCACTTGTCACTGCCGCAGAAGCATGCGAGAGCTACTACAGTTGCTCTCCTTAATTGTTAGTTTAGAATGGATCATCCGCATTGTCTTGTATGTTAAACACACATATGTTATAGCATTGTTAATGTGAGGTAGGTAGATATGTGAAGACTCTACACCTCATGGTAGAAGGTTCTACGCTTCAATGTTGAGGGGAGGAACAATAACGTCTGGTCAGGCAATATATACTGATCAGACATATTAGTCAGGGTCATACAAAATATACTGATCAGACATGTTAGTCAGGGTCATACAAAATATACTGGCCAGACCCTCACCGTTGTTTCCTCGTAGGCTTCCCTGAGAACGGGCTGTTTTCATGGCAGCCTGACTTACGAGGCGAGGGATCGACGTGATCCCCGTAGTAGTAAGCGACACGCAGATGAAGCCAAGCATAGCACAATCGTCTGGAGGACACAGTTCCACCTTCATCAGCACGCTCTGGATGCGAGGAAAGCTACTGCAACCCGCCACTTAACGTCCTTTTCACGGCGCACAAAAGAGTAACCTACAAATTGTGGGCATTCGCAAACAACAACAACAACTCTTGTGTGTGCCCTGAAAAGGACGCATCTGCTTGTTTCGAAGGCCCACAATGATTAGGTTTACTCTTTTGTGCCCCCTGAAAAGGACGTTAAGTGGGGGATTGCAGTAGCTTTCCTCACATACCAAGCGTACTGAAGGTGGGACGGGGTCCTTCAGGCAGGTCTGCAATGCTTGGCTTCATATGAATGTCGCTCACTACTACGGAGATCACGTCGATCCCCCACATTCGTTATCTAGGCTGTCATGACAACAGCCCGTTTTCAGGGAGAGGTACGAGGAAGTCGAGGTGAGGGTATTGGCCAGTATATTTTGCCTGACCCTGACTAACATGTCTGATCAGTATATTTTGTCTGACCCTGACTAACATGTCTGATCAGTATGTTGTGTCTGACCAGACGTTAGTCTTCTTCCCCAAATCGTGTATGTTTAACACACATGTGTTATTACATTGTTAATGTGAGGTGGTCCGCCGGGGTCTTTGTGTATGACACCGACAAGAATAGCACCACTGCCTCGCAGAGAACATGTCGTGAGATGTCACTAACTGTCACATGGCATAACACCGGTCATGGTTAGGTGGTTTGTTTAGAGCAGCATAGATGGCGCCTAATAGGTTATGGGTCTACCTTGCTCTAGTGTTTGAGTCTATTAAAATAGGATTGGCACATCGGTTAACCACCCTCTGAGGCACTTGTCTCAACGCATCGGAGTAATAAGCTGCTCGAGCCTAGCCCGCAAAGCAGGAAATCCTCCTCCCGGCTACGTCTAGATAATACCAGATCTGGGATCTGCACGGGGGCGTTTGCCCATGTAGAAGTACAAGTCGACTGGGAACTAAAAAGAACTACGAAGGTAGCTAGCTATATAGGGGAAAACTCTACATCTCACGGTAGAAGGCTCTACACTTTATGGTAGAAAACTCCAAATTTCATGGCAGAATTCGAGGTGACTTAATACAGGTTGATAAGATAATCAACTGAAAAATAAATTAGACTATAATAAGTGTTTTTTTTCAAAACGCAGCCGCCTACAAGAACAAGAGGGCACGTCTACAAATTAATTATAGTATTGTCGAGATTAGATATTAGGAGATATTTGTTTAGTCAGAAAGAGATGATTGCTTGGAATGCATTGCCGCAGGAAATAGTGGAGCGGGATCAATCATTGCATTCCATAATAGATTGGATGCGTACAGTTTTTAGATCGGGGAAAGGTAAATGGAACTGGGTGTATACAGACTTTGCAGAGTCGTCTAAACCAGTATAAGTTAAGACTAGCCACTGCATCAAATCAAAAATACATTTAAAGTGGTCCGAAAGTGGAGGTGGGCTATACATTGGGGCCGGTAAAGGCCACCGCAACACTTGTGCCGGTAAAGGCTAGCACAACAGCGACTAGCAATGAAATGTGTTCGTTCGTTTTCCTGTTTTCTGTGTGTCTTTTCTCCATGTGTTGAAGCGTAGGTCGAACACTATATTTGGCTTACACTTATCCACGTTTAGAGACGTGGTCCAGTGTTTATTTGAAGCAAAGGTTCACGTTTAGAGACGTCTGGTTCCAGTGTTTATTTGAAGCACAGGTTCACGTTTAGAGAAGTCTGGTTACAGTTTTTATTTGAAGCAAAGGTTCACGTTTAGAGACGTCTGGTTCCAGTGTTTATTTGAAGCACAGGTCCAACACCATATCGGTAAATATTCCGCCCATCGAGCAGATATTTAATCTTTGGCTAATGAATGAGAAGTACTCAGAGTATCAACAACAACTCTACCATGCCTTCATTGGCTTTAGAAAGGCGTTTGACAGAGTGTGGCATGCGGCGCTATGGTCAACAATGACGCATTATAAGTTCAACAGTGATATTGTGAGAGTAATTGCAAACCTTTATAAGCAGGCGACAAGCGCAGTCTCAGTAGAAGGAACGCTAGGCGATTGGTTCCGTACGACGGTGGGTGTGAGAAGGGATGTATACTCTCCCCAACACTCTTCACTATATTCTTGGAGAGAATAATGGAGACGACCTTAAAAGAACATGTTGGCACGGTTAAAATAGGTGACAGGCTTATCATAAACTTCCAATTTGGTGATGCTATTGATGTATTGGCAGGCACAGAAAGGGAACTCCAGGAGTTGATTGGTAGCTTGGATAGAGCGGCCCTGGGTTTTGGTATGGAAATAAATGCAGATAAAACAAAGCTCATGACCAATAACATAGCAGGGTTTAAATCTGTAATAGAGGCAAATGGGCAGGAACTTGAGGTGGTAAAACGTTTCAAATATCTGGGATCATTGATCAGTGACGAGGGATCGAAGCCAGAGGTCATTGCAAGAATAGCACAAACAACAGCGGCGCTGACTCGGCTGAAACCTATATGGCAAGACAAGCGGCTCGCCCTCGGCATAAAAGTTAGACTAATGCGCTCTTTGGTGCTATCAATATTTCTGTATGCCTGCGAGATCTTGACGATTACAGCAGATATCCAGGGCAGAATACATGCAATGGAAATGCGGTGCTATAGAAAACTTCTAAATGTTACATATAAAGATCGTGTCATGAACGTAGAAATACGTCAGAGAGTTGAAGACGCTATTGGTCCATTTGAAGATCTGTTCACAGCTATCAAAAGACGAAAGAGGGCCTGCTACGGGCACGTCGCGAGGTCCAACGGAATTACCAACTCGGTACACTTTGGTTCCGTACCGGGACAGAGAGGGAGAGGACGTCCAAGGAAGAGATGGGTGAACATCACTGAGTGGTCAGGCCTTCGTCCCGGTGAGATACGACAGGCGGCGACGGACAGAGAGGGATGGCGTGAGATTTCGGGAGTGTCTTCATGTGTGCCCCAACGACCTGATGGGTTACGGGATGAACTGAACTGAACTGTTTGATATATCTTTGTACTCATGTCAGATCTGTGTCTTTAATTGTCGTGTTAGAATGTTAGTGTCCTCTCGCCGCTCGACATAAAATGTACCCTATGACGTTTTGTCCTAGTTTACAGCGAAGCTGCGATATGCGACTTTCGGTACGATACTTCCCAATTGAGCTGGCTTTTTCAGATACCTGGTTTGCCTTCCCACCTTTTCTTTTATCTACACTACACTAAGGCAGTCTACACTTGCTCACAAGAAGATACGTAGTCCACCATGTCGGAGTCTTCTTCTTCTTCTTCTTCTTCTGCTTCTTCTTCTTCTTCTTCTTCTTCTTCTTCTTCTTCTTCTTCTTCTTCTTACATCAACTGATGCTAAGCTTCTAGTCTGGGGAGGTTCATGAAAAAGACTGCGTTTCGGGTCTTCGCCGATAGCCCACATCTTTTCGGGCATGGTAGCTCTCCCCGGTTTAGACTGCTTCTGTTTGGTCTGTACAAGTGGGGCAGTCCTAGAGGATATGTTGTGGTGTTTACTTGGGTGGTCCGCAGTAACACTTGGCGGTGTCTATAAGACTCATTTTGTGGAGGTGGGCCTTGAGTCTGCAATGTCCCGTTCTGAGTCTGAATGTCTTTGTCTGTGCGGCGCGCAGTAATTTGGTCTCACGATCAACATTAGAGACACGGAGGTACTCTTCCAGCCTGCCCCCGAGGAGTCTGACTTTGAGCCAAACATTACTGTCCAGAACCAACGTCTCCAGGCAGTCCTTACCAGAGAGGCGAATATCGACTGTGAGGTCAACAATGGGATGGCTACGGCGAGTTTTGCGTTTGGGAGGCTCCAAGAGGACGTCTGGAACCGACCGAACATATATGTCGCCACCAAGATAAAAGTATATCGTATTGTGTTGTTATCCACTCTGCGGCATGGCTGTGAAACGTGGATTGTGTATAGCAGACAGCTAAACCCTTTTTAGATTCCGCGAAAGACCCTGTCGGGCTATGTTGGACTGTGCTTTCCGCAGCGCATGTCCTATCCAGCCCAAAATTTCTTCGCTTAATTTGTTGTTCCAGTGGCTGTTGTTGGCTCCTTTCCAATAGGTCTTTTTCCTTCATAATCATCTGTTAACGTAGGACTCGAGTCTTTGTTGTATGGCTTTGGTCGTTGTCCGTGTCTCCGCTCCATACAGCACCACAGATTCCACACTGGCCTTGAATATTCTAACTTTGGTGTGAATCTTTATTTCTCAGAATCTTTATATTGTGTTTAGTATCAGCAATGCTCCTCCTGTCTTTCCAATTATGATCCTTACATCTGCATCTTCTAATGGGTCAATTGTGCTGCCAAAATAGGTTAACATATCAACTTCTTCCAATTGCTCTCCCTCCAGCATGATCGGTTCTTTGTTGATAGTGTTGAGTTTGGTTTTCTTCATGTTGATACTCAGTCCCAGTTTGGCTGATTGTTCTTTCATCCTATCCAATTTCTCTTGCATTTCGCTATGGCTATGTGATAAAAGTGCCTGATCATCTACATAGACCAGGTCCTCAAATTGTGACCATTAGTTTCCACTGAAGTTCAGTTCTTTTTCCTTCGATTGATATCTTCATAATCGAACCTATAGCCAACAAGAACAGGGAAGAAGAAAGCATGCTCCGTTGTCTCACCCCTGTTTGCACCCCGAAGCTATCAGTCAGTACTCTTTCATGCACCACTCTGCTGTTTTCATACATAATCTGGATGAGGGTTGTGCACTTCTCTGGTATCCCATAGTGTCTCAACAGTTGCCATAGATTACTTCGATCCACACTGTCAGACGTTTTTTCATCCTAGTCTTTTTACACGTGATTAGTATCTTTGAAGCTTGTTGGTAAATGTATTACATATAACTAATTGGTTCTCTTCACAAAGATCTATCAGTCTATCTCATCTTTTCTTTGCTTTCCCGGTTCTTTTTCTTCTCCTCTTCTTTGATCAACTGATTCTGTCCTTCTAGTAGCCCGGTGAGGTTCACGAAAGGGACACAACGCATCCCGTTCTCCAGACTTCATCCTGCTACTTGCAAGCCCTGTTCAGGGCTTGGTAGTGGGAGATTGAGAACGAAAGCAGAAGCAGAAGAAGAGGGAACTACGAGTATCAGGTCTTCGCCGGTCCCTCACAGCTATTCGAGTATAGTCGCTGCCCCGGGCCAGACTGCTTCTATTTAGTCTGAATAAGTGGGACAGTTCTGTAGGATATGTTCTGCTGTTTGCTCGGGTGCTCCGCAAACGCGTGTGGTGGTGTCTCTGAGACTCATTCTGTGGACGTGGGCCTTTCGTCTGCAGTGTCCCGTTGTGAGTCTGAAGATCTTTCTCTGCACATCTCTGCCGAGTTTGTCTATGCTGTAATTTTCTGGCTTGTATTCTTTGTGCTGGTCTCTCCGTTCTGTCCTCATGGATCAGTTGTTGAGTGTCTTTGTCTCTTTATAGAATGTGTGCCGCTACTACCAACATTTACGAACTCACCTGCCTTCTCATTTCCAAGGAACCCACAGTCGAACGGAATCCACAAAAAGACTAAAGTAGTGGTTTAGGACAGCAGCCCGACGTTATATTTCATTTCATGCGAGAGTCTATCTTGTTTGGGGTTTGACATGGCTTGGAGTACACCTCCTGGAGTCTATCTTGTTTAAGGTTTGAGATGGCTTGGAGTACACCTCCTGGAGTCTATCTTGTTTGGGGTTTGACATGGCTCAGAGTACACCTCATGGAGTCTATCTTGTTTGGATATTGAGATGGCTCGGAGTACACCTCCTGGAGTCTATCTTGTTTGGATATTGAGATGGCTCGGAGTACACCTCCTGGAGTCTATCTTGTTTGGATATTGAGATGGCTCGGAGTACACCTCCTGGAGTCTATCTTGTTTGGATATTGAGATGGCTCGGAGTACACCTCCTTGGGTCTATCTTGTTTGGATATTGAGATGGCTTGGAGTACACCTCCTGGAGTCTATCATGTTTGGATATTGAGATGGCTCGGAGTACACCTCCTGGAGTCTATCTTGTTTAAGGTTTGAGATGGCTTGGAGTACACCTCCTGGAGTCTATCTTGTTTGGGGATTGAGATGGCTCGGAGTACACCTCCTGGAGTCTATCTTGTTTAAGGTTTGAGATGGCTTGGAGTACACCTCCTGGAGTCTATCTTGTTTGGGGATTGAGATGGCTCGGAGTACACCTCCTGGAGTCTATCTTGTTTAGGGATTGAGATGGCTCGGAGTACACCTCCTGGAGTCTATCTTGTTTGTGGCTTGAGATGGCTTGGAGTACACCTCCTGGAGTCTATCTTGTTTGTGGCTTGAGATGGCTTGGAGTACACCTCCTGGAGTCTATCTTGTTTGTGGTTTGAGATGGCTCGGAGTACACCTCCTGGAGTCTATCTTGTTTGTGGCTTGAGATGCCTTGGAGTACACTCCTGGAGTCTATCTTGTTTGTGGCTTGAGATGGCTTGGAGTACACTCCTGGAGTCTATCTTGTTTGTGGCTTGAGATGGCTTGGAGTACACCTCCTGGAGTCTATCTTGTTTGTGGTTTGAGATGGCTCGGAGTACACTCCTGGAGTCTATCTTGTTTGTGGCTTGAGATGGCTTGTAGTACACCTCCTGGAGTCTATCTTGTTTGTGGCTTGAGATGGCTTGGAGTACACCTCCTGGAGTCTATCTTGTTTGTGGTTTGAGATGGCTTGGAGTACACCTCCTGGAGTCTATCTTGTTTGTGGTTTGAGATGGCTCGGAGTACACCTCCTGGAGTCTATCTTGTTTGGATATTGAGATGGCTCGGAGTACACCTCCTGGAGTCTATCTTGTTTGGATATTGAGATGGCTCGGAGTACACCTCCTTGGGTCTATCTTGTTTGGATATTGAGATGGCTTGGAGTACACCTCCTGGAGTCTATCATGTTTGGATATTGAGATGGCTCGGAGTACACCTCCTGGAGTCTATCTTGTTTAAGGTTTGAGATGGCTTGGAGTACACCTCCTGGAGTCTATCTTGTTTGGGGATTGAGATGGCTCGGAGTACACCTCCTGGAGTCTATCTTGTTTAAGGTTTGAGATGGCTTGGAGTACACCTCCTGGAGTCTATCTTGTTTGGGGATTGAGATGGCTCGGAGTACACCTCCTGGAGTCTATCTTGTTTAGGGATTGAGATGGCTCGGAGTACACCTCCTGGAGTCTATCTTGTTTGTGGCTTGAGATGGCTTGGAGTACACCTCCTGGAGTCTATCTTGTTTGTGGCTTGAGATGGCTTGGAGTACACCTCCTGGAGTCTATCTTGTTTGTGGTTTGAGATGGCTCGGAGTACACCTCCTGGAGTCTATCTTGTTTGTGGCTTGAGATGCCTTGGAGTACACTCCTGGAGTCTATCTTGTTTGTGGCTTGAGATGGCTTGGAGTACACTCCTGGAGTCTATCTTGTTTGTGGCTTGAGATGGCTTGGAGTACACCTCCTGGAGTCTATCTTGTTTGTGGTTTGAGATGGCTCGGAGTACACTCCTGGAGTCTATCTTGTTTGTGGCTTGAGATGGCTTGTAGTACACCTCCTGGAGTCTATCTTGTTTGTGGCTTGAGATGGCTTGGAGTACACCTCCTGGAGTCTATCTTGTTTGTGGTTTGAGATGGCTTGGAGTACACCTCCTGGAGTCTATCTTGTTTGGGGTTTGAGATGCCTCGGAGTACGCCTCTTGGATTTTCTTGCAATGACCATTTTTCTTTTTTCTTATAGTTGGCTTTCGGCTGATAAGAATCTGGTTTTCCCATTTGAAATTACTCTATTATATTTATAATACTTTACTTTTCCTATTTTGCAGTTCAAATCTCCCATTACTAGCAGAACATCAGTTGATTTGATTGATTTTAGGGTATGTTGTAAGTTCACATAGTATTCTTCCCTTTAATTATCACTGCGTTCTTGTGTTGGTGCATACATTTGTTAAATGACATTATCGAATGGTTAGCGGTTACTAAGGTCCAGTCTATTGGCTTCGTTCAACAACCCTACACTCAATTTGTCAGCTCTGTTCAAACACTTTGTACTCAATTTGTCAGCTCTGTTCAAACACTTTGTACTCAATTTGTCAGCTCTGTTCAAACACTTTGTACTCAATTTGTCAGCTCTGTTCAAACACTTTGTACTCAATTTGTCAGCTCTGTTCAAACACTTTGTACTCAATTTGTCAGCTCTGTTCAAACACTTTGTACTCAATTTGTCAGCTCTGTTCAAACACTTTGTACTCAATTTGTCAGCTCTGTTCAAACACTTTGTACTCAATTTGTCAGCTCTGTTCAAACACTTTGTACTCAATTTGTCAGCTCTGTTCAAACACTTTGTACTCAATTTGTCAGCTCTGTTCAAACACTTTGTACTCAATTTGTCAGCTCTGTTCAAACACTTTGTACTCAATTTGTCGGCTCTGTTCAAACACCTTACACTCAATTTGTCGGCTCTGTTCACTTTGTACTCAATTTGTCGGCTCTGTTCAAACACCTTACACTCAATTTGTCGGCTCTGTTCACTTTGTACTCAATTTGTCAGCTCTGTTCAAACACCTTACACTCAATTTGTCAGCTCTGTTCAAACACGTTGTACTCAATTTGTCAGTTCTGTTCAAACACTTTGTACTCAATTTGTCGGCTCTGTTCAAACACCTTACACTCAATTTGTCAGCTTTGTTCAAACACTTTGTACTCAATTTGTCGGCTCTGTTCAAACACTTTGTACTCAATTTGTCGGCTCTGTTCAAACAATTTACACTCAATTTGTCAGCTCTGTCCAAACTCCTTACACTCAATTTGTCAGCTCTGATCAAACACTTTACACTCAATTTGTGTCGATTCTTTTTAAACACACACCACTGATTTTCTTGGCTTATTTGGGAAACCTAGCACTCAATGGGAAAGGGGGGGGGGGAAGCCTCTCTGTTCAGTCATCTGACACTCACTTGACGGCTCAGCTCAAGTTCTTACACCAATCGTGCAGGTTCTGTTGCAACATCTTAGGCTCTATCCGCTGCCTGTCTCTGTGCAAATATCTTTGACATCTTTTTCTGGATCTGTTAAACAACAGACCTCTAACTAACTACACCACCTCTGTTCAAGCCCATTTACCCCATTCAGCTGGTTCCTTGCATCACATTTATTATGCGTTTTTATCGACTCTCCTCTCATAGACACGCATTGGAACGGCTCGCTTCATATATCAAAATATACTGATCATACTTGTTAGTTAGGTTAAGGCAAGACATATTGACCAAGGCCCTGACCGTGGCTTCCTCGTAGCCCTTCCTGAAAACGGACTGTTTTCATAGCAGCCTGGTGAACGAGGTGATGGATCGACGTGTTCCCCGTAGTAGTGAACGACACGCAGATGAAGCCAACCATAGCACAATCGCCTGGAGGACCTCTGTCCACCACCATCAGCATGCTCGGAATGTGAGGAAAGCTACTGCAACCAATCACTTAACGCCCTGTTCAGGGACAACAAAAGAGTAAACCTCCTCATTATGGGCATTCGCAAACATTAACCACGTGCAAGCAAGTGACCACGTTTCTTATTGAATCCCGAGTGAATTCCCTGCTATTTTCCTCATATGCTTGCATGCTCTCTTTCACCTTTTATTTTGTGTTAAAACTCAATCTGGTTCACGTTACAGGCTGGTCTGGTCAGGCACATCATAATTACCAGAACGTCGCGTCAGGGTCAGGCATACCATACTGACCAGGACGTCGGGTCAGGGTCAGGCATACCATACTGACCAGGACGTCGGGTCAGGGTCAGGCATACCATACTGACCAGGACGTCGGGTCAGGGTCAGGGTCAGGCATACCATACTGACCAGGACGTCTGGTCAGGGTCAGTCCACAGCCTGTAGCCCACGCCGTCCCCTTGGCATAATATAAGGCCTGTTCATTAATCGGCCAATGAATGTGAGGTTTGAAAAGGATTTCCCCGCGAGTCAGAAGGCATCTAGCTAAAGTAGGATGTGGCCTGACCCAACGTCCTGGTCAGTATGGTATGCCTGATCCTGACCCGACGTCCTGGTCAGTATGGTATGCCTGACTCTGACCCTGACCCGACGTCCTGGTCAGTATGGTATGCCTCTGACCCTGATGCGACGTTTTGGTAATTATGATGTGCCTGACCAGACCAGCGTATACGGTCAACCAGATTGCTCTTTAAAACAAAATAAAAGGTGAAACAGATCCCTGCAGACAGGAAAGGTATTGACTACCGTGTCAACAGTAGTGCCTACGTTTGGTGTATATATGTGACGTCAGAAACAACCAATTGACGGGCTTTTAAAAAAAAATATTCAAAATATGCACAGCTAGTTTATCAGCTGTTAATGAAACGTACTTGATCCTTGCAGCGCCTTATTTAGTACTGTGTCGTGATCGTGTGATGACAGTAGATGGGTGGTTGGTTGGTTGTTGAGCCATGTGCCTGTAGGCTCCTGTACCTTGGTCCAATGCCATTTAGTGGTGTCTGTAAGTGTTTGTTTAGTTCCGCACAAAGTGTTCCATTTGTCTGACCTCGGAGGGAGAAGCTCTTTTCTAACACAGCAAGCGCCGGACCTTAAAAAGATGATGTTCAACAGTTTCATAGGGATGTGTGCACAACCGGCACTCTGGAATATGTTCTGGTTGGATTCTGTTAGTGACTGTTAAGTTGTATGTGTTGAGTGCGAAGTTGTGGTTGGGTTCTGTTCAAGTGACTGTTAAGTTGTATGTGTTGAGTGCGAAGTTGTGGTTGGGTTCTGTTCAAGTGACTGTTAAGTTGTATGTGTTGAGTGCGAAGTTGTGGTTGGGTTCTGTTCAAGTGACTGTTAAGTTGTATGTGTTGAGTGCGAAGTTGTGGTTGGGTTCTGTTCAAGTGACTGTTAAGTTGTATGTGTTGAGTGCGAAGTTGTGGTTGGGTTCTGTTCAAGTGACTGTTAAGTTGTATGTGTTGAGTGCGAAGTTGTGGTTGGGTTCTGTTCAAGTGACTGTTAAGTTGTATGTGTTGAGTGCGAAGTTGTGGTTGGGTTCTGTTCAAGTGACTGTTAAGTTGTATGTGTTGAGTGCGAAGTTGTGGTTGGGTTCTGTTCAAGTGACTGTTAAGTTGTATGTGTTGAGTGCGAAGTTGTGGTTGGGTTCTGTTCAAGTGACTGTTAAGTTGTATGTGTTGAGTGCGAAGTTGTGGTTGGGTTCTGTTCAAGTGACTGTTAAGTTGTATGTGTTGAGTGCGAAGTTGTGGTTGGGTTCTGTTCAAGTGACTGTTAAGTTGTATGTGTTGAGTGCGAAGTTGTGGTTGGGTTCTGTTCAAGTGACTGTTAAGTTGTATGTGTTGAGTGCGAAGTTGTGGTTGGGTTCTGTTCAAGTGACTGTTAAGTTGTATGTGTTGAGTGCGAAGTTGTGGTTGGGTTCTGTTCAAGTGACTGTTAAGTTGTATGTGTTGAGTGCGAAGTTGTGGTTGGGTTCTGTTCAAGTGACTGTTAAGTTGTATGTGTTGAGTGCGAAGTTGTGGTTGGGTTCTGTTCAAGTGACTGTTAAGTTGTATGTGTTGAGTGCGAAGTTGTGGTTGGGTTCTGTTCAAGTGACTGTTAAGTTGTATGTGTTGAGTGCGAAGTTGTGGTTGGGTTCTGTTCAAGTGACTGTTAAGTTGTATGTGTTGAGTGCGAAGTCGTCGGAAAATGGTGCTTTGGTTTCTCCTTTTCAGGAGGTTGATGTTGTCTTTGGGATTTGGGATGACCATATGTTTGAAGACCTCTCTCCCGGTATTCCCCATAGCCCATCTTGTTCTCAGTCTTCAGTAGTTGTTTGACTGTAGGGTAGTTGGCGTGTATTGTTGTTCTTGACTTGATCCCTTCTTAGCCAGCATGTCTGTCTTGCCATTGCCAGGTGTATTTGAGTGGCTAGGGATCCATTGCGTAGCTATTCTGACTTCATGAGATGTGATGAGTTGGTTTGCATCTAGAGATATTGGGGTAAGTTCATGCTTACAATGACTACCATCTTCCAGAGCTTGAATGGCATATAATGAGTCCATAAAGATTACGATGCTTTCGACTTTTGTTGACTTATGATTAGGGTTGAAAAGGCAGCGAGGAAGGGAACTGTCCACCCCACCTCACAAACGTAGGCTTAGTATACTGAAGTCTCTAATACTTCATTTCTGACCAGTGGTTAAGTCTGCTGACAGGAACTGACCACCCCACCACACAAACTGAGGCTTAGTGTACTGGTCTCTAATACTTCATTCCTGACCAGCAGTTAAGTCTGCTGACAGGAACTGACCACCCCACTTCACACACTGAGGTGTAGTATACTGAAGTCTCTAAGAATTCATTCCTGACCAGCGGTCAAGTCTGCTGAAGGGAACTGACCATCTCACCTCACAAGCTGAGGCTTAGTGAACTGAAGTCTCTAATACTTCATTCCTGACCAGCGGTCAAGTCTGCTGAAGGAACTGACCATCTCACCTCACAAGCTGAGGCTTAGTGTACTGGTCTCTAATACTTCATTCCTGACCAGCAGTTATGTCTGCTGAAGGGAACTGACCATCTCACCTCACAAGCTGAGGCTTAGTGAACTGAAGTCTCTAATACTTCATTCCTGACCAGCAGTTAAGTCTGCTGAAGGGAACTGACCATCTCACCTCACAAGCTGAGGCTTAGTGTACTGAAGTCTCTAATACTTCATTCCTGACCAGCGGTCAAGTCTTCTGAAGGACTTCCTTTCCTTTTTTTAAAAATATCTTTTGATGAGAAAACATAAAATACAGTATTCAAGTGGTACAGAGATATTTTCAGTACTGTTATCTGTCCTTATAGTTTGAACATATCTCCCCACAGGCATCAAAGAGCTCATCAGATGTTCTGTCTGGATACTCTGTAGATAAAATGTGAATGGACAAGGAAGAAATCGTGCACCCTCCACCTCGTGATGATAGTGCAAGCACAGTTAGACAATGTGACCGCGCAGTGTAACACAATGCTCGCTAACTGTCTGTGAAATGCACCGACTTAATGGAGAACATTATCATTAAACTGGTTAGGACATACTGTCGACTTCCGGCCTAGTAACGGGGGACTACGTTCCGAACTTGTCGGCGGGCTCCAGCTGGGGAGGGTTCCAGTCATTCTTTGCGATGTCTGTGAAGGAAAAACGCAGTGTTACATTCGAGGAGCCCGAATCAAATCTGCGTCTCAGCCAACCCAACTTGGGGTCCAGTCAGCCCAGTCTGGGGTTCAGTCAACCCAGCTTAGGATTAAGTCAGCCCAATCTGGGGTTTAGCGAACTCAACATTAGCAGCATCAGTTTGAAAACTATTTACAAAACTGACAGTCGCTCGAGGTCCATCGGCCGGGCCAAGTCGTGGTCTCGATTCCGGGCCCGCCGGACCAAGTCTCACGATGTCCTACCCAACCCAGATTCCAACTACAGCTCGCAGATTGGACTTAAAAGTGATGTCGGTAGTGCGCACCTGGTAAGGACTGGCTCTCGCAGTTCAGTTCGCAGCCTGGTCAGATTGTTTGAGACTCGATCGGTGAGTACATAAATGTGTTGTTTGTGTTCACCCTGTCTGTCCATAAAGCTACCGGTATGTCCTACCTCTGTGTCTGTTTCTCTTTCTTTGCCTACCTGTCTTTCGTTGCCTACCTGTCTTTCTTAATATATGTCTTTCCATATCTAACTGTCTGCTTATCTTCGTATCATTTTGTCTTTCTCTGTCTACCTGTCTGTACTTACTTCCCCTGTTGTAAGGACTACGTCACACGTCATTCTTTCAGTATTCAGTCACGGGTATTTCCCTGTCACTGGCACTCATCAGGTCATCCATGCTACAAGTCTCCGGGAGATTTGGGCAGATCATCAGATGATCCTCATCTTGTGTTACTCCACATTCGCATGTTTTATCATCCCTATATCCCCATCTTTTCAGGTTTTCCCTGCATCGTGATACACCAGTTCGAAGTCTATTTAGTGACTTCCATGTTGGGTCGGACAGGAGATGTCCAGGCGCAGGTTCCTCCAGTAACTCGATCAAGGGGACCGTGTCAGCTGTTTCCAACTTTCTATGCATCGATTTCCTGGACTAGTCTGTAGGAAAAGTTGACTATATGAAACTTGGTCTTGACTTTAGTATTGGGAGCTGCACGTGATGTCCGAGTGTCTTGGGTCAGTTACCTGTTTCTCTTTTTCTATCTCTGACGCGACAGTTCTTTGTATCTCTGGTGGCGTTATGCCGATTATGGGGTATATTTTTTCAGTTGGTGTAGGTTTTAGCCTCCAGTAACTATACCGCCTGTCTCATTTATTGCTGTATCTATATGTTTGACATGTGCAGAGTTCTCCTAGACTGGCGCGGAGTACTCAGCTACAGAGAAACACAGAGCTAGTGATGTTCTGAGGACTTCTGGCTTTGTTCCTCATGTTGTGCCAGTCAGTTTTCGTATGATACTATTTCTCGAATGTATTTTATGTTTTGTCGCCTGACAATGTGCGACAAAGGACAGCTTGCGGCCTAACTTTACTCCCAAGTATTTGGGGGCCGTGCTGTGCTCTAGATCCTGTCCTTGCCATTTGATCTGCAACTTTCTGTTCGCCTCTCTATTTCTGAGATGGTAGGCCCATACTTGAGTTTTGCTGGGGTTTGGTTTGAGGTGATTTTATGTGTGTAATATAGAGCAAGGGAGAGCAAAGGCATCATTGTTTGTATGCCAGCATCAATGTATGTTTTTTTCCTTAGCATCTTTCAGCTTTGGACTTAGCATCAACACAGAGAAAACTGAAAGAATGTACCAACCGGCTCCTGGCAAAACGTATACTGAGCCAATCATCAAGATCAATGGTGAAAAACTGAAAGTTGTAAATAGATTCACATACCTCGGTAGTAAACTGTCTCAGAATGTAGTCATGGATGATGAGATGAACGTCAGAATCGCCAAAGCCAGCGCCACATTTGGCAGACTACACTCAAACGGCTGGCATCGAAATGGCATCAGCCTCCAGACGAAGCTGAAGGTGTACAGAGCAGTGGTGGTCCCAGTATTGCTGTATGCAAGTGAAACATGTACTGTATACAGGCGTCACGCAAAGAAGCTGAATCACTTTCACACACTCTGTCTTAGGAGGGTGATGAATGTCAAATGGTCAGATAGGATCCCGGACACTGCTGTTCTTGAGAGAGCTGGTATCCTTAGAAGGGTGATGAATGTCAAATGGTCAGACAGGATCCCGGACACTGCTGTTCTTGAGAGAGCTGGTATCCTTAGCATATATACCATCATGAAGCAATCACGGATTCGCTGGGTGGGTCATGTGGTTCGCACGCAGACTATCGGTTGCCTACAATAATCTTCTGTTGCGAGATGCAGAAGGGCAAACGCTCCCAAGGAGACCAAAAAAGTAAAGCGCCTTAAAGACACTAACAACTTCTTTAAAAGCTATCAGCATAAACTTCGAAACATGGGAGGATGCTGTAGCAGACCGTACAGCCTGGCGCACAGCTCTCCACATAGTAGCAGTGCCATGCGAGGCTTCTAAAAAGACTGCACCAGAACAACGGAGAAAGGCCAGAAAAGCCCGTGTAATATTAGTCTCGCGAAGCTGACTTTCCATGCTCTCACTGCCTGCGAGTATGCAGATCCCAAAATCGGACTTGTAAGCCATTTCCGCACCCATCCACCACCCGGAATTACAGAATACTTGACTGGAAGGACTGGCTAAATGAAAAAAGGACAAGGTCCTCATCACGCGTGATAGACGAACAACACATTTCTTTCTATATCAACATGTCTGTCTGCATACCTGTTTGTCTGCATGCATATCCATATCTCTGTCTTTTTATGTCCACCTGTTTGTCCACCTGTTTGTCCACCTGTTTGTCCACCTGTTTGTCTTCCTGTCTGTCATTCTATATCTGCATATATATTTGTTTGCTTACCTGTCTCTCTTTCTGTATTTACTTGTCGGTCGACATGCCCACCAATTCTACCAATCGACATACCTATCTATCGTCCAAACTTTAGGTGTTTATTTATCGTCCACACTTTAGATATATACCTATCTATATGCACATATACCGTACCAGTCTATCCATTTCCCTGTCTATGTCTGCTTACAGCCTGTGCACAGCCTATCTATTGATTTTTATCTTTTTATATCTTTCAGTCTGTCTGCACATCTACCTGTCTTACGGTTTGCCTTTGATTAATTCTTCTGTTTGGCTCCATGTGAAGCATAAGGCCACTACTATTACTGACCCGCTTACAGGGAGCCTGTTTTCGAACATTTGCGGTGACGGTTTCAGTACCAATGTTGTTACTTCACTAGGGGGCCATTCCCTCTTTCTTTATCTTTGCATGTCTTATCTATATGTCCTCAGTCAAATCACTCAAAGCCTGTCGCTCCTCTCGGAGCATAGGCCATTGACAGCACCTCTCCAGTTTACGTGGTCCTAGACTCCTCTTTCTGCCTCTCTCCAGGTGTAATCATTGAATCTCATTTACTTCTTACATTATCTTCGTCATGCATTTTTCGATCTACCTCACTTTCTCTTCACTTTAGCATTCCATGTCAGAGCCTGTCTGGCTATGTTGGACGGTGTCTTCCGTAGCGTGTCCTATCCTGCACCATTTTCTTTGCTTAGTTCGTTGTTCCAGTGGCTGTTGTTGGCTCCTTTCCCGTAGGTCTTCGTTCCTCACCATGTCCTGCCACTTTGTGCCCATTATCCTTTAAAGGCAGCTGTTAACCAAGGACTGGAGTCTTCGCTATATGGCCTTGGTTGTTGTCTATTTTACCGCTCAATACAGCAGCACAGACTTGGTTCTTAGTTCTTAGTCGACCTGCACTTCTACAGGGGCAGATGTGCAGATTCCAACTCTGGTATAATCTGGATGTAGCCGGGAGAACAGTTTCCAGTTTAGCGGACTAGGCTCGAGCAGCTTAATACTCCGCTGCGTTTGGGACAAGCGCTTACAGAGGGTGGTTAACCGATGTGCGAGCGCATCTTATTAGACTCAAACACTTGAGCAAAGTAGACTCGTAGCCTGTTAGGCTCCATCTATTGTTTAGAGCAGCATGGATGGCACCGACTTGGTACTGGCGTTGAGTATTCTAACCTTGTCATCAGCTTACCTGCTATCATCCACTCACCTAAGCTTACCTGCTATCATCCACTCACCTCAGCTTACCTGTTATCGTCCTGTCACCTCAGCTTACCTGCTATGGTCCAGTCACCTCAGCTTACCTGTTATCGTCCTGTCACCTCAGCTTACCTGCTATCGTCCTGTCACCTCTGCTTACCTGCTATCGTCCTGTCACCTAAGCTTACCTGCTATCGTCCACTCACCTCAGCTTACCTGCTATCGTCCACTCACCTCAGCTTACCTGCTATCGTCCACTCACCTCAGCTTACCTGCTATCGTCCTGTCACCTGAGCTTACCTGCTATCGTCCACTCACCTCAGCTTACCTGCTATCGTCCACTCACCTCAGCTTACCTGCTATCGTCCACTCACCTCAGCTTACCTGCTATCGTCCACTCACCTCAGCTTACCTGCTATCGTCTTGTCACCTCAACTTACCTATATTATCGTTCAGTTACTTCAACTTACCTATATACTCGTTCAGTTACCTCAACTTACCTATATTATCGTCTAGTTGTTTCAACTTACCTATATTATCGTTTAGTCATCTCAGCTTACCTATGTTATGGTCCAGTCATCTCAGCTTACTTATGTTATAGTCAAGTCACCCCAGCTTACCTATGTTATCGTTCAGTCACCTCAGCTTACCCATGTTATCGTCAAGTCACCTCAGCTTACCTATGTTATCGTTCAGTCACCTCAGCTTACCCATGTTATCGTCAAGTCACCTCAGCTTACCTATGTTATCATTCAGTCACGAAGAGCCCCTCTATCTGTGGGCACACACGCAAGAATAAGTATATAAAGAAAACAAAATTGAATATTAGACAGTAACCTTCTACCAGACCCTCCAACAAATAAAATACAAATATCTTTCCGATGCTGGTAAATATCAGTCCCCGCAATAACAAAAAGCTTTCATAAAATGCATATAGGCGCAGATCAATGCGTTTCATACAATTGTAACACGCTAAAGGGAATATGTGTATGGGAAAATATGTTAACCTATTTCCATGCTTGTTTTCGTGTTGGAAACTACTTTAGTTTTCTCAAATATAAAATGAGCAATATATTTTGGAATGGATGTCTCATATAAAACGGGCAATGTATTTTTGAATGGATATATCTCACATACAAAACAGGCAATATATTTTTTATGGATATGTCTCACATACAAAACGGGCAATGTATTTTGGAATGGATAGGTCTCACATACAAAACAGGCAATATATTTTGGAATGGATATATCTCACATACAAAACAGACAATATATTTTGGAATGGATATATCTGACATACAAAAGAGTTGACTTTCTCCAAGTTGGGTTTTCTGCCCGGGTTAACGAGTCCCAGCCACCAGGATTATATAATGCCAATAGCATGACGTGCAACAATAAGTTCATCCAGCGAGTGTTAATATGACATGCAATACCATGAATTGTGAAGCACAGTCGTGCCATGACATCTGAAATACGCCTAAACATGCAATGCGTTGACATCACAAACTGTCTAGTTTACCTGTAGACATTCGATTTAGTTATAATCATTTTCTTTATTGATCTGGTGTGCACACGCCGGCACATTGGTCGACGACGATCAGCCTATTTTCGATTCATTAAAGTTGATATCTCAGAGCAGTTAGCTCGCTCTTCCAGGTGGTGGGCATAGGAGCTGGGACAAAACAGTTCTCTGAATCCTGCCATCAGCACACATTGAAATTTGCTTATGTGGGCCATCTCCTTTTATCAGGACAAGTTTCAAGGAAGTGTAGTCGAAAAGTTGCCCTCATCCAACATTTCTCAAAACATGAAATTGTCCAGGCCACGACTGGTGTGGGTGCACCACTGTTAGGGACAGTTGTAGTTTCACCGGTGTTAAATGAATTGTCCAGGCCACGACTGGTGTGGGTGCACCACTGTTAGGGACAGTCGTAGTTTCACCGGTGTTAAATGAATTGTCCAGGCCACGACTGGTGTGGGTGCACCACTGTTAGCGACAGTTGTAGTTTCACCGGTGTTAAATGAATTGTCCAGGCCACGACTGGTGTGGGTGCACCACTGTTAGCGACAGTTGTAGTTTCACCGGTGTTAAATGAATTGTCCAGGCCACGACTGGTGTGGGTGCACCACTGTTAACGGCAGTTGTAGTCTCACTGGTGTGATATGACCTAGTTTTGGTGACCGTATGCGGAATCGAGCTATCTGTTGTTGTTATCCCATAAATACTGGGAAAGCCTGCTCTTCGCAGCCTAATGCTATTCTTATATAGATACAGGTCGTCTTAAATGTTTTTGTTGCTCTGCACAGTATGTTGGCAATTGTCGTCAGTGCTTATACGAATCTTTTCCTCATGTCCGCAAGAGCCTTGCACTCAATGAGTAGATGTCGAACTGTTTCATCAGGATGAGAGCAATGTCTGCACAAGGGCATGTGCTGGAGATTGATGCGGGTCAAGTGGATATTGACTCTGGTGTGACCTGTTCGGAACTGAAAGATGAGACTGATCTCTTCTTTGTAGTTTATTAATGTCATCGCTACTTGTTGGCTGTGACATTGCCCTAAACACACTGCGACCTGTTGTTCCCGTCGTCAACCTGTTCATCAAGATTTCCCAAGTATTATTCTTAATAATTTGTTTTACTGTGTGATTACTGCAGGTAAGAGCTATCTAATGTTTTCTAGCCAGGTGTGGAAAGAGATCTGCTTACTGCAGGTAAGAGCTATCTAATATTTTCTAGCCAGGTGTGGAAAGAGATCTTCTTACTGCAGGTCAGATACACGTTGTAGTTGGACTTCATACACCACATATATTTGACTACACAATGTAGCCAAACAAGAACATAGACTCAACACCTTTCACTTACGGCAATTGAGATCCATCCGTGGTATCTCATGGAGAGACAGGATGACAAATGCGAGGTGCATTCTCGCACCAGTTTTCCAAGTATGTACACCCTCCTTCGACAACGAAGACTGCGATGGCTTGGTAATGTTCGTTGAATGGAAGACGGTCCATCCCCACAGATATTCTTTATGGACAGCTGGCGTGTGGTAAAAGAACAGCCGGCCAGCTGAGGTTCAAAGACGCAAGTAAGCGGGACATGAAGGCTCTCGATACGGATCTGACATCTTTGGAAGACACAGCTGCAGACCGATCCAAATGGAGATGTGACCTGAAGAGCCACCTCAGGCTGGGCGAAAATAAGCTCAAGCAACACAGGGAAGTGAAGAGACAACGCCGAAAGAAAAAGGAAAAGCCCAAATTCAGTAGAAAGTTGCTACTCCAAGGTCGCATCATCCTGTAGTCAGACATGGCCGAAAAGGGGCTACTACTAATATGTATCCGAAGACAGCATTACCAATAATTGACGTCCAAAACGGTGCTCATGTCTGCAATATTTACACTATCGAAATTGGGGCATTACATGGGATGAAGACCACTCTCTCTGTCAAGCCGTGTGGACAGTCTTTTCTCTGTGTCCGCTGAAATGGGTGACTTGCGCGGTGATTTAGATTAAAGTAAGGAAGAAACTGCGCCTTTTGCCAACCTCTCTCTCGTGCCATGATCTACCTTTGGCCAGTGGCAAGATTTTATCAAGACGACTGGAGATAGCACAGGATGTTGATTTTTTCTCAGGGTTTACTCTCTAAGCCTTTCCCGTAAACAGGTATACCGCAAGGCAGCGAAGGAGGGATGGCATCTATCGTTGTGTGCCCATAACCGTAAGAGGTCGTAGGGAATCACTCAGCTTATGAATGATATGTTGGGCATCTCTCCCGGGTCGTGTTCTAGTCCATTATAGTTGTAAATAAATTTCATAGTCACGCCAAAACCGACGCTGTCTGCAGCTAGGGTGAAGGGCGCCAATCTTGTATAGTTCAGCCGTGTGAATGACATCGTGAAAATACGACACAGGTTTAAGCGTTGTGCTAATTCCTATAGCCGATGTCCAGACCAGGATAATCGGAGGGAAGAAAACACAACAACAACAAAACAAAAAAAACGAACGAACGAATTAACAATTCAAAATAGAAAACAACGATACGTTTCCGTTAACACAAGTGTAAGTCGTCGACTAGGGTGAATTCTAGTCAACACCGTGGCCTGGTGGCATCTATAATGAACTAAAACATAAGAGTAATGTAGACCCACAGCCGGTAGGGCGCTATCTCTACCGACATTGCCCTCATATGTATTGAACGTGACAAAGGTCAAGCAGTCTGTCCGGTGTAAGAGACATACACACGTCACCCTGTTATCACATGCATGCTATATACTCTTTGTTTACTCACCGCACTCCGATACTGCCAGTGGCCTAGCCATAAGTATCTTTCTACACAGCCGCCATACAATATATATAAATGTATGTATATAAATAAATATAACCAATATAAGTAGGTAAGTTGTCTCTAGGTAAGATAGTGCAAAAGTTCTTTTGGCAGTTGGAAATCGAATAGAGTAGGCTTAACGGTCGCTGCTCGTGCAAAATTCAAGTAAAACATCTACTCAAATTTTCCTAAGGATTCTCGCCCTACATAGAATACTTGTATGTCGCAAAAAATTAGACTGCGTGGCTATAACATCAGGTCTTGGTTATGTGGTTAGCGGAGCGGTATAGATGGCGCCTGACAGGCTGCGGGTCTACGTTGCTCTAATTTACGCTTTCACCACCACCAGTCGCAAAAATAGACGATCGTATATTCCAGGGGCAACCAACCAAACGGTTGGTAACAGATACTGGGATTGACCTGACAAGTCACCAGCGGATTTTTGCCTGTCACACAATATGAAAGAAAGGTGGCAGCACCTCTCTACGACGTCTAACAACACAAGTGGACTGAAGATAGATATAAATAACTAAGTAGGCCCTTATCAGTCATGTTTGCCTAAAGGTTGATTCAACCTTGGAATAATAGCTGAGTTTTAGGTTTTTCTTAACCTCGCGGCGTTCTATTTTCACTTCTCTGTATTGCAATGCAAGAGCACCAAGTCTGGGGCGGCTCTCACGCTACATCTCCATTTGGATCGGTCTACAGAGATATCTTCTCAAGATATCAGATCCATATCCAGTGCTTTCATGTCCAGCTTACATGTGTCCCTGAACCTCACCTGTGGTCGGCCAGCTCTTCTTTTGCCACACACCAGCTGTCCATATAGAATATCTTTGTAATATATGTATGAATATATATAAAAGAGGCGTGTTCAAATGAAACCGGACCAAACTACAACAAGTGAACATGCGCACGATGACGTCACTTCTGGTGTAAACAGAACATACCAACTGTCAGGTTTGCAAAATTTCATTAGGCTCCGAATCATAGCGTTCTCAGCAGACCGTGGAAAACATGGCTCGGCTGATACCGAATGCGTCAAGAGTTGATCAGCGAGCGGTGATTCGGTTTCTAAGTCCTGAAGGATGTCGACCAGTTTACATTCATTGTAGAATGCAAAGCAGTATATGGTGATAAAAGTGTGTCGAAGGCAACAGTGAAGAACTGGACAACGATATTTAAAAAAGTACGCACTTTTGCCACCACGAACTATTGATGGACTCCATCCACACACACGCCCGCACCCATCCACCCACCCACTCTCCTATCTACCTACCTACCTACCTACCTACCTGATGACCTGCCCCAACCTCCAGAAAACATGCAATAGTTGTGACATGCTGGGGGAAAATGACAAGGCAATCCATGTCGCTGAATACTGAATTCATACTGTATAAGGTGGTGCTTGGACAGGGGAAGTAAGTAAGTACAGCTATCGATTTTTTGTCAGATGATTGGTTCCCCTTCCTTTAATCTGGCTTCACTAGTTTTCTGCAAGCTTATACGCTATGTTTTCTCGAGCCTAGAAACCCTTCGCAAAGGCTTTAGAGAATGCCCCATGAAGCGTGTCACTGTTTTAGAATGACCGATCAAGCGTGTAACTGGTGGCTATATGTGGCCGTCTGTGAGGTCACTACGGGCTTCATATCGGGTCTTTGATGATAATTGGCCTTTTAAGTCGCAGTCACGCATGTGGTCATTACTGCAGGCGGTTGCCTTACCGGAAGCCTGTTTCCAAGAATTTGTGATGGTGGTTTCAATAGAAATGGTTCTACGTGATGAAGTTGCTAGTCATATGCGAAACCTGCTTTGACAATACGATACGCTTGGATGGTTGTGTTGTTGTTCTTCTTCTTCCTTCTTCTTCTTACTTTTGTTTTCTTCTTCAACCTTCTCATTCCTCTTCTTCCTCCTCCACCTCCGCCTCTTTCTTCTTCTCCCTCTTACGAAACCTACTTCTACGATACGATACGCTTGGATGGCTGTGTTGTTATTGTTCTTCTACTTCTTCCTCCTCCTCCTCTATTTCTTCTTCTTTTTCATCTGCTTCTACTACTACTACTTCTTCAACTACAACTTCTTCTTCCCCGTCCTAATTCTGCCTTTTGCACATCCTCCTCCTCTTCATTCGTGTAGCAGAGTCCAGGTTTTCACTGGGATTTTTCTATCTAGAATGTTACCTCATGCAACCACATCATTCACGACTACACACAAAGCAAATAACATCAAACGGCAGGTAATAGATTTACGTGAATATCAACAAAACCAACATTTAGCAAACAATATTATTAATGAACATGCATACTATTTAAATCTTCGTGGAGGTTGAAAACAAAAGCTATTAAATATTGTCCCGAGCTAGTCCAACCCAGTTCTAGCCGCACACTCCCTTCACCTTATCTGCAACCTTAACACACTCTCAAAAACTCGTCTTCACTATCGTATTCTGTGCATTCCCTCACACTCAGATCCCCTCAGGCGGGTGATCTTAACATTATACATTCAATCTATTCAACGTATACTCACATGTGATCACACACTCTGGAACATACATCGTTTCCTCGATGTCCTTCACACACCACACACACATACAGATCTCTCCTTAGGCGATCTGTACACTCGTGTAACCATTCAGAACATACATCGGTGACAAGGTTTCCTGCACGTACAGCACACATTCAGATCTCTTTCAGACACAGGGCGCCCAACATACGCCTTATAGAGCGACTGGCCAAGACTCAAAGGCGTATGCTGGTTCAGCCACCCTGTATATCATTCTATCTCACTAACATTCGTAAAACAGCCTTTCAATCGCTCTTCTATAAAGTCGGCGAAACAGACTTCTAGCTAAATCTATGTTCTCTCTCTCTTTCTCTCTCTCTCTCTCTCTCTCTCTCTCTCTCTCCATGGCCAGTCTGATTGACTTAAACTGTGTCTAGTATTATTTAGTCTCAAGTAGTATCATAGCTGTCCAATGGTCCTCTGTGGGATGTCTGACCCAGCCATCCTCTAGTTTGGATCTACCTCTATTTAGTTGTTATTGGCATGAATCACTCTGAATTTCTGTCACTCAAAATGTCGCAGCAAGACCTGCTGGCCTCCGTCTGTCACTAACCCCATACTACTCAAATCGGGACGCCAAAGTGGTCAGCTCCTACCCCTTCCCTGTTTTCCTTTGTGGACTTAGTGTCGAGACGGTGATTGACCTTGGCATAGTATCGAGACGGAGAGTGATCTTGGCACACATTCAGGTACCTTTGTTCTCATTGTCGCCGACAACACCAGCACTGCCCTAAACTCTCATGCTCCTGCTGGAACTGTTACATTCGTCCTCCTCTGTCTTCTTTTTCTTCCTCCCCATCCTCTTTCTCCTTTCTCCTCCATCCTCTTTCTACTTTCTCCCCCATCCTCTGTCTCCTTTCTTTCCCATCCTCTTTCTCCCCAATGCTCTTACTTCGTTCCTTTTCTTCTTCTTTCCTTTTCTTTTTTATTCTTCTTTCCTCTTCTTTTTATTCTTCTTCTGCGTTCGTCATGAAATTGACATATATGACGTTGTCTTGTAATACAGCGAGGCTGCAATATATGTACCTTTCGACCAGACACATCCGGTTTCAGGTAGCTTAATTTTTTACTGCCAGATTTGTTTCCCCACTGTGATCCTTATTCTCCTAGCCAGACTACACTAGTTCAGCCTGTTTCCAGGGCCGCCGGAATACGGCATTGGTCAGCTCTAGTTTGCTGACCCTGATCTAAGAAGCCAACTATGAGTCACCGGTTGCTGTCAGCTTATTGACAATGCTGCATCTTCTTCCCGTTGTTGTTTGAAGCTATTCATTCTGCGCTGAGTTAACGCTTGTCATTGGAGAAGTAGAAGTCAATCGTCTTAGATATGCGGATGATACAGTTTTGATGGCGAAAAGTGAGCAAGAATTACTGGAGCTTGTGACAACAATATACACAATAAGTTAAAGAGTTTGGATTAGAAATAAACATGAAGAAAACAAAGACTTTGACACTTGGGGAAAAGTGACAAGAAACCAGGTATGCAGATACAAATAAAAGATTAACTACTGGAATAGGTACATAGTTTCTTTTATCTAGGTCATATAATAACAGAAGAAGGCAGATGTGAAACCCCTCCATACAGTGCCATACTGAGAAACCGAAACAACAGACATTACAGCAACCTATGGACCCGAGAGATGGAGGTGAGCAAAAACCTGACCCAATCCACCAACTCTAAAGACGCCAACATACTACCAAGTTTGTTTTTTCTGAGAACACGCCACTGTAGACTATTAGGTCACCTCTAACGGCTGAAGATACCCTACGTTTGGTGCATCTAGTTGGCCGAATTTCTTTAACTCACGTTTCGCTTCATCGCCTGGAAACAAGGGTTTGATCACCAGTGCTTCCTGGAGACATGCGTATAGTCTTATGGTCTTCCTGGAGAAATGGGTATAGTCTTATGGTCTTCCTGGAGACATGCGTATAGTCTTATGGTCTTTCTGGAGACATGCGTATAGTCTTATGGTCTTCCTGGAGACATGCGTATAGTCTCATTGTCTTCCTATTGACATACATATAGTCTTATGGTCTTCCTGGAGACATGGGTATAGTTTTATGGTCTTCCTGGAGACATGCGTATAGTCTTATGGTCTTCCTGGAGACATGCGTATAGTCATATGGTCTTTCTGGAGACATGCGTAGAGTATTATGGTCTTCTTGGAAACATGGTTTTTTATTCTTAGGACTTCCTGGAGACACTGGTTTTTATTCTTTTGGCTTCCTGGAGACATGGGTTTTTATTCTTAGGGCTTCCTGGAGACAAGGGTTTTTATTCTTAGGGCTTCCTGGAGACATGGGTTTTTATTCGCAGGGCTTCCTGGAGACATGGGTTTTTATTCTTAGGGCTTTCTGGAAACATGGGTTTTCATTTTTAGGTACTTCCTGGAGACATGTTTGTTTTTAATTCTTAGGGTTTACTGAAGACGGGTGTGATTCTCAGTCCTTCCTGGAAATAGGGTTTTGAATCTTAGTGACTTCCTTGCAGACCGATGTTTTATTGTGTTTATTAGAGTCGGTGCTTTATTCGTTATGTTTCATAGAGAGGAGTTTGATTTCTTGTTTCTTAAATCAATCAATCAATCAATCAATCAATCAATGTTCTTTAATGCCACACATATATCAGACAGAAACCAGTGCTCTCCAGTTTGATCTGTGTGACGCTACTCAGTTCATGAATGTTGTTTAAGCCCATAATGGAAATCTCTCTTACGATTGTTCTACGAAGAGTTTCTTTCTGTCTTTCTTTGTACCTACTGTCAGATGGGGACCACATACACGCTTGTAAGGGGGAGGCTATTGCTGTCAGGGGCGTGTCGGGAAATCTCAAACAGGGTGTGCTTTAGAACTGCAAAATATATTCTAAACAAGAATATTACTGAGTGGTCTCGAGGCAAGACGTCGGCCTCGGGTACTGGAGATCGCGGGCTGAAATTTTTCCAGTGGACTTTTTGGTATATCTGGGCAGTAGAGATTGGACGACCTCGTGCAATTTCGCGAACGTTACAATCTCTCGAAGTAGGCTTAATGGTCGCTGCCCGGGAAAAATTCAAAATTCTGTTAAGAATCTAGCCAATCCATTACGGAATCCTCTCCGGTGCTACGAAGTTCGTCCATTGTGCTGAGATTCTCCAAAAATGTGGAGACGAACAGAGCACTTATGGGTAAAACCGTGTGCAATGACGTTGATTCTTCTACTAAACTAAACTAATTAAACTAATACTTACCAATTTTATTTGTAAATCAACTCGAGTCTCATCTTCTATAAGAGAGCCTGATCAAAGACATCGTCGCTTATTTCAAACCACTATCTTTATAAAACAATAAACACGGCCAAGAAAACAACTCTGATCGAATCTCACAACCTGTCAATCATTCAAGTGTCGTGTCTATTCACATTTATTATCTTTGTGCCTGGAAACTAAAACTGTGTAGACCAGGCCTAGATTTGCCGGCATTCAATATGTTTATTTTATCACCATAACTTCTCGACATCAGTGCCGAACTTAAATTATTTACACTATTTTCCATTTTATAACGGTTAAATTAATAAATATTTACACTTTTGACCGTTCTGTTAAGTAATTATATACAATCATTTAGGCAAATAATAAATTGTTTAATACAACGAACACTGCACAACACAAAGCATTCACTTCTCGTGAACTGGTGAAAACGTGTGCTGCAAGGTTCCAGCACCGCTAGACTGCTTAGCACACCCACTATTTTCGTAATAAACCCTTCTCCCCTCCCCCCCCCCCTACTTCTGGTGTTAAGTAACAACCGGAAGTTAAATTTAAAGTGAGCGAAATAGCTTCAGCGCGCCTAGCATGCAGCAAAACGAAGTTGTAAATATAACGAACCAAATAATATGAAACTTCGCGTTATAAATATTTTTATTTAATTCAGCTTTTACTCTTTATTTTATTAAATTAAACATTATTTAAATCTACATGTTTGTTACTGTTACATGTGTGCGTCGCACAACTAGCACACACATAACATACGCCTTTGTGGTTGCTATTCATTCGAAGATAATGTCTGATGTATGATCACCGACTTTTCCTGATGAGTGATGAAACATATTGTTGATTGGTGACTTGTCTAATTGTTTTGTTGATTATGATTGGTGACTTGTCTAATTGTTTTGTTGGTTATGATTGGTGAATTGTCTAATTGTTTTGTTGGTTATGATTGGTGAATTGTCTAATTGTTTTGTTGGTTATGATTGGTGAATTGTCTAATTGTTTTGTTGGTTATGATTGCTGAGTTGTCTAATTGTTTTGTTGGCTATGATTGGTGAATTGTCTAATTGTTTTGTTGGTTATGATTGGTGACTTGTCTAATTGTTTTGTTGGTTATGATTGGTGAATTGTCTAATTGTTTTGTTGGTTATGATTGGTGAGTTGTTAATTGTTTTGTTGGTTATGATTGGTGAGTTGTCTAATTGTTTTGTTGGTTATGATTGATGAGTTGTCTAATTGTTTTGTTGGTTATGATTGGTGAGTTGTCTAATTGTTTTGTTGGTTATATTTGGTGACTTGTCTAATTGTTTTGTTGGATATGATTGGTGACGTCTATAACTGTTTTGTTGGTTATGAATGAAGTGGAAGTTAATAGTACCAGGTCATCTGCGAAATCAAGGTCCTCTAGAATCGTGCCATCTATTCATTGTATGCCAAATTGTTCGGCTGGGATATCATTTTGTATAACCCAATCCATGTTGACAAAACTGAAGTCATGAAAATATCTAGAATAGCCGAAGACATCAATATCTTACTTAGTCGCTTACTTAGTCGCTCCTCTTCTACCTTGAGGTGTAGAGGTTTGCCAAAGAGAACGCCACACTGCTCTATCCGACGTCTTTTTCCTGGCTTCTTTCCAATCCAGCCCTCTATCACTTAGGGACTGTCGTATGTTGTCTTCCCAACGTACTTTGGGACGTCCTCGGGGTCTGCGTCCTTGACTTTTGATCTCCTATGACCGCTTTGGTATCCGATCTTCTTCCATTCTACAGACATGGCCAAACCACTGTAGTTGTTACTGCTCCATTCGTGTCTGCAGGGGTTGAACTTCAAGATTGCTACGTATTGTCTGGTTACGGATCTTGTCCCTTTTCGTCACCTGATCGCCTTTCTTAGGTACCTCATTTCTGAAGTTTGTAATTGCCTTTCTTTGGCTGCAGTCATTGCCCATGACTCACATCCATATGTCAGGACAGGCACATAGGTCGAGCGGTATACATCCATCTTTGTTTTCCTGCTTATTTCTCTTCTACTGAGGAAACCTCTGTTTATTGCATGGAACAGTCTACCTGCTCCTGCCCTTCGTGCAGTTAACTCCTCTTTGATTCCTCCCCTGCTGTCTATTACCACTCCTAGATATTTAAAGTTGCTGACCTGCTCCAGTGCTCGTGTTCCCAGGGTTATCTGATGTCTCTTTTCATCTCTGGCGATCACCATGGTTTTTGTTTTGGAGTTGCTGATGTGCATTCCTCTCTTCTTCAACTCTTCTTCCCAGACCTGCAAGTTGATCTGGAGATGTGCTTCGGTTTTCGTGATCAGGGCCACATCGTCTGCAAATGCTAGTTCCGATATGTAACTTGGTCTCATCTTCCAGTACCCTACTTCATACTTTTTTTATCCGTTCCTTGCAGGCTTTGATGACTTCATCCATGAGGAGTATGAAAAGGTACGATGATAGAATGTCCCCCTGTCTTACTCCGCTAGTGGTCTTGAACTATCCTGACTTTTGATTTGATGTCCGCACATAATTTCTGCATGTTTTATAGAAACTCCGTATGGCAGAGATCAGGGGTCCTGGGATGTTTTACCTTTTCAGGCACTCCCAGAGTTTGTCCCAAGGAACTTTATCAAATGCTTTCTCCAAATCCAAAAAGCAGAGATGCATCTCTTTATCATATTCAAGAGCCTTTTCACTTAGCTGTCTGAGTGTAAAGATAAGGTCTTGAGTACTTCTGTTTGCCCTAAACCCACATTGAGTTTCATCCATGTTTGGCTCTGCTAGACCTCTTAATCGCCGTTCTAGAATCCTAGAGTAGACTTTCCCGGGGACACTGAGAAGGGAAATACCTCTGTGATTTTAACATTGTCGATTGTCGCCCTTTTTAATTATTGGTATTATTATTGCTACCTCCCAGTCTCTTGGTATCTTCTTGTGACGCCAAGCTGCCTTGAGAATCTTCATGAATAGCATCTCTCCTGCCGCTCCCATGTATTTAACCATTTCTGGTGTTATACCATCATGTCCTGCTGCTTTACCAATCTTAATTTTCTCCAATGCTGCCTTTAGTTCTTCCATTGTGATATTATCGTTTCCCTCCCCGGCTCCCTCTTCTTGAATTGGGACTGTTACTTCCAGAGCTTGGTTTTCCTCCACTCCAATGAGATCTGAGAAATATTCTTTCCATCTGTCCATTACCTCTTCTGGAGCGGTCAACAGCGCACCTTGTTTATCTTTAACAAATTTCAGGGGGCATTCCTTTTGCTTCCTCGTGTTCTTTAAGGTCTTGTAGAACAGTTTCTGGTTTTCTCCAGCATTATTTTCCAGTTTCTCTCCAAATTCTTCCTAGGATTTCTGTTTGGCCTTGAGCACAGTCTTCTTTGCTTCTGTTCTAAAATTTACATATTCTTTATATTTCTTTGTTTGTTTTCTGTATTCCTAGCCCCTAGGTATTGCTTCCATGCCTTTTTCTTTTCTCCTATTATTGTTTTCACTTCTTCTGTCCTCCATGGTGTACTCTTTCTCTTCCACCCTTCTTTGGTTTGACCGCATGCCTCTGCTGCAGCCTCTTTGAGATGTTTTTGAATTTTACCCAAAGCATTTCCATATCTTCTTCAGATTCCTCTATCCTTTCTATTGCTGTTGTTATGAGCCCTTGGTATCTCCTCTTAACATCTGGTTCTCGTAGTTTGTAAGCCTTAATTTTATTTTCTCTTTGTGTATTATGTTTCATGCTTGCTGATGGGTGTTGCCTGGCTGGATAGTGTTTTCCAATTTCTCTCTTTATTTTAACTAGGTAGTGGTCGCTTCCTATCTCTGGTCCTCTGAACACTCTAGCATCCTTTACATACTTGAAATCAGTTTTCCTCACTATCGCATAGTCAATTATGGATCTTTCATTTCTTGCCGGCTCACATCTTTTGTAGGCGTGGATACGCTTGTGTGGAAACCTTGTATTTGTAATGACAAGGTTTTGTTCTCTGCAGAATCTCAGCAGTCGTTTTCCATTGTCATTTAAGACATCTTCTCCATACCTACCGATCACTCCATTCCATCTAGAATAGTCTCCAACTCTTGAAGTCTCCAAGGAGAAGTATTTCATTATGGCAATCGTCAATGGTACTTTGAAGGAGCTCATAAAATTCATCTTTTATGTCAGTGCTCTCATCTTCGTTTGGTACATACACAGTGACGATATCCATTTGACTATCTTCCTCTTGTAGACTAAGAACCATCAGTCGTTCTGAAATGAATTTCCATCCTTTAATGTTTGCTTTATTGTTACTATTCACTATACATCCAACCTCTGCTCTGCCTCGTTCACTCATGGGAACTCCGCTGTAGTATAGCATGTTGCCGTAATGGTCCAGAACGCCCTGTCCCTTTTTCTTTGTTTCTGTAAGTGCCAGGACTGTCAATTTTGCTCTCTTCATCTCCTTAATTAGTTCATGTTCTTTTCCGTTTATACTTCTTACATTCCATGTTCCGTAAACCGTGGTCCTTTTTTCTCGCCTGTTCGTCGCCGTTGAGGTGAGTCCGGTTTTCTCTAAGTTTAGACTTGTAATCGTTTTTTTAAAAAGACAAACAGGTGATTAGCCTGTTGTGTCTTTGCATGGTGGAGAGGCTGCCTCCTTACAGCCTCCATGCCTGCCGACCCGTTTTTGTCCACGGCTGCTTATTTATTCGCAGCTAACCTCCAAATTAGGAGGCCTTTCAGCAATCCGCAACCCTGCTGACGCGCCTGGTAGGAGGTGGGTTCCTCCCCCAGGAGACATCAATATCACCATTGACAAACAGCAAATCAAACAGGTGGAAGATTTTACACACCTAGGGAGCACGTTATTAGCAGACGGAAAAATCACAACGGAAATACAACAATGATGCAATAAGGCAAATCAGATAATTGGACAACTAACTCCAATACTGAATTGCAAGCACGTGACAATGGCTACTCAAAGAGCTTTACACAACACGATTTTCGTCCGGTAACTAGGCTACCAATGTCACAACTGGGCATTAACATCACATGAAAAACATCGTAACAACAGAAATGAAATGCCTACGAAATATATTGTGTGTAACAAGGAGAGACATGATGAGAAACGATAACATCAGCAGACTAGAGGGAACAACACCAGACATCAAAAGATAGCTTCTACAATTGTTTGGCCACGTAGCAAGACTACAACCACACAGCACCACCCAACAATGCTACTTAGATACAACTGATTCAAAGCCAAAGACAGACCACGAAAAAGGTGGCTTACAGAAATATCTGAGGCAGTGAATGCTACTGTGCATGAGGCACACAGACGGCCTCGTTCTAGAGATCTCTTCATGGCCTGACGCAGAAAGGCATAACAGGATAAGATAAAAGAAGAAAGAACCCAATTCATAGCTATGCCAAATGGCAGAGGTGGCATAATGCAGTCTGGTTTCTTAGAGACATGGGTTTAATTCTCAGTGCTTCCCTGAGACAGGGTTTGGTTCTTCGGTGCCGTCTGGAGACAGGGTTTGGTTCTTTGGTGCTATCTGGAGACAGGGTTTGGTTCTTCGATGCCGTCTGGAGACAGGGTTTGGTTCTTTGGTGCCATCTGGAGACAGGGTTTGGTTCTTTGGTGCCATCTGGAGACAGGGTTTGGTTCTTCGGTGCCGTCTGGAGACAGGGTTTGGTTCTTTGGTGCCATCTGGAGACAGGGTTTGGTTCTTCAATGCCGTCTGGAGACAGGGTTTGGTTCTTTGGTGCCATCTGGAGACAGGGTTTGGTTCTTCGGTGCCGTCTGGAGACAGGGTTTGGTTCTTTGGTGCCATCTGGAGACAGGGTTTGGTTCTTCAATGCCGTCTGGAGACAGGGTTTGGTTCTTCGGTGCCGTCTGGAGACAGGGTTTGGTTCTTTGGTGCCATCTGGAGACAGGGTTTGGTTCTTCAATGCCGTCTGGAGACAGGGTTTGGTTCTTCGGTGCCGTCTGGAGACTGGGTTTAGTTCTTCTATGCCGTCTGGAGACAGGGTTTGGTTCTCCGATGCCGTCTGTAGACAGGGATTGTTTCTTCGATGCCGTCTGGAGACAGGGTTTGGTTCTTGGATCCCGTCTGGAGACAGGTTTTGGTTTCGATGCCGTCTGGAGACAGGGTTTGGTTCTTCGATGCCGTCTTGAGACAGGGTTTGGTTCTTCGGTGCCGTCTGGAGACAGGGTTTGGTTCTTCGATGCCGTCTGGAGACAGGGTTTGGTTCTTCGGTGACGTCTGGAGACAGGGTTTGGTTCTTCAATGCCGTCTGGAGACAGGGTTTGGTTCTTCGATGCCGTCTGGAGACAGGGTTTGGTTCATCGATGCCGTCTGGAGACAGGGTTTGGTTCTTGGAGGCCGTCTGGAGACAGGGTTTGGTTCTTCGGTGCCGTCTGGAGACAGGGTTTGGTTCTTCGGTGCCGTCTGGAGACATGGTTTGGTTCTTCGGTGCCGTCTGGACACATGCTGGATCACGAGTGCCTACTGTGTAAAACACTTTCTGAATTTTTGAAGATCTTGCTTCCACTTTAGCAGTAGGAAGTAAAGTGTGCTCACGTGTAACTGACTGACTGACAAACATGATGGACCGAATAGGCCTTTCCTTGAACTGGTAAGGTGATGGGATGAGCCTATCAACATTTTTGGAAATTATGTTGCGTAATAGGGAGTGAGGCGCTAGTCCAGCCAGGCACGACATACTGACCAGGACGTCGCGTCAGGGCCAGGCTCAACATACTGACCAGGACGTCGCGTCAGGGCCAGGCACAACATACTGACCAGGACGTCGCGTCAGGGCCAGGCACAACATACTGACCAGGACGTCGCTTCAGGGTCAATACACTGAGCAAGACCACAATCTCTCTTCCATGAAGCGTTCCCCGGAAACAGGCTCGTTTCCCATTACTTTTCTCGTTTGCCTTATTTCTCTATTTCCTAGAGCGGTGTGCTTTGCACTATGACAAAATGTATAGAAACGCATCCCCGAACAAGATAGCTAGAGTCCCTTTGTTATTGCATGAAACAGTCAATTATGGCGGATTTCACTTCCGCTTATTACCGGTGACCTTTGTGAGGTGTTTGATAATAACGAGGAAAAGCCAGCCAGTCTGATCTGAAGATATAAGCAGTGCAGTACTAATTGGCTAAAGGTATTAGTTGGACTTAGAAATGAATACTTCTTTCCGGCGGGAATATATTTGTGTGCCTCTAGATGCACTGTATGCGTGTGTTTGTAGATGTGCGTATATGTGTTTGTAGATGTGCGCATATATGTGCTTGTAGGTGTGCGTAAATAAGTATTTGTAGGTGTGCGTATATAAATGTTTGTAGATGTGCGTATATGTGTTTGTAGATGTGCGTAAATAAGTGTTTGTAGATGTGCGTAAATAAGTGTTTGTAGATGTTCGTAAATGTGTTTGTAGATGGGCGTATATAAGTGTTTGTAGATGTGCGAATATGCGTTTTTGTTGATGTACGTATATAAGTGTTTGTTGATGTGCTTATATGAGGGAGCGTCAAATGAAAACATTAAAAGTGGGATATAAATTAGGAAAACCATGCCTTTGTATCATAACTTGTTAATATGGTTGCTAAGGATGTCAAGAGTGTCCTGCACGTGCCATCAAGGTGCAGACGAACAACATGACGTCATAATTGCAGTTAAAGGATGGCCGCTCCACTGTTGACATGCACCACGGGGAGCAACGTTCTGTTATCCGTTTTTTGAGCAGTGAAGGAGTAAAACCTATAGAAATTCATCGGCGAATGAGGGTCCAGTACAGTGATACATGTCTTTCCTTTCAACAAGTGTATGAGTAGAGTAGGAAGTTTCAAAACGACTTGAGTTCTATGACAGACGGTTGAAGACCTGGTCAGGCACGCCGAGAAGTGTCTCCAGAGTCGATTGCAGCCGTTGATCGTCGCGTCAAGAAAAATCGTCCGATTGACTGTGAATAGTGTTTGCTGGAGTGAGTGTTACATAGAAGAGACTATACCATTCACTCATTGGCTTGGGGTAGATGTCTGTGTTATAGAGACGAGAATAGACCATTCACTCATTGGCTCGGGGTAAATGTCTGTGTTATACAGACGAGAATATACCATTCTCTCATTGGCTTGAGGTAGATGTCTGTGTTAAAGAGAAGAGAACAGACCATTCACTCATTGGCTTGGGGTAAGTGTTTGTGGTATAGAGACGAGAATATACCATTCACTCATTGGCTTGGGGTAGATGTCTGGTATAGAGACGAGAATATACCATTCTCTAATTGGATTGGGGTAGATGTCTGTGGTATAGAGACGAGAATATACCATTCACTCATTGGCTTGGGGTAGATGTCTGTTTTATAGAGACGAGAATATACCATTCACTCATATGCTTGTGGTAGATGTCTGTTTTATAGAGACGAAAATATACCATTCTCATATTGGCTTGTGGTAGGCATTTCTACCTTACAGAGACAAGAATATACTATTGTTACATTGACTTAGGGCAGATGTTTGTGCCATGGGCGAGATTATACCACTGTCACATTGAAAGAAGGTAGCGAGAAGATACTAATTGTGCAGGCTAACCCTTCTAGGGTAGAGGACAATCCAAATAATTCCATTCATCATTAATACCCTTCGCTTTTTTCGAGGCATAGACCATTGAGAACCCTCCCCAGCAACTTCGGTCTTGAGCTGCCCTCTCCCCAGTTGAGGTACAGGAACCAAAGTTGATTTCCACAGTGAAAATATTAGTTTTAGTCTTAGTCGACCTGTACTTCTACAGGAGCATAAGGCCATGTGCAGGTCCCATCTGTCTGAAACTACTCGTTTTAAGGCATCAGTAACTGGCCGTCCGCCTCTTCTCCTGTTAGTCAAAACAGTTCTGCCGCGCGAAGGCCATGTGATGGATTTTGTTGTCAGAGTCGATATGAGACTCACGCCAAGGGAACATTTAGTTAGTGTTGAGAGTTCGTCCTCATCCCCACCTCCAGCTATAACAACATTTAGTTAGTGTTGAGAGTTCGTCCTCATCCCCACCTCCAGCTATAACAACATTTAGTTGGTGTTGAGAATTCAAGGTCAACCACTCTGGAAGGTCAACTACTCGGGAAGGCCAACCACCGGGGAAGGTAAACCACTGGGGAAGTTCAACAACTGGGGAATGTCAACCACTCGGAAAGGTCAACCACTCGGGAAGGTCAACCACTCGGGAAGGTCAACCACTCTGGAAGCAAACCACTGGGGAAGGTAAACCACTCTGAAAGATCAACCACTCGGCCGGAAACCACTGGGGAAGGTAAACCACTGGGGAAGGTAAATCACTCTGGAAGGTAAACCAATCTGGAAGGTAAACCAATCTGGAAGATAAACCACTGGGGAAGGTAAACCACTGGGGAAGGTAAACCAGTGGGGAAGATAAACCACTCTGGAAGGTAAACCACTCTGGAAGGTAAACCACTCTAGAAGGTAAACCACTCTGGAAGGTAAACACATTGCAGTCTGGACATTCGCGTCAACTAAAAGCTGAGTTTTGTCTAGCCTTCTGACTTTGACATCATCATCAAGTGCCGTCTCGGCAACGGAGGTTAACGGTAATGGATCTCCATCTGTCTCTGTTCCGCGCCAGGCTGGTACACGCAGTCAAACTGTGTTCTGAGCACATCCTGACGTTGTCTGTCCATCGGTACCTCTGTCACCCTTAGGCTTTCTTACCCTCTACTCTGCCCTCCAAAATAACCTTTAGCAGACTGTCATGGCGCTTGACATGACCAAACTATTTTATTTTTCTTATATTAATTTCCTTCAGAAGTGTGTGTTCCACCTGGAGTTGTTCCAGAACCTCATTATTGGCTTTCAGATCTTTCTAAGAAACTCGTCCAGGTCTTCTCCATTTTCTTTGTCAGAGTCCAGGTTTATACTCAATACAATAAAACTGAATGTACATAGCATTTTATTATTCACATATTTAAAATCCGAGATATCAACTTTGACAGAAGTGTATCTCTCAAAGATCCGAGATATCTACTTTGACAGAAGTGTATCTCTCTAAGATCTGAGATATCTACTTTGACAGATGTGTCTCTCTCTAAGATACGAGACATCTATATTGACAGAAGTGTATCTCTCTAAGATCTGAGATATCTACTTTGACAGAAGTGTATCTCTCTAAGATCTGAGATATCTACTTTGACAGAAGTGTATCTCTCTAAGATCTGAGATATCTACTTTGACAGAAGTGTATCTCTCTAAGATCCGAGATATCTACTTTGACAGAAGTGTATCTCTCTAAGATCTGAGATATCTACTTTGACAGAAGTGTATCTCTCAAAGATCCGATATATCTACTTTGACAGAAGTGTATCTCTCTAAGATCCGAGATATCTACTTTGACAGAAGTGTATCTCTCTAAGATCCGAGATATCTACTTTGACAGAAGTGTATCTCTCTAAGATCTGAGATATCTACTTTGACAGAAGTGTATCTCTCTAAGATCTGAGATATCTACTTTGACAGAAGTGTATCTCTCTAAGATCCGAGATATCAACTTTGACAGAAGTGTATCTCTCTAAGATCCGATATATCTACTTTGACAGAAGTATATCTCTCTAAGATCTGAGATATCTACTTTGACAGATGTGTATCTCTCTAAGATCCGAGATATCTATATTGACAGAAGTGTATCTCTCTAAGATCTGATATATCTACTTTGACAGAAGTGTATCTCTCTAAGATCTGAGATATCTACTTTGGCAGAAGTGTATCTCTCTAAGATCTGAGATATCTACTTTGACAGAAGTGTATCTCTCTAAGATCCGAGATATCTACTTTGACAGAAGTGTATCTCTCTAAGATCTGAGATATCTACTTTGACAGAAGTGTATCTCTCTAAGATATCTACTTTGACAGAAGTGTATCTCTCTAAGATATCTACTTTGACAGAAGTGTATCTCTCAAAGATCCGATATATCTACTTTGACAGAAGTGTATCTCTCTAAGATCTGAGATATCTACTTTGACAGAAGTGTATCTCTCTAAGATCTGAGATATCTACTTTGACAGAAGTGTATCTCTCTAAGATCTGAGATATCTACTTTGACAGAAGTGTATCTCTCTAAGATCCGAGATATCTACTTTGACAGAAGTGTATCTCTCTAAGATCCGAGATATCTACTTTGACAGAAGTGTATCTCTCTAAGATCTGAGATATCTACTTTGACAGAAGTGTATCTCTCTAAGATCTGAGATATCTACTTTGACAGAAGTGTATCTCTCTAAGATCTGAGATATCTACTTTGACAGAAGTGTATCTCTCTAAGATCTGAGATATCTACTTTGACAGAAGTGTATCTCTCTAAGATCTGAGATATCTACTTTGACAGAAGTGTATCTCTCTAAGATCTGAGATATCTACTTTGACAGAAGTGTATCTCTCTAAGATCTGAGATATCTACTTTGACAGAAGTGTATCTCTCTAAGATCTGAGATATCTACTTTGACAGAAGTGTATCTCTCTTAGATCTGGGATATCTACTTTGACAGAAGTGTATCTCTCTAAGATCCGAGATATCTACTTTGACAGAAGTGTATCTCTCTAAGATCTGAGATATCTACTTTGACAGAAGTGTATCTCTCATGCTGTAAAATCTATTTTTGGCCATCACAATTCTTTTAGTGATCTCCCTTTCGCATTTGTCATCAGCTGAAATAAGTTGGCCAAGATCTCATAGCTTGACAGTTGTTACAGAATTTCAGCATTTATGCGGATGATAGCTTTTGGACGTTCTTTCTTTTTGTGAACACCATCACATTTTGATGTTTATTTCCAACCCATATTGCTGACTTTTGCTGGTTACCTTATCCATTAAGTTCTGCAGGTGTACTGGGTCATCTGCTATTAATTGTATCATCAGCATATCTGATATTATCGTTGCTGCGGCCTCCTATATTCAATCCACGTTTGACAGAAATCCCTAAACACAATATATGATATTCAATGCAGCGATATAAGAAAGGTGAGCTCATTATCCCAGAACATCATATTAATGTCGGTGTTACCAGAAGAGACAGAATGCGGAACGGCGAATGTCGGTGTTACCAGAAGAGACAGAATGTGGAACGGCGAATGTCGGTGTTACCAGAAGAGACAGAATGTGGAACGGCGAATGTCGGTGTTACCAGAAGAGACAGAATGTGGAACGGCGAATGTCGGTGTTACCAGAAGAGACAGAATGCGGAACGGCGAATGTCGGTGTTACCAGAAGAGACAGAATGTGGAACGGCGATATTCGAAGTATGGTCGGCACTACGTCTTTTGTCGAATACATTTCCAGGCAGAAAATAAGTTGATTTGGTCATCTCATGAGAATGCACCCTCATCAACTTCCACTGATGGCTTACAATGTTGGTAGATCTGGCTACAGGGGAAGAGGGCTGCCGCGAGGTATGTGGATAGATGACATTAGAGTGATTGTGCAGCGACAAGGGCTTATATTGACCGACGCAATGCACTTGACGCAGGATAGACGACTTAAGCTCTCTACGACGGCTAACGACACAAGTGGAACGAAAACTAAACTAACTATCATATTAATAATAAGATTATTTCTGCTCGATACGCTTTGGTACACGTGCGTGTGCTCACGTGCGTAACAGACACACAAAGTTATAACATTAATGGCCTTGTATTTGTTCAGTTATGTCTTGTACATGAGGGTAAGTAGGTAAGTAGGTTGCAAGTCAATATGGGAAAGCTAACAAAAATGTGGTCGCTAATTTCTGAAGGTGTCGTCGTTATGTGGCAGCAACATCCAGCTTGGTCATTACGATATTTATCAGAGGCTAGGTGCCGTATGCACGTGCGCAGTACATATGCAAAATGGCGTCCTAGCTCACAGTGTGCACAATCAAAGAACAGCCTAATGTAGCGCGGCTTTTTTATTGGGGGGGGGGGGGGGGGTGGGGGTGGGGAGAAAAGGGGATTGAGGACTTTCCGCAACCGATATTAAAAAGTAAATGCTTTCTGTTTAGGGCGAGAAGTGGTTGTCGCGTAAAGTGCTGCTTAACTGGGTAGACGCATTTTCTCATGGACGATCACAATTGTTGATGAAGCCTGACCTGGTCATCCTTATCAGATTACAACAGAAGCACTTATGTGACGGATGAGAGGAGATGATTCGAGCTTGCAGGCGGGTAGCGGAAGACAACATTGTAACTGTAGCAGGGTATTCGCATGGTTTAGTCTACATGATAATAGATGATCCCACCTTAGCTGGAGACGTTCAGCGAATGATGAAGAGGCTGAATCGTAAACTGAAAATGTGGCTGACATAGCAGACCAGACTTCTATGCTGCAGGCTTTGGTGCACTGATAAAGCGATGGGATAAGTGTTTCAATTTTGGGATAAATTATGTTGAGAAATAAGGAGCAATATTAGTGCAATTATACACTTCACTTAACGTCTTAATACTGGGTTAGAAGACCCTGCAAAGTCTGTATACAACCAGTTTTATTTAGATTTCCTTGCGGTAAAAGCTTTGCGCATTCAATCAATTCTTAAATTCATTAATTGTACCCCGCGTCAAATACTTCCTGTGGCAATGCATTCCAAGCATTCACCACTCTGACTAAAAAAATATTTCCTAATATCTAATCTGGACCGTTCTTTAGTCAACTGGTAGCTATGCCCTCTTGTTCTTGTTGGTGGTTGAATTTACAAATTTGTTATAGTCTAATTTATGCGTTTCTCTGATCATCTTATAAACCTGTATTATCACCTCGAATTATTATATTTTCTAGACGCGGTAGGCCGGTTTTTCCGAGTCTTTCCTCATAACTGTAATTCTGAAATCCCACTATCAGTTTTGTCGCTCTTGTTTTGTATCCTTTCCAGCATGTTTATATCCCCTCTATGATAAGGGCACCACACCTGTACACAGTACTCCAATCTAGGTCTAACTAATGCTTTATACAGTTTGACTATCACTTCCTTGCTCTTATGTTTAATATTTCTTTTTATCATAACTAACATTGCATTTGCCTTATTCACTGCTACCTGGACTTGCTCACTCACTTTACCTATATGATATATTAAAACCACTAGGTCCCTTTCCTTATCTATCATTCTAATATTGTTCTCGCCCATTCTGTAATTATGTTCCATATCTGATCTACCCATGTGGATGACTGTATATTTATCTACATTAAACTGCATTTGCCAGCTCGCAGACCATTCTCGAATTTTATTTAAATCCGACCTCAATATATCCACTTCTACTTTAGATGGAAACACTATAGCATAGTTTTGTGTCATCAGCGAATTTTGCAATCTACCCATGTGGATTTCTCCTCGTCGGGCCACATCCTTCTCAGATCTGTCTGCTTTGGGACAGTCCCGAAGTACATATACTGCTGTTATGTCTACCAGGCCGAAGTAACATAGGCTGGTGGTACCTATCTTGAATTAGGTGTAAAGGTGTTGTCTCATTCCGTCGTCGGCCAGTTTGAAGATGATAAACTGGTCTGTTCTGGACCGTTGGTTGTATCCGTCATCTTTAGGGATGTCCCTCCGACACCAGTACATTAATTGTACTGATTTTTTGGTGTGCCTTTTCTTGTTATAGTTGACCAGGAATTCTTTCTGATTCAAGTCGCTATTTCTTTGGTTTTACTGCCGGCCTCTTCGTTTCGTTGATGTGACAATAGTTTTCAAGTTCGTACGGAATGTGTGGGGAAGTTGCCAAATGGATTGAACATTGGTTAACGGGAAGAAATCAGAGAGTGGGCATAAATAAGGAGTACTCAGAGTGGTGGGAAGTAAAAAGTGGAGTGCCAAGGGCTTGGTGTTGGGACCAATTTTGTTCTTGATATATATATATATAAACTATTTGGACATTGATATCGGATCCATGATAGAAAAATTCGACGATGACACAAAACTATACATGAGTGTCTAATCTAAGGCCACTCTGAGGTCGGATTTAGATAAAATTCGGAGATAGTCAGCGAACTGACAAATGGAGTTTAATGTAGATAAATGTACAGTCATCCACATGGGTAGATCCAATATGCAACATAATTACAGAATGACCGAGAACAATATTAGAATGATAGAAATCGAAAGGGACCTAGGTGTTATAATAGATCACACAGGTGAAGTGAGTGAGCAAGGCAAATGCAATGTTAGGTATGATAAAAATAAATATTAAACATAGGAAGTGATAGTCAAACTGTATAAAGCATTAGTTAGACCTAGATTGGAGTACAGTGTACATGTGTGGAGTCCTTATCATAGAGGGGATATAAACATGCTGGAATGAATACAAAAAAGAGCATTAAAGCTGATAGTGGGTTTCCAGAATTACGGTTATGAGGAAAAACTCAGAAAAACCGGCCTACATTGAAACGCCTAGTAAAGAAAACAATTCGAGGTGACTTAATACAGGTTTATAAGATACTCAAAGAAACGGATAAATTAGACTATAACATGCATAGCTACAAATTAACTACAGAAAGGTCCAAATTATATATTAGAAATATTTTTTTTTTATATAGAGAGTGGTGAATGCTTGGAAAGCATTTCAACATGAAGTAGTGGAAGCTAGGACAATTAATGCATTGAATAGATTCGATGCGCATAACTTTCAGAGCAAGAATTTCTAAATGAAACTGGTTGTATACGTACTCTGCATAGTCTTCTAAACCAGTTTAAAGACGTAAAGTTAAGTATCTCACTTTGTTTTGTAAAATAAATAGCCAATTGCGACCTACGTCCTGACTTCCACAACACACACAACCATAATAATCATATGACTGTAATTACATTAGTTTAGAGATCGTTTACACACACACACACATACATATACACACACATACATACACAAACCCCTACCTAGCTAAACATATGTATGAGATGATAGTAAGTAGGAGCTAGAGTCGAGCAGCTGCGGCCACGCACACAAATGTGTTTTTGTGCTAGCTCTATCGTCACGGTCTACTGGTTTGGCCTAATACAAGCTACTATTTTTGTACATTTAGAGCCAACTTAGCCACAATGTCATGTACAACTTAGTGATAATGTCATGTATAACTTAGCGACAATGTCATGTGCAATTGAGCAATAATGTCATGTACAACTTAGCAACAATGGCATGTACAACTTAGCGATAATTTCATGTACAACTTAGCGATAATGTCATGTACAACTTAGCGATAATGTCATGTACAACTTAACGACAATGTCATGTACAACTTAGCCACAATGTAATGTACAACTTAGCGATAATGGTATGTACAAACTAGCGATAATTGCATGTACAACTTAGCCACAATGTAATGTACAACTTAGCCACAATGTAATGTCAAACTTAGCGATAATTGTATGTCTAACTTAGCGACAATTGTATGTCTAACTTAGCGACAATTGTATGTGAGTTTCTTTTATTCTTTATAAAAAAAATCTGAGATTGCTTAAGAAATGTGTTACGTGGAAGGCGTTCACGATCATGCTGTCCAGTATCCCATTATTGTGGTTGGGGGGGGGGGGGGGGGGGGGGGACGCCGGTCAAGATTTAGAACTGATACATAGTGTTCACTTGTCATTTCAGTAGCCGCGCAGTGTACATTCTCGTTTATTGTATTTGGTCCACGATAGAACACACAACAAAACATGTGCCTCACAGATTGTTGAGCCTGTCCGTATTTGCTGAGGGGAATGATATCTCAAACACTGAGCCACTCTCTGGTCTTCTTATTAAATTTCCCTTTCTTCTGTTTGTACATAATGTCAGGTAAAGTCAACCGTTTCTTATTTGAATGATGACATTCTTTCTTTGAAGCTCGAATTGAAATGGACGGGACAAAATATCGCTGAGATTCTGCCACTCCTGTTGAGATCATTGCTAATTTAGGTTGGGGACTCCGGATTCATCAATTAATTCTTCTGGATTTTTCAGGGGGTCAATACCGCCATACTGTTTCTCCTCCGTGGGAGTCGGATTGAGCCGCATCCTTCACCTCATATCTGTGTGCTGGGGACAGTCCAGAATGGCGTAGTTCTGCTGTTATGTCTACCAGACCACAGTAACATTGGCTAGTGGTATATATATTGAATAGGTGTGCAGGTAGTGTCTCATTCTGTTGTGGTAAGTTCTGGACGCAGTATGAAAACTTGGTCTTTTCTAGACAGTTGGTCGTATTAGTCATCTATGTCGTGTCTGTGGTGTTCTTCCTGCCACTTTACACTGTATTGTCCTTCTATTATATCGTTTGCTTCTTCATTGTTGGCAAGGTATTCTTCCTGTATCAGTTCGCTCATCTTTGACTAGACTGTTGGCCTCCTCGGTTCATTTCTTGGTACATTGCGATTGTATGCACTGAATCATTGCTTTCTGGAACCTGTGAAACATTTTCGCCAATGCTGCCCTCAATGTGTCACTTTTTCAATCATTTACTTTTTTGCTATAGTGTGAAGCATTGGTTCTATCTGCAACTGGTTCTTTTACATAAAGCATATGTCCTAGTTTTTGGAGTTTCGTATTATAATGGTAATTTAACCAAAAAAATATGATAACTGGTTCATAAATTCTGTCGTGCCCAACAAATGTTGCCTCATCAAACGACACAATTGTCTTGAGATAACGGTAATAAAAGATATGGTGTCGAGCAAGAGAGACGTAGGCAGACCAAGAAGGGGATGGCACCAAGATGTCAAAGAATGATTGGGCATGCCTCTAGATCAAGCTGGAGATATGACAAGAGAGGCAGAGGCAGATAAAGAAGGCCGATGTCACCAAGATGTCAAGGAATGATTGGGTATGACTAGATCAAACTGGAGATTTGGCAAGAGATCGAATTTGCTTCCAGACGGGCTTTGATGGGAACGAGTTCTGCAGTAGACATGCTACATGATTATGATTCGATTTCCACGATCATCCATATTCAGTCGCATGTTACGACGTGTTTGGAAAGTGACAGTGGCTTGGCTGTTTTGACACGTTGTACCACCCTGGGGCGTGTAACATATCTACCAACGTAACATATATACCAACGTAACATATCTACCAACGTAACATATATACCAACGTAACGTATATAGCAACGTAACATATATACCAACGTAACATATCTACCAACGTAACATATATACCAACGTAACATATATACCAACGTAACATATATACCAACGTAACATATCTACCAACGTAACATATATACCAACGCATCAACAGGTGCAGACATTCCTTTATACCGACGATACAGCAGTCGTTGCCAAGGAGAATGGATGTGAAGAGATTGAAGACAAGCGCCCTTGTTGCCCTTGCCGTATATTGCGACAAAACCACATCAAACCAAGCCCCAGGAAAATCCAAGTATGAGCTTACGACTTCAGAAATACAGAGAAAAAGGAAACCACGTCAGGAGGGTTGTCAGTGTTCTATGTCCTGAAATGAGGTAACGTCATTGGTGATGATGGACAACCAACATGATAATATATATATAGTATTTATATATACACACACACGTTTGGGGACGGCGTGGTATAGTGGTTAAGTGGCACGGCTCACAATCCAAAGGTGCTGGGTTCGATCCCCATCACAGCACCAGCTGTTACCCCGGGGAAGCAAACCCTTAGAAAATGCATGCTGAAGTCGGATGCACTGAGCCGCAGTGCAACCAAAGTCCAACGCACACCGCTTTGGGGATTACAGAAATAAGGTTAACGCCAAAAAAACACACAAAAAACAAACAAACCCAAAACACACATTTCTTTTTCTTCTATATATGTGCGTGTGTGTATTTTTAGGGGAGCTGTACTTCTACAGGGGCAGATGACACTGTCCATGTCCCCCTTAGTGGTGCTGTAATTCTACAGCGACAGATGCCACTGTGCAGGCCCGACTTAGTGGACCTGTACTCTATAGGGACATATGCCACTGTGCAGGTTCCACTTAGTGGAGCTGTACTTCTATAGGGACATATGCCACTGTGCAGGTTCCACTTAGCGGAGCTGTACTTCTATAGGGGCAGATGCCACTGTGCAGATCCCACTTAGTGGAGCTGTACTTCTATAGGGACGGATGCCACTGTGTAGGTCCCACTTATTGGAGCTGTACTTCTACACTGTGCCGGTCCCATCTATGTTATTCTGTTTTTGGCGTTGGCCTTATTTCTATATTCCCCAAGGCGGTGTGTATTGCACTATGTTTTTATGTTACACCTGTCGGCACAGTGCATCCCACTTCTGCATGCATTTTATGTAAGAGTCTGCTTCCTCTGCATTTTCTAAGGGTTTGTTTCCACGGGGTAACGGCTGGTGCTGTGATTGGGGAGCGAACCCAGAGCTTTTCGGGTTGAGAGCTGTGGCACTTAACCACTAGCCCACGCCGTCCCCATCTCTGGTATGAGCTGGATGTAGCCGCGAGAACTATTTTCTGCGTAGCGCGCTAGACTCGGGCAGCTTATTACTCCGCTACGTTGGGACAAGCGTCACGGTAAGTGATTGACCGATGTTCGAGTCTATCTTGATAGGCTCAAACACTAGAGGAAAGTAGACCCGCAGCCTGGTATGCGCCATCTATGCCACTCTAAACAAACCACCTAGCCATGGCCGGTATTATGCCATGTCACACAGTTAGTCGCCTCTTACGACATGCTCTCTGTTGGGCAGTGGTGCTATTCTTGTCCTTGTCATACACAAAGACCCCGACGGACCATTCGCGTGTGTGTATGTATTAAAAGATCTAAATATGTGTGTGTGTTTTGTGTGTATGTGATATATGTGTGTTTTGTGTGTATGTGATTTGTGTGTATGTGATTTGTGTGTATGTATTTTGTGTCTGTGATTTGTGTGTGTTTTATGTGCATGTGATTTGTGTGTGTTTGTGATTTGTATGTGTTTTCTGTGTGTATGTTTTCTGTGTGTGCATGTGTATTCTCTGTGTGTGTTTTCTGTGTTTTATGTTATGTGTTTTCTGTGTGTGTGTTTTCTGTGTTTTATGTTTGTGTGTATTTTCTGTGTTTTATGTTTGTGTATGTGTTTTCTGTGTGTATGTTTTCTGTGTGTGTGTTTTCTGTTTATGTATGTGTTTTCGGTGTATGTGTTTTCTGTGTATGTGTTTTCTGTGTATGTGTTTTATGTGCGTGTGTGTGTTAACTGTGTGTTTATGTGTTTTCTGAGTGTATGTGTTTTCTGTGTGTATTTTCTCACTGTATGTGTTTTCTGTATGTATGTGTGTTATCTGTGTGTATTTTCTCAGTGTATGTGTTTGTGTATGTGTTTTAAGTGTGTTGTGTGTGTGCTCTATGTGTGTGTTTCCCTCTCTCTCCCTCCCCCTCTCTCTCTTATTCTCTCCCCCCTCTCTCGCTCTGCCACTCCCGTCTCCATGATTTCTTTGAACCTTAATACTCGCCGTTCGCTGGCAGGTGTCCAATATTTTATTGCTAGGGTCACCTATCAAAATGGCTCGTCATTGGAACATGGGTACGTAGGTAAGAAATCCTGAGCTCTCGTTCCGTGTCGCGCCTGGAGTGTATTAATATACATACCACAGCACGAAGACCAAGTCACTATAACTGGACTGTGTGTTAGGATAGAGGCGTATGACTAGGACTGTAGCAGTGTGCAGTTTAACTTTCGCCTGGAAGCATACAGGCACCGCTTCAGCTGGCAGACTGGCAGGTCTACCGCGCCAAAGCGTTATTAGTTGTGTGCTGTTGTAATTCTGGTTTGTGCGGCAGTTTTGTTTGGCATTATGAGGTTGTGATCGTCTACCCGATTCTCACATGCGCTTTTTTAAGATGTGGTTAGTAGGTGTATCCTGCCAAGTGGTTTCTGAGGTTCTTCTCTGACGGCTGGGGGTGTCTGGCCGTTCACATTGGACGTGACATCAGACGTGTTCTCCAGACAGTTTATTATACGTTATAGTCATTGCACTTATTCTTATTATTTTCTTCTTCTTCTTTTCTTCTTTTCTTCTTCTTCTTCTTCTTCTTCTTCTTCTTCTTCTTCCTGTTCTTGTTCTTTTTCTTATTATTTTCTTCTTCTTCTTCTTCTTCTTCTTCTTCTTCTTCTTCTTCTAGTTCATCTTCTTCTTCCTCCTTATTTTTCTTCTTCTTCTTTTTATTATTCTTCTTCCCATTCGTCCGCTTCTTCTTCCTCTTCTTTTTCCTCTTCTTCTTCTTCTACTTCCTCTTCTAATTTTTTTCTTCTTCTTCTTTATCTTTTAATTTTCTTCTTATTCTTCATCTTCTTCTTCTTCCTCATCTTCTTGTTCCTCTTCTTCTTCCTCTTCTTATTTTTTTTTCTTCTTCATTTTCTTCTTCTTCTTCTTCTTTTTCTTCTTCTTCTTGTTCCTCTTCTTATTTTCTTCTTCCACTTCGTCTTCTTCTTCTTCTTCTTCTTCTTCTTCTTCTTCTACCGTCTGAAAAGGAGCTTATACTGAACGTAACGTCTTTATATTGGTTTAGAAGACTGCAGGGTATGTATACAACCAGTTTCTTGAAGGGTCGTTAAATGATGTGATAGTCCATCTTATTAGACACTAGAGCAAAGTAGACCCACAGCCTATTAGGCGCAATCTATGCTGCTCTTAACAAACCACCTAACCATGGCCGGTGTTAGGCCATGTCACACAGTTATTCGCTTATTACGACATGCTCTATGGGACAGTGGTGCTATTCTTGCCATACACAAAGACCCCGGCAGACCACTTGATACTACAAAGTTGTGTCGTAGCTTACAGCGAGACAGTGATATCGCCTTACATTTGTGGGCTACCTTTCCACTGCCATCCTTATTCTCTCAATGAGACTACACTAGTCCAGCCTGTGTCCAGGGCCGCGCATGGAACCAGGATAGGGTGTTGGCCAGCTCTGGTTCACTGACCTTGAAGCATGCAGCCGGCTATGAGCCGATGGTCAGCTCTGGTTCACTGACCTTGAAGCATGCAGCCGGCTATGAGCCGATGGTCAGCTCTGGTTCACTGACCTTGAAGCATGCAGCCGGCTATGAGCCGATGGTCAGCTCTGGTTCACTGACCCTGAAGCATGCAGCCGGCTATGAGCCGATGGTCAGCTCTGGTTCACTGACCCTGAAGCATGCAGCCGGCTATGAGCCGATGGTCAGCTCTGGTTCACTGACCCTGAAGCATGCAGCCGGCTATGAGCCGATGGTCAGCTCTGGTTCACTGACCCTGAAGCATGCAGCCGGCTATGAGCCGATGGTCAGCTCTGGTTCACTGACCCTGAAGCATGCAGCCGGCTATGAGCCGATGGTCAGCTCTGGTTCACTCACTTCTTCATCTTCTTCTTCTTCTTCATCTTCTTCATCATCTTCTTCTTCTTCGTCTTCTTCTTTATCATCATCTTCTTCTTCTTCTTCTGATAAATTACGTGTTAACGATGTTTTACTGTAAGCCAAGTTATCAATCGGGTCGTGTGATTCACCCATTAAAGCCTACCTATTTTAGAGCGTTCCTGTTGGTTCTCTTGTTCCTGATATTAGGTGTGAAGTGTATAGCTTCCATCACTCTGGTGATTGATTGGGATACAACACGATTATATGGCTAGTGTTCTCAGTCTCTCTACACGTTAGCCCGCCTAGTTGGAAGGAACCAATGAACTTTTCATATCCAGCGTCTGTTTTATTTTTGAGGGCAAGGACGGGTATATTATTTGTCTATTGCAGTAAAGTAAACATGTGCGATGTCCGTTCGGGATACGTTTAAGTCTGCTCAGATGTAAATGGGTACCTGACTTATATTTAGGGCAAAGGAAGGTGACGAGGAAAGGAAAAGGTCGTCACATTTGTTTAAAAAAAACCGGCAGACCTATCACAATTAAGTTGTCATCGTTCTTCTTCTTTTTCTTCTTCTTCTTCTTCTTCTTCTTCTTCTTCTCATCCTCCTTGTTCTTCTTATTCTCCATTTTACTCCTCATTTTGTATTCTTCTCCTCCTACTGCTCCTCCTCCTTCTTCTCCTCCTCCTCCTTCTTATTGTTTGTCTTCTTCTAGTTCTTCTTCTTCTTCTTCTTCTTCTTCTTCTTCTTCTTCTTCTCATCCTCCTTGTTCTTCTTATTCTCCATTTTACTCCTCATTTTGTATTCTTCTCCTCCTACTGCTCCTCGTCCTTCTTCTCCTCCTCCTCCTTCTCCTCCTCCTCCTTCTTATTGTTTGTCTTCTTCTAGTTCTTCTTCTTCTTCTTCTTCTTCTTGTTTGTCTTCTCCTGGACACATTAAAGGGTGATGTTGTCCACATCACGCCGACCGCCTTTTTTACTTTGCCAGATTATCCTGGTAGCATATTGTTGAGGCTGTGCTCACCCCGAGGGTCGTTTCCCGATCTGGAAAAGTCTAATATCAACTCAGGACCGAACCTCCAGCTCTCAGCTGGGCGGCCAACGAACTAACCACTTGTCTACCTTTGCTAACTTAGACTTTTGTAAAAACATATACACAAAATCTGAACGGGTCGCGTGGTACCATGGCTGCTGGGCCCTTCCTGGTCTGGTCCCTCTGTCTTTAGTACATGTTCTATGGTAGAGTGTGCTCCACTTCCTGGTCTGGTCCCTCTGTCTTTAGTACATGTTCTATGGTAGAGTGTGCTCCACTTCCTGGTCTGGTCCCTCTGTCTTTAGTACATGTTCTATGGTAGAGTGTGCTGCACCTCCTGGTCTGGTACCTCTGTCTTTAGCACATGTTCTATGACAGAGTGTGTTCCATCTACTGGTCTGGTACCTCTGTCTTTAGCACATGTTCTATGGTAGAGTGTGCTCCACCTCTTGGTATGGTACCTCTGTCTTTAGCACATGTTCTATGGCAGAGTGTGCTCCACCTGCTCCCTCTCTCTGGATGCCTAACCCTCTTTGTTTCACATTACCTCCCTCCTATGGGGGAGAAAGACTAACGTTTCGTCCGGCAAAACATACTGATCAGACATGTTAGTCAGAGTCAAGCAAACCATACTCACCTCACCTATCCTTCATAGTAGCCCTTCCTAGAAACGAGCTGTTTGCATGGCAGTCTGGCTAACTAGGTGAAGGATCGACGTAATCCCCGCAGTAGTGAGTGACAGGCAGATGAAGCCAAGCACAGAACAATCGCCTGGAAGACCCTGGTCAGGAAAACCACTGCAACCCGCCACATATCGTCCTTTTCGGTGCGCACCAAAGAGTAACCTACTCATTATGGGCATTCGCAAACAACAAACAACAACAACCTTCCCCCTGTCGTTAGCATATAACCTTTGACAAGATTACCGGGTATAATAATGTCCACCAACGTGTATGTGAGATAGACATGGACAGGCGACGCTATGAGACATTTGAGAAATTTATTCCTCAATCGCTGCTCAATTTGGACCCCTTACAATCACGACACCTTAACAACGGTTAGCACTATGCGCGAAAATTAGATTAATGCGTACACTGGTCCTGTCAATATTCCTCTATGCTTGTGAGACATGGACAGTTACAGCTGACCTTCAGCGAAGGTACGAAGACTTTTAAACGTAACTTACAAAGATCTAGTTAGAAATGAGAAAATACGAGATAGAATTACAAAAGCAATAGGGCCTTTTGAAGACCTCTTGGCAACTGTCAAAAGAAGAAAATTCACATATCGAGATCAAATGGTTTTGCAAATACGATCCTCCACGGAAAGGTGTAAGGCAGACGACGAAGAGATCGGCCCAAAAAGAGGTGGGAGGACAAAATAGAAGAATGGACCAATCTCCGACCAGAAGAGGCACAGGCAGCGGCCGCTGACAGAGAAGGGTGGCGTGGGGTTGTGAGGATGTCTTCATCTGTGCCCCAACGACCTCACCGGTTACGGGATGACCTGACCCTACCTGACCTGACAATCACGTCTATACCACTTCATCTCTAACGGCCGTTCCTGCCATAGAACTACCATTACCTTACGGTCACCATCATCCTGCGCCATAAGCAACCTGTTTCTCGACAAGGGACTTAATCATGGGCGGATTCAAACCCTGTCTCCAGTCGTGTAGTCTTATCACAAAGTGATCAGTGGACGATTGGATTGTTCGCGCCCGCTGACGTCGCCTCCCGCTTGGTCATGCTGGCGCTGTATGGGTCTGAGCTGTTGATTCTTTGGTTGGTATTGGTCATCTCTTTCCTGATCAGCGGGGGAAACTGTGCGTTCGTTGTCTGTGTCGTCTGGAATTAAATGAGCAGTGATTCAGTGTTGTAGGTATTAGACTCTTCGACCTCGTGACAGTAACATCCGGTAGGGGTATGCTTTAGGAGCGCCATTTTGGATGATTGTTACACTGGTATATATTCAAGTGTTAAGCATGAAATCACTCATTTGTGGATTGAACTCTGACGAGATGGCCTGTCGATCGAGAGGAAATATAAGCAGGTTATTCGATGTAAGTGTTTCTGTGCTTGAAATACACGAGTTTGTGGTTTGGTGCAAGTGGGGGAGCGCGAGGAGGGGGTGACGTTAATTAAAGGTGCTTGTGGGTTTGTGGTAAGGGACGAACGGTGTGAGTTACTGGGGTTTTGTTTGAAAGAGTGAACTCATTGGATAACTGAGACCCCATTCTGGTCAGCCAACAACACACTGACCGGGATGTCGAGCCAGGGTCAGGCACAATACACTGACCGGAACGTCGCGTCAGGGTCAGGCACAACACACTGACCGGGACGTCGCGTCAGGGTCAGAAACAATACACTGACCAGGACGTCGCGTCAGGATCAGGCACAAAACACTGACCAGGACGTCGAGTCAGAGTCAGGCACAATACACTGACCAGGAAGTCGAGTCAGGGTCAGGCACAATACACTGACCGGCACATCGAGTCAGGGTCAGGCACAATACACTGACCAGGACGCCGCGTCAGGGACAGGCGCAATACACTGACCAGGACGTCGTGACAAGGTTAGGCACAATCTACTGACCAGGACGTCGCGTCAGACACAATCTACTGAGCAGGACGTCGCGCCAGGCACAATCAACTGACCAGGACGTCGCGTCAGACACAATCTACTGAGCAGGACGTCGCGCCAGGCACAATCTACTGACCAGGACGTCGCGTCAGACACAATCTACTGATCAGGACGTCGCGCCAGGCACAATCTACTGAGCAGGACGTCGCGCCAGGCACAATCTACTGACCAGGACGTCGCGTCAGACACAATCTACTGATCAGGACGTCGCGCCAGGCACAATCTACTGACCAAGTCCACTATTTATCTTCCAATTGACGTTCCTCGGTAACGAGTTGTTTTCAAGACAATCTGTAAGACGAGATGTTGATCCCCGTAGTAGTGAGCGTCACGCAGATAACGCCAAGCATAGCACAACTGCTTGGTATACTGCAGTCCACCTTCATCAGTGAGAACGGAAGACTAACGTTTGGTCAGGCACAACATACTGATCAGACATGTTAGTCTGGGACCGGCAAAATATACTGACATGGCAACCTGGCTAATGACGTGAGGGATCGACGTGATCCCCGCAGTAGTAAAAGACACGCAGATGAAGCCAAGCATAGCACAACCACCTGGAGGTTCCCGGACCACCTTCATCAGCACGCTTGGATGTGAGGAAAGCTACGACAACGGGCCACGTAACGTCCTTTTCAGGGCGCACAAAAGAGTAAACTTACTCATTGTAGGCATTAAACATCAACTCATAGTTTGCGTGTCTGTGACAAGTGACGAAACTTGATAGTTATATGACCATGTTTGAAGGAGAGAACATGTTTAAGGTTCGTATGTTTGTGACAAGTGACGAAACGTGAGAGTTATATGACCATGTTTGAAGGAGAGAACTTGTTTAAGGTTCGTATGTTTGGGACAAGTGACGAAACGTGAGAGTTATATGACCATGTTCGAAGTAGAAAACTTGTTTAAGGTTCGTATGTTTGTGACAAGTGACGAAACGTGAGAGTTATATGACCATGTTTGAAGCAGAGAACGTGTTTAAGGTTCGTATGTTTGTGACAAGTGACGAAACGTGAGAGTTATATGACCCTGTTTGAAGGAGAGAACTTGTTTAAGCTTCGTATGTTTGTAACAAGTGACGACACGTGAGTGTTATATGACCATGTTTGAAGGAGAGAACTTGTTTAAGGTTCGTATGTTTGTGACAAGTGACGTAACGTGTGAGTTTGTCTGTGACCATGTTTGGAGGCCTGAACATGTTCTAGGTCCATGTATTAGTGAAGAGTGAATAACTTGTTCTTCAGTTCTGTCGACTCCAGGAGAACATAATAATAACACTTTCCAACCCACAAGATGTGTACACTGTATTTGGTCAAGAGAAGCCCGAGTCAAATCACTAATTTTTATGCATGAATAGATACGATGATTGGGCGTGAATATATACATACATGCATACATACATCTGTGTGTGTAAAAAAATGTACGCTTATTTTTAATGTTTACTCTGTCAACTATACAAGCAGTCGAAACCCAGAAGAGTCGTAGTCAATTGGGCCCCATCTCACTATAATATTATAGGCAACGAGAGAGCAGACAGGCCAGCGAAAGATGGTGGAAGGTTACCGCAACCAGATTCAATTGTGACCTCCGAACACGTCAAAAGGTTTATTTGGGCCAGATACATGAACAAATGGAAAACAGAGCATACTGGCTACACAAAACATAAGGCTTATTACCAGCTAAACAGAAGAGAGCAGATCGCGGTCTTCAGACTCCGCACAGACCACAACAGACTGAAGTACCATCTATTCAATAAACTGAAGATAGGTGCTACTGACGAATGCACCTGTGGTACAAGGAAAATAACCGCTGAACATCTGCTGCAAAATTGCCCGACATACGAGGACAAGAGAAAGCACATGTGGCCATCACCAGTGCCAACACTAGACAAGCTCTATGGCAGTGTAGACATCCTCAGGATGACCGTTGCCTTCTTTAAACAAATTCAAATCGACGTCTGACAGCGAGGAAGAGGAAGAATAATAATATTTATTTATACAGTTTAGAATGAAGGTACTCCTACATTTATCAGTTTAATGAAAGTCGAGAGAGGAACATGTGTGATTACATCGTCTCTATCTTTCCGGTAAGATGGCGACCAAGCAACAGCTGATCTCATGGTCTGCGATTTTCATGTGGTTTGTTCGTTCCAATTAATGTATGGAGCGCAGTGTTGCGTGACGATCATTTTCTAGCACGTCCTACGCTATTCACAGGAAGCCTGTCTGTGTAAGTGTCCTTGAAGTTTGGAGAAAACACGGTATGTTCTTCGTGTGTAATAAAATACACGTTGTTGGATAGGACGTCACTACAGATTGCGCACCGTCCTTGGTTGGTGTGCACGACCTACTTGGACATTGCGTCCATTTCCATTGCATGCCACGACCGGAATCTCCCCTCATCCATGGGTTAATGGTCCCTCACCTAGACCTACAGATGTGGGCGCTGGTCAGCAGAAGCGTCTTCTAGTCTTGGGTGGGGGGTGCTGCTGTCGAGAGGTATGACATTCGCCTCTCAAATCGTCAAGGAAACGGTGGGCGATCGACTCCTGCAAGTCTCAAGCGACCCCTGGTCTCACGGATTGTACGACCTGAATGTCTGCATCTTGAGCTACTTCCAGTCGTCTTGATTGTATGTCTTGCCACTGGTTCCCGGTAACTCAGGACGAGATAGTGAGATTGATGTCCAGCGCAGCTTGTTTCTCATTATAATCCAAATTCAGCACAAGTTACATCTTCAGGACGAGGACAGTCTGATGATGTCGCCATCTTTGCTTACGATGGGCAACTTACTTACCTATCTGGCCCGGACACTGGTGACATCGTTGAAACATCATGAAACAGTTCATTTAGGTTATGGACCCCCCTAATGGCTGGTTTCAGTTCATCGAATAAACTCTTTGGTGAGGACCGTCTTCACTGAAGGCATGGACCGAAATTGGAGTAAAACAAAATACCGTGATTGTCGCTCTTCTTGTTTTAGAGCCATACAAAACAGCGGGTCGTACATTGGAGTAGATCAGTACTTCTGTCTGTGCGGGATTGGATCAGACGATCCTGTCGGTTAAATGACACAGCGTGCAATACAATCTATTTATAAACACCGAGATTATATAGACAACGAGCACTGACAAGGCGAAAACCAGACCTAACGTTATCCTAGAGAAGTTCAGAACGTCACGAGTTTTGAATATCTCGACTCGACTATAAGCAACAACGGAGATTGTCAACAAGAAATAAGGTGAAGAATAGCTATGACACTGCAGAGGTTAACTAACTTGAGAAACCTATTGCAGAACATAAAATAACCGAAATAAAAATGCCGAAGACTTGTATTTTCCCAGTGGCAACGTACCGATGCGAGACATGATCAACCACACAAACCCGGCGGGAGAAGATTGAATTCTTTCAGCTAAATAGCTACAGGGGGGTTCTCAAAATACCATGGATAGCGAATAGGAAAAAGGGAGAAATCCTGCACGAGCTGGATATAGAACACAACTGGATAGCAAACAACATTACGTCTAGGGAATTAACATACTTTGGTCACATCTCGCAGTTGCTCCCTAGTCGTCTTGACTTGCCACTGAGGTCGGGCGGCACGAGACGAGAGAGTGAGGATAAAATGTAGCGCAGTTAATCCTTACTCAAAATAGCGCTAGCAAAATTAATTATGCCATCATCGGCGGCCTTTGCTTTTGTCACATCAAACGTCACAATGGTCTAGGAAGTAAACCATTCACTGGATGCTGTGGTACTTGGGCTAATATAAGATGGACAAAGGACATTACAGATGCTCTGGGGTTGACAGAGGCGGGAGAGCTGTTCGGGAATCGAGTGTGTCTTACAGATCGGCTGTGATGAGAGCGACATGCCACATGATTATTGCTGGGCTATATTTCTCCTACTCTCCCTCACTTCTCCGATGCTACGAAACCTTATCTCGCCCATTGCATTCCTATTTGCATAGCCGTATGTGTACATCCCACTTTATCAACACTGCTATCAAGGTATATGAATGGCCTCACATTTTCTAGGAGTTAATCATTGGCAGTATGTCTTTACTTTCTATAGGTTAGGTTAGTAAAAAGTAAGGGTGGTTCTATACCAGACACTGCCGTCAGGGATGAAGTGTTAACGACTTGCATTGTACTAGTTCTGAGAATTGTTTGTCAAGTAGGGTATATTGCTTTCATCCTTACACTAACTGTTTTTTTTTGGTTGGTGTATAAACTGTTTGCCTCTCTGTATTCTACTGGCAGAGGCACGCTTTTTTTAACCCCGTGCCGCAGCCTTTTAGGCGAAATCAGGACGTATTATCCAGAGCCCACACTCTGTGGGCGCTTATGAAAGTTGTGTAAGCTGAGGTGAGGGTTCTGCCTGACCCTAACTAACATGTCTGATCAGTATGTTTTGACTGACCCTAACTAACATGTCTGATCAGTATGTTTTGACTGACCCTTACTAACATGTCTGATCAGTATGTTTTGCCTGACCCTAACTAACATGTCTGATCAGTATGTTCTGCCTGACCCTAACTAACATGTCTGATCAGTATGTTTTGACTGACCCTGACTAACATGTCTGATCAGTATGTTTTGACTGACCCTGACTAACATGTCTAATCAGTATGTTTTGACTGACCCTGACTAACATGTCTGATCAGTATGTTTTGACTGACCCTGACTAACATGTCTGATCAGTATGTTCTGCCTGACCCTGACTAACATGTCTGATCAGTATGTTTTGACTGACCCTGACTAACATGTCTGATCAGTATGTTTTGACTGACCCTGACTAACATGTCTGATCAGAATGTTTTGACTGACCCTGACTAACATGTCTGATCAGTATGTTTTGACTGACCCTTACTAACATGTCTGATCAGTATGTTTTGCCTGACCCTAACTAACATGTCTGATCAGTATGTTCTGCCTGACCCTAACTAACATGTCTGATCAGTATGTTTTGACTGACCCTGACTAACATGTCTGATCAGTATGTTTTGACTGACCCTGACTAACATGTCTAATCAGTATGTTTTGACTGACCCTGACTAACATGTCTGATCAGTATGTTTTGACTGACCCTGACTAACATGTCTGATCAGTATGTTCTGCCTGACCCTGACTAACATGTCTGATCAGTATGTTTTGACTGACCCTGACTAACATGTCTGATCAGTATGTTCTGCCTGACCCTGACTAACATGTCTGATAAGTATGTTCTGCCTGACCCTGACTAACATGTCTGATCAGTATGTTTTGCCTGATCCTGACTAACATGTCTGATCAGTATGTTCTGCCTGACCCTGACTAACATGTCTGATCAGTATGTTTTGACTGACCCTAACATGTCTGATCAGTATGTTTTACCTGACCCTGACCAACATGTCTGGTCAGTAGGGTTTGCCTGACCCTGACTAACATGTCTGAATAGTATGGTTTGCCTGACCCTGACTAACATGTCTGATCAGTATGTTCTGCCAGACCCTGACTAACATGTCTGATCAGTATGTTTTAGCTGCAGGGTTGATTTCCAGCTCGTTAGCCAGACATACGCGGGGGCTTCAAATGAAAACCTAAAAAGTGGTATAGAGATATAAAAGGCATGCCTCTGTATTGTAACCAATTAATATGGTTGCTAAGGATGTCAAGAATGCCATGCACGTGCCGTAACGGTGCAGACGAACAACATGACGTCATTATTGCAGTTAAAGATGGCCGCTCTACTATTAAAATGCACTGGAGTTGCACTAGTGTGGTCTGGCCACTAGAATATGGATCGCAGTGGGAATGCAGGCCTGGAATGCAAAACAGACAGTTGTAATCGGTCGTGTCGGGTCAAGAGGTGCAGATTATCACAGCTTTACTGTAAACTACGACACAAAGGTGCAGATTAACACAGCCTCGCTGTAAACTACGACGCTATGTCTTTACCAGGTCGACCGCCGAAGAAAAATAAGAAGACCCATCTCTTATGCTCCACAAATACTAATCCTATTTGTGATTCACTCTTGTACTTTCAGATGAGTGAAGGACGGAAAAGTCAGATCATTTTTCTGGACGAAAGACGATTGGATATTATTATACAGGTAAACATTCGCACTTTCCTCGTCTCTTTTATTCTCTCTGTTCTCTCTCAACATATTCTGCTGACATTCTCTCCTCTTCTCTCTCTCACTCTCTCTCTCCCCCCCCCCCCTCTCGTGTTGTGTCTGTGTGTTTAATCTCTTGGGATCTCTGAGAGGTTAACATACAATATTTTTACCGGAAAAAAAGCCTGTGTAGATGGACTGGACTTATTCAGCAGCAAAAAATGGCTGTTAGTTGGGTCTCCTATTACTCATTTATGAATTTTTGAATTTCAATATTTTTTATAACATTCAACTATTATAGATTTTCAACAGCTAAGGGGTTTTAAGTGCACAAAATGTACATGGTATCTCCGTGTTTTTCGTTGATCTCCAATGTGACTAGACGCTGGTCGCTCCTCCCTTGAGATCGTGGGATGCTTGAAACATGTGGGATTCGAAACTCCACCGTTTCGTGCTTTCGTTTCTTGAGATGTAAGCGCCTCTACCTCTCAGCTAGATCCCTGTAGTAGTGAGTGCCACGCAGATGAAATTAAGCATACCTCAACAGTTTGGAGGACCCCGGTCCACTTTCAGCTACTTTTCTCGGAATGTGAGGAAAACTTCTGCAACTCGTCACTTACTGCCTTTTTCAGGGCACACACATGAGCAAACTTACTCATTGTGGGCATTCATTATCGTCTCATCATCATCATCATCAAAAACAACAACTGATACTGGGATTTTGGAATTATAGCTGTTGAGGAAAGACTCAGACTGTTCTATAATATCTAGAAAAGAGAAGCATTCGAAGTGATTTAATACAGGTTTATAAGATCATCAAGGCAAAAGATAAATTAGACTATAACAATCGTTTCATAGTACAGCCGGCTACAAGAACACGAGGACACAGCCACAAGTTACATAAAGAAAGGTCCAGATTAGATACCAGGAAATATTTTTTTAGTCTTAGAATGCATTGCCACAGAAAATAGTGGAACCAGGGTCAATTAATGTATTCAAGATTAGATTGTATGCACATAGTTATTTTTAGATCAAGGTGAATGTAAAAGAAACTGGTTGTATACAGACTCTGCAGTCTTCTATAACCAGTATAGAGACTTAAGTTAACTTGGGAGACGTAAAAAACCCTTGACTGTTGACAGCAATACGCAATCTACCTTCCCCCGGGCATACTGAACCGCATTAAGTAATCATTGCAAAATAAACTTTGCCTACGGATAGCCTTCGGCTACCTGGCAACAGGTATAACTGCCTGTTTGAATGCCAGGATTCAATGTATTTCCTATGTATATTCATGCACATTTCAATTGATGACCGCCAGAGGTCTGTCGTACGAAGCATTGTTCCGAAGGATCGGTATAGCAGCATCGTCTGTGAATTTATTGGAGAGTTTGATCCCAGCAGATGCCTGTCCCTGTTAATGAAACTGCGCTTTAAAAAATCCTGCGTGATTCCAATCTATCTGTATGTCACATATCCTTGGTTGTTCTTACAAAGAGATCAGAAGAGGTTTGAGGTCTTTCATATGCACAGCCAAAGGCTCATCCTTGGAATGCAGTGATGTGTCCTGCTTACCAACATTGAGGTCATCGAACTGTTGGAAAGTATTTTTTTTTAAATGCTGGACCGTCGCCGCCTCTTGATCATATTATCGGTCATGTAGTTCTCTATCCCCGCACCGCCCCCTTTCCCTCCATTGGCTCTTCCCGCCACCTGGCTGTCGAATTCAAGGTTGGTAAAAGGCCATGTTTCACAAAAAGTCGCCCTCGGGATCGCCCGCGCAACAACTGACAGCGAAAAATTCACCGCATCTTAACAGAACTAAACCACATCAAAGACCTTGGCAGTCAATCGTGGTTACAGACGAACGGCGCAACAGGCCTTGGTCGCATAAAAGGCTATTACACCGTGCAGCACATTTGTGACTTTTCGTGTGTACCTGTGACTAAATAATGCTACCTGTATGTTGTTTGGGCTGCTAAAAATGAACATGGGCATTAAAACAGTAGATTAGCCTCTAGCTTTGTTGTTTTTTAAATATCTATAAAACATGTTTTACACAATTACGTATGCATGCCATATTTTAATAAAGCTCATAGCGGAAATGATTCTCTTGCCTTTTTTCCTGCCGCTTAAATGCGTTTCTGGAGCACCTCTCATAAGGGCCCAGCAATTCTCTGCTAGCATTGCTGCATCCTTCTTCTTCTTCTTCTTCTTCTTCTTCGTTCGTTCTCAATCTCCCACTACCAAACCCTGAAAGGGCTCAAGTAGCAGAATGCAGTCCAGAGAACGGAATGTGTTGTGTCGTAGTTTACAGCTTGGCTGCGATATTTGCACCTTTCGGTCCAACACATCCGACTTCAGCAAGCATTTTTTTAGTACCGGGTTAGCATTCCCTCTTCGATCCCTTCTCCTTAGCCAGTCTTCCCTGCTGCAGTCGGTTATCCAGGATCACCGCGTGGAGGTGTAGAAGGGTCTTGGCAGCTATGGTTCGCTGGCCCTGACGCTAGCAGTCAGCTATGGGTCGCTGACCACTGCAGCTCATGCGCTGCTCAGCATCTTGATCCCATTGCTGCATCCAATTTCCCTTCGTACCATTTTTCTAGGCGATGAAATCGTTCTCCATGCTCGTCACTGACAGCAACGCAGTTAGCAGGGAAGAAATCCACATGAGAGTTTACAAAGTGTAATCTCAAGGACACGTTACATCCCAGTCTCTCGTAGCGCTGTAACAATGTTTCTACAAGCTCCTGGTAATTGTCAGGCTTGTCGTTTCCTAGAAAGTTTGTGGTCACTTCCTGGAACGCATTTTAAGCTAATGTAACAGTCCTAACAATAATTGTATATCCTAAGTCACGGTATCATTTAATATATTATATAGCAGGGTTAACGTATTCTCTATTCTATCTTCATTACCACTATCACTCCTTAACTCTCTAAATTAAACATCAACAATACTTTTAACACAGGTAAAACAAAGCATGTATTTTTCACACAAGTAAAACAATATGCACATGAAATCAAATCACTAGGGTCATTGATCACATTATACTGTTCATCAATTATTTAATTAATTCTAATGTCTCTCAAAAGGTTGGTTATGATCACTTCTCTAACTGACTAAGATTACTTCTAAAGGTTCGTGCAAGTAGCACAGGTCTTACTCTAGTACTAAACTTTTCCCAGGGTTCTCATCACGTGGTCGGAATCTAGCAATGGTTCTATTCACTGTCTATCTCTGTGCGTTGATATAAAGGATGTCTATCTACAATTTCTCAGTCCTCATCTATCTGTCCTCTCAGCTTACTAAAAATGGATGTTTTCTGGACCTCTTGTCTCGTCTCTCGTAAGACAGTCGGTGACTGCATCTGTGCTCTGTCTGCAGCTGTGCTCGTGTCTATGACAGTGCTCGTGTCTGCGGCTGTGCTCGTATCTATGACAGACGACAGTGGTTGTGTTACTGTGGTTGTCAGGATGAGGAAACCCACAAATCCCAACGGTCGTCTTAGGACGTCAACTTCGTGTTGCAGCAACACGTCTCCGTCTGACGAGAATGAAGTCAGATCACTCGAGCAAGATGTTAGCGACGACGACTTGAACAGAACATCACACACAGACAGATTCTTACATGTGTGTGGTCTCTCGTTGCCTTTCCGTGTTGGTCTGCTTCGGTGGCTTCTAGCCCTATGACTCTACTATTGTCAATCACTGGCTAAGTTTCTGTAGCTTTTAACTATCTACTTGTTCTAGACTAAGTGCTACTCACTACACTGTCTGGTAGGACACCCTTGCCTGCTGTTTCTGATCTTCCACTATACTGCCTCACTCCAGCGTATATGCTCAGGTTTTCCATCTTAAAGTAATGACTTCGCTTTCTTGAGTTCATTTCCCACCAACTTTATTTGAACTGGCGTGTCCCAAAGAAAAGCTGCATTATCTTCCAAACACTGACTGACCGCTTGTTGGCGGGGATTCCCAGTTCAAACCGTGAGAATTCGACCTACATTGGTCGGCCAGCCCCAAACTTGCATTGTTTAATAGTTGAGGACCATGTCTCGTTCAATGAACTGAAACTCTCGGGCCGGGTTCTCAAGTTATGTTTGGGTACCACGAACGGTATTTTCAGGGCTTCCCTGGCTTTGGCTCGTTGTACCCCTATAACTCTGTTACACTAACTTTTCATCACCTGTGCGTGTATCATCAAATCTATGATCTCGGAAGATCTGACGTATATGTGGACAGACAAATACACCTTTCCTGATTTTGGCCTCACAAAGTCTTGGCAATTTATCACGAAGGCATAACATTCCTGCCCCATTTCGATCCAAGTCTTTAAAAAATTCTTTTTTAGGTCAAGTTTGATGTGAAGAGAAGGGAACACGATCTTGTGGGATTCTGCAGTGATCCGTTAAGTACACTTATTTCCCTGTGCAGTGATTGTCATTGGGACCAATACATTTTCTGGTAGTTGGAAGTCCTGTCATGGCTATCGCACAGACAGAGGGAATAGCCAGACTTTGTGTAACCCTGATGTAGCCTCATCAAGATGGCAATGACCTTCAGGTCACCACAAATCTGCCACTAATATGTGTGATAGTTGATGGCGTGGTGGGGATTCCGTGTCGAAGTGGTTAAGCCGTCGGCCTCGTGATCAGGGGGTGTGGGTTTGACTCCGGACTCCGCCGTCTTTTTCACGGGTGCTTGATGCGGAGTCCCCTGCATCTCGTAGTCGCCCCCTAGTCGTCTTGTCCTTGACTTGCCACTGGGGTCGGGCGGCACGAGACGAGAGAGTGAGGATAAATGGTAGCACAGTTAATCATTACTAAAAATAGCGCTAGCAAAACAAATTATGCCATCATCGTCTACGATGGACGGCGGCCTTTGCCTTTTTGATGACTGTTGTTGTATGCTTCTTACATGTGTACTGCCTACCCGATTGGAACAGATGGTCAACCGTTACCAATATGGAGCAGCACAACCTTTAAGCTCAACTTGGACGAACCAATCAACAGCCTGCAATTGTCATCTGTGTAGTTGATGTGTAGCGCTGCCATCAGTAAGTACGTTGCCCATCGCAAGCGAAGATGGCGATATCATCAGACTTTCCTCGTTCTGAAGATGTAACTTGCGCTGAATTTATTTAGATTATAGTGAGAAAGAAGCTGCGCTGGACATCAATCTCACTCTCTCATCCTGAGTTACCGGGAACCAGTGGCAAGACATACAATCAAGACAACTGGAAGTAGCTCAAGATGCTGACATTCAGGTCGTACAATCCGTGAGACCAGGGGTCACTTGAAACTTGTGGGAGTCGATCGTCCATCGTTTCCTTGACGATTTGAGAGGCGAATGTCGTACCTCTCGACAGTAGCCCCCACGCGTAGACTAGAAGACGCTGCTGCTGACCAGCGTCCCCATCTGTAGGTCAAGATGTGGGACCATTAACCCATGGCTGAGGGGAGATTCCGGTCGTGGCATGCAATGAAGATTTCCAAGTAGGTCGTGCACACCAACCAAGGACGGTACGCAATCTGTAGTGACGTCCTACCCAACAGCTGCCATCAGATCCACTCTATCGACGTGTGAAACGAGGGTATCTGTTAGTTTGAAATATGAAGCAGATCTATTTACCTAGCTCGAAACTCAAAACCATACACATTCTCTTCTAGAAGATTCCATTCCTGCAGTCTGGACACCAACAGTTCTACCTGTTGGCAGGTCCAGATTGGATATTAGAAAATATTTTTTTAGTCAGAGAGTTGTGAGTGCTTGGAATGCATTTCCACAGGAGGTGGTGGGGGCAGAGACAGTTAATGCATTTAAGAATAGATTGGATGTGCATATCGTTTCAAGCAGGGTAATGCAAATGTGACTGGTTGTCTACATACTTTGACGAGTCTTCTAAACCAGTATAAAAACGTTAAGTTAAGTTAAGGTACCATTTGTGTGTGTGGCAATTCCAGATATCTGACTGGATCATTCATTCAATTCACTCTGTGGGTAATTTTATGTGGCTGTGCAGACTCTTCAATAGGTACGAAATCAGGATATCTTGATATAGATGCTTTCAGATGGGACGGACGTTCATTCTGAAATCGGACTAATCATTTCCCACTGAACATGGCTTTAATTATGGTCTTGGCCTCATTGTATGTGATGCTCAGGTCTGTTTGTAGGGATGCTCCTCCAAGCTTTGCTAGTTTAGTTGTGAAGGGCGTTGATAGATGAGGCTTCCACACCGGTCTTTCAGATATGGTCAGGGCAACTATGTACATCAGAGGTATGATCTCAGTTTCTCAAGGATAAGTTTTCTGAGGACTCTACAGCTCTCAGAACAAAGCCCCGAAAGATACCGCATAGAAAAGTGGCGCCAAAAGAATTGTGAAGGTTGGATAGAGATCAATGAAGAACCTGCACAAGGACATGATTTGCCATATACTACGTGATGATCTCTGAACAGGTTAAGAGCAGGTGTGTCCAGATGTGGGTCTAATAGGAAAAAGTGGGGATTTGCAGAAGATGAATCTTGCTAATGTGATGGCCGTCCAGGACCTCAAACACCTGATCATATGTCCTAGGAAGCTGGAATCCTGTGCAATGGAGTAACTGATGGTGGCAAATGTGGGGCCGTCCAGGACCCCGAACACCTGATCATATGTCCTAGGAAGCTGGAATCCTGTGCAATGGAGTAACTGATGGTGCCAAATGACAGAGCACTGACAGTGGCTGGTTTTGGCGCGAAGACTATGTGAGGTTGCCGGACACGGAAAGTAAAGTAAGTTAGACCGTGCAATAAGGAGAGATCCCGACACCATCACTACATGGCACGGAACGATGAGCCCTACAATTTTGTGTAGAGTAGGGGAGATAACCGAACTAATAAAATACTCTTTCGTGGAAAACATTGTTTCCCTTTTAAAAGTACATTTGTAACAGATTCTATACCCCCCCCCCCCCCCATCCATCCCCTCCCCCACTCTATCTCCCTCCCCTCCTCCTCCCTCTCTCTTCATTTCTGCGACTCCGTCTCTCTCTCTCTCTCTCTCTCTCTCTCTCTCTCTCTCATCATCATGCAGTATGTCCTTTGCAGGACGTCACTATTTAACAGCTGATCTGTAAGACTATCTTTGGCCAGCTCCTAGGCCTATGTCACCATTGTCCTCAGAGCCTCTTAGATATTATGTGCCCATCTTCTGCTCAGTCTGTCTCTGCTTTGCTTGCCAGGTACCATACTCTCTGTGTTTGTTTCATGATATAGCGGTATCGTCTAGTCAGTCAGGTCAGGTCATCCTTTAACCAGTGAGGTTGTTGGGGCACACATGAAGACATCCCCACACCACCCTTCTCTGTCAGCGGCCACTGCCTTTGCCTCCTCTGGTCGGAGATTGGTCCATTCTTTTCTTTTATGTTGTTCTCCCACCTCTTTTTCGGATGACCTCTTCATGGTCCGCATAGCACCTTTCCGTGCAGGGTCGAAGACATTTGATCTCGATTCCAAGCGAGATTCCATTTTTTTTATTGTTGTTCAAAAGGCCATATTTCTACTGTGGTCTTCTAGCCAATATGTGCCCTGGAGAAAGAGTGAGCACATATAGGATCTCTCTGGAGAAAGAGTGAGCACATATATGATCTCCCAGGAGAAAGAGTGAGCACATATATGATCTCCCAGGAGAAAGAGTGAGCACATATATGATCTCCCAGGAAAAAAAGAGTGAGCACATATAAGATCTCCCTGGAGAAAAAGTGAGCACATATAGGACATATCAGAAGAGATTCTGGAACAAGTGTCAAGCTACGTAAAGCTTGGTCAACTTATTTCAGCCAATGACAAAAGCAAAAGGGGATCATTCAAAGAATTGCAATGGCAAGCATACATTTTACAGCATGAGAAAAACACTTCTGTCAAAGCAGATATCTCAGATCTTAGAGAAAAACACTTCTGTCAAAGCAGATATCTCAGATCTTAGAGAGGTACACTTCTGTCAAAGCAGATATCTCAGATCTTAGAGAGGTACACTTCTGTCAAAGCAGATATCTCAGATCTTAGAGAAAAACACTTCTGTCAAAGCAGATATCTCAGACCTTAGAGAAAAACACATCTGTCAAAGCAGATATCTCAGACCTTAGAGAGGTACACATCTGTCAAAGCAGATATCTCAGACCTTAGAGAAAAACACATCTGTCAAAGCAGATATCTCAGACCTTAGAGAGGTACACATCTGTCAAAGCAGATATCTCAGACCTTAGAGAAAAACACATCTGTCAAAGCAGATATCTCAGATCTTAGAGAAAAACACATCTGTCAAAGCAGATATCTCAGACCTTAGAGAAAAACACATCTGTCAAAGCAGATATCTCAGATCTTAGAGAAAAACACATCTGTCAAAGCAGATATCTCAGATCTTAGAGAAAAACACTTCTGTCAAAGCAGATATCTCAGATCTTAGAGAAAAACACTTCTGTCAAAGCAGATCTCAGATCTTAGAGAAAAACACTTCTGTCAAAGCCGATATCTCAGATCTGAGAGAAAAACACTTCTGTCAAAGCAGATCTCAGATCTTAGAGAAAAACACTTCTGTCAAAGCAGATCTTAGAGAAAAACACTTCTGTCAAAGCAGATATCTCAGATCTTAGAGAAAAACACTTCTGTCAAAGCAGATATCTCAGATCTTAGAGAAAAACACATCTGTCAAAGCAGATATCTCAGATCTTAGAGAAAAACACATCTGTCAAAGCAGATCTCACATCTTAGAGAAAAACACATCTGTCAAAGCAGATATCTCATATCTTAGAGAAAAACACATCTGTCAAAGCAGATATCTCAGATCTTAGAGAGGTACACTTCTGTCAAAGCAGATATCTCAGATCTTAGAGAGGTACACATCTGTCAAAGCAGATATCTCAGACCTTAGAGAGGTACACATCTGTCAAAGCAGATATCTCAGACCTTAGAGAGGTACACATCTGTCAAAGCAGATCTCAGATCTTAGAGAAAAACACATCTGTCAAAGCAGATATCTCAGATCTTAGAGAAAAACACATCTGTCAAAGCAGATCTCAGATCTTAGAGAAAAACACATCTGTCAAAGCAGATATCTCAGATCTTAGAGAAAAACACATCTGTCAAAGCAGATATCTCAGATCTTAGAGAAAAACACATCTGTCAAAGCAGATATCTCAGACCTTAGAGAGGTACACTTCTGTCAAAGCAGATATCTCAGATCTTAGAGAAAAACACATCTGTCAAAGCAAATATCTCAGATCTTAGAGAAAAACACATCTGTCAAAGCAGATATCTCAGATCTTAGAGAAAAACACATCTGTCAAAGCAGATATCTCAGATCTTAGAGAGGTACACTTCTGTCAAAGCAGATATCTCAGATCTTAGAGAGGTACACTTCTGTCAAAGCAGATATCTCAGATCTTAGAGAAAAACACATCTGTCAAAGCAGATATCTCAGACCTTAGAGAAAAACACATCTGTCAAAGCAGATATCTCAGACCTTAGAGAAAAACACATCTGTCAAAGCAGATATCTCAGACCTTAGAGAAAAACACATCTGTCAAAGCAGATATCTCAGATCTTAGAGAAAAACACTTTTGTCAAAGCAGATATCTCAGATCTTAGAGAAAAACACTTCTGTCAAAGCAGATCTCAGATCTTAGAGAAAAACACTTCTGTCAAAGCAGATATCGCAGATCTTAGAGAGGTACACTTCTGTCAAAGCAGATATCTCAGATCTTAGAGAGGTACACTTCTGTCAAAGCAGATATCTCAGATCTTAGAGAAAAACACATCTGTCAAAGCAGATATCTCAGACCTTAGAGAAAAACACATCTGTCAAAGCAGATATCTCAGACCTTAGAGAAAAACATATCTGTCAAAGCAGATATCTCAGACCTTAGAGAAAAACACATCTGTCAAAGCAGATATCTCAGATCTTAGAGAAAAACACTTTTGTCAAAGCAGATATCTCAGATCTTAGAGAAAAACACTTCTGTCAAAGCAGATATCTCAGATCTTAGAGAAAAACACTTCTGTCAAAGCAGATATCTCAGATCTTAGAGAAAAACACTTCTGTCAAAGCAGATTTTAGAGAAAAACACTTCTGTCAAAGCAGATATCTCAGATCTTAGAGAAAAACACATCTGTCAAAGCAGATATCTCAGATCTTAGAGAAAAACACATCTGTCAAAGCAGATATCTCAGACCTTAGAGAAAAACATATCTGTCAAAGCAGATATCTCAGACCTTAGAGAAAAACACATCTGTCAAAGCAGATATCTCAGATCTTAGAGAAATACACATCTGTCAAAGCAGATATCTCAGATCTTAGAGAAAAACACATCTGTCAAAGCAGATATCTCAGATCTTAGAGAGGTACACTTCTGTCAAAGCAGATATCTCAGATCTTAGAGAGGTACACTTCTGTCAAAGCAGATATCTCAGATCTTAGAGAAAAACACTTCTGTCAAAGCAGATCTCAGATCTTAGAGAAAAACACTTCTGTCAAAGCAGATATCTCAGATCTTAGAGAAAAACACTTCTGTCAAAGCAGATATCTCAGATCTTAGAGAAAAACACATCTGTCAAAGCAGATATCTCAGACCTTAGAGAAAAACACATCTGTCAAAGCAGATATCTCAGACCTTAGAAAAAAACACATCTGTCAAAGCAGATATCTCAGACCTTAGAGAAAAACACTCCTGTCAAAGCAGATATCTCAGACCTTAGAGAAAAACACTTCTGTCAAAGCAGATCTCACATCTTAGAGAAAAACACTTCTGTCAAAGCAGATATCTCAGATCTTAGAGAAAAACACTTCTGTCAAAGCAGATAACTCAGATCTTAGAGAAAAACACTTCTGTCAAAGCAGATCTCAGATCTTAGAGAAAAACACTTCTGTCAAAGCAGATATCTCAGATCTTAGAGAAAAACACTTCTGTCAAAGCAGATATCTCAGATCTTAGAGAAAAACACTTCTGTCAAAGCAGATATCTCAGATCTTAGAGAAAAACACATCTGTCAAAGCAGATATCTTAGAGAAAAACACATCTGTCAAAGCAGATCTTAGAGAAAAACACATCTGTCAAAGCAGATATCTCAGATCTTAGAGAAAAACACATCTGTCAAAGCAGATATCTCAGACTTTAGAGAGGTACACTTCTGTCAAAGCAGATATCTCAGATCTTAGAGAAAAACACATCTGTCAAAGCAGATATCTCAGACCTTAGAGAGGTACACTTCTGTCAAAGCAGATATCTCAGATCTTAGAGAAAAACACATCTGTCAACGCAGATATCTCAGATCTTAGAGAGGTACACTTCTGTCAAAGCAGATATCTCAGATCTTAGAGAAAAACACATCTGTCAAAGCAGATATCTCAGATCTTAGAGAAAAACACATCTGTCAAAGCAGATATCTCAGATCTTAGATAGGTACACTTCTGTCAAAGCAGATATCTCAGATCTTAGAGAAAAACACATCTGTCAAAGCAGATATCTCAGATCTTAGAGAAAAACACATCTGTCAAAGCAGATATCTCAGATCTTAGAGAGGTACACATCTGTCAAAGCAGATATCTCAGATCTTAGAGAAAAACACATCTGTCAAAGCAGATATCTCAGATCTTAGAGAGGAACACATCTGTCAAAGCAGATATCTCAGACCTTAGAGAGGTACACATCTGTCAAAGCAGATATTTCAGACCTTAGAGAGGTACACATCTGTCAAAGCAGAAATCTCGGACCTTAGAGAGGTACACATCTGTCAAAGCTGATATCTCAGACCTTAGAGAAAAACACATTTGTCAAAGCAGAGATCTCAGATCTTAGAGAAAAACACATCTGTCAAAGCAGATATCTCAGATCTTAGAGAAAAACACTTCTGTCAAAGCAGATATCTCAGATCTTGGAGAAAAACACATCTGTCAAAGCAGATATCTCAGATCTTAGAGAAAAACACATCTGTCAAAGCAGATATCTCAGATCTTAGAGAAAAACACATCTGTCAAAGCAGATATCTCAGATCTTAGAGAAAAACACATCTGTCAAAGCAGATATCTCAGATCTTAGAGAAAAACACATCTGTCAAAGCAGATATCTCAGACCTTAGAGAAAAACACATCTGTCAAAGCAGATATCTCAGATCTTAGAGAAAAACACATCTGTCAAAGCAGATATCTCAGATCTTAGAGAAAAACACATCTGTCAAAGCAGATATCTCAGACCTTAGAGAGGTACACTTCTGTCAAAGCAGATATCTCAGACCTTAGAGAAAAACACATCTGTCAAAGCAGATATCTCAGATCTTAGAGAAAAACACATCTGTCAAAGCAAATATCTCAGATCTTAGAGAAAAACACATCTGTCAAAGCAGATATCTCAGATCTTAGAGAAAAACACATCTGTCAAAGCAGATATCTCAGATCTTAGAGAGGTACACTTCTGTCAAAGCAGATATCTCAGATCTTAGAGAGGTACACTTCTGTCAAAGCAGATATCTCAGATCTTAGAGAAAAACACATCTGTCAAAGCAGATATCTCAGACCTTAGAGAAAAACACATCTGTCAAAGCAGATATCTCAGACCTTAGAGAAAAACACATCTGTCATAGCAGATATCTCAGATCTTAGAGAAAAACACTTCTGTCAAAGCAGATCTCAGATCTTAGAGAAAAACACTTCTGTCAAAGCAGATATCGCAGATCTTAGAGAGGTACACTTCTGTCAAAGCAGATATCTCAGATCTTAGAGAGGTACACTTATGTCAAAGCAGATATCTCAGATCTTAGAGAAAAACACATCTGTCAAAGCAGATATCTCAGACCTTAGAGAAAAACACATCTGTCAAAGCAGATATCTCAGACCTTAGAGAAAAACATATCTGTCAAAGCAGATATCTCAGACCTTAGAGAAAAACACATCTGTCAAAGCAGATATCTCAGATCTTAGAGAAAAACACATCTGTCAAAGCAGATCTCAGATCTTAGAGAAAAACACATCTGTCAAAGCAGATATCTCATATCTTAGAGAAAAACACATCTGTCAAAGCAGATATCTCAGATCTTAGAGAAATACACATCTGTCAAAGCAGATATCTCAGATCTTAGAGAAAAACACATCTGTCAAAGCAGATATCTCAGATCTTAGAGAGGTACACTTCTGTCAAAGCAGATATCTCAGATCTTAGAGAGGTACACTTCTGTCAAAGCAGATATCTCAGATCTTAGAGAAAAACACTTCTGTCAAAGCAGATCTCAGATCTTAGAGAAAAACACTTCTGTCAAAGCAGATATCTCAGATCTTAGAGAAAAACACTTCTGTCAAAGCAGATATCTCAGATCTTAGAGAAAAACACATCTGTCAAAGCAGATATCTCAGACCTTAGAGAAAAACACATCTGTCAAAGCAGATATCTCAGACCTTAGAAAAAAACACATCTGTCAAAGCAGATATCTCAGACCTTAGAGAAAAACACTCCTGTCAAAGCAGATGTCTCAGATCTTAGAGAAAAACACTTCTGTCAAAGCAGATCTCACATCTTAGAGAAAAACACTTCTGTCAAAGCAGATATCTCAGATCTTAGAGAAAAACACTTCTGTCAAAGCAGATAACTCAGATCTTAGAGAAAAACACTTCTGTCAAAGCAGATCTCAGATCTTAGAGAAAAACACTTCTGTCAAAGCAGATATCTCAGATCTTAGAGAAAAACACTTCTGTCAAAGCAGATATCTCAGATCTTAGAGAAAAACACATCTGTCAAAGCAGATATCTCAGATCTTAGAGAAAAACACATCTGTCAAAGCAGATCTTAGAGAAAAACACATCTGTCAAAGCAGATATCTCAGATCTTAGAGAAAAACACATCTGTCAAAGCAGATATCTCAGACTTTAGAGAGGTACACTTCTGTCAAAGCAGATATCTCAGATCTTAGAGAAAAACACATCTGTCAAAGCAGATATCTCAGACCTTAGAGAGGTACACTTCTGTCAAAGCAGATATCTCAGATCTTAGAGAAAAACACATCTGTCAAAGCAGATATCTCAGATCTTAGAGAGGTACACTTCTGTCAAAGCAGATATCTCAGATCTTAGAGAAAAACACATCTGTCAAAGCAGATATCTCAGATCTTAGAGAAAAACACATCTGTCAAAGCAGATATCTCAGACCTTAGAGAGGTACACTTCTGTCAAAGCAGATATCTCAGATCTTAGAGAAAAACACATCTGTCAACGCAGATATCTCAGATCTTAGAGAGGTACACTTCTGTCAAAGCAGATATCTCAGATCTTAGAGAAAAACACATCTGTCAAAGCAGATATCTCAGATCTTAGAGAAAAACACATCTGTCAAAGCAGATATCTCAGATCTTAGATAGGTACACTTCTGTCAAAGCAGATATCTCAGATCTTAGAGAAAAACACATCTGTCAAAGCAGATATCTCAGATCTTAGAGAAAAACACATCTGTCAAAGCAGATATCTCAGATCTTAGAGAGGTACACATCTGTCAAAGCAGATATCTCAGATCTTAGAGAAAAACACATCTGTCAAAGCAGATATCTCAGATCTTAGAGAGGAACACATCTGTCAAAGCAGATATCTCAGACCTTAGAGAGGTACACATCTGTCAAAGCAGATATTTCAGACCTTAGAGAGGTACACATCTGTCAAAGCAGAAATCTCGGACCTTAGAGAGGTACACATCTGTCAAAGCTGATATCTCAGACCTTAGAGAAAAACACATTTGTCAAAGCAGAGATCTCAGATCTTAGAGAAAAACACATCTGTCAAAGCAGATATCTCAGATCTTAGAGAAAAACACTTCTGTCAAAGCAGATATCTCAGATCTTGGAGAAAAACACATCTGTCAAAGCAGATATCTCAGATCTTAGAGAAAAACACATCTGTCAAAGCAGATATCTCAGATCTTAGAGAAAAACACATCTGTCAAAGCAGATATCTCAGATCTTAGAGAAAAACACATCTGTCAAAGCAGATATCTCAGATCTTAGAGAAAAACACATCTGTCAAAGCAGATATCTCAGACCTTAGAGAAAAACACATCTGTCAAAGCAGATATCTCAGATCTTAGAGAAAAACACATCTGTCAAAGCAGATATCTCAGATCTTAGAGAAAAACACATCTGTCAAAGCAGATATCTCAGACCTTAGAGAGGTACACTTCTGTCAAAGCAGATATCTCAGACCTTAGAGAAAAACACATCTGTCAAAGCAGATATCTCAGATCTTAGAGAAAAACACATCTGTCAAAGCAAATATCTCAGATCTTAGAGAAAAACACATCTGTCAAAGCAGATATCTCAGATCTTAGAGAAAAACACATCTGTCAAAGCAGATATCTCAGATCTTAGAGAGGTACACTTCTGTCAAAGCAGATATCTCAGATCTTAGAGAGGTACACTTCTGTCAAAGCAGATATCTCAGATCTTAGAGAAAAACACATCTGTCAAAGCAGATATCTCAGACCTTAGAGAAAAACACATCTGTCAAAGCAGATATCTCAGACCTTAGAGAAAAACACATCTGTCATAGCAGATATCTCAGATCTTAGAGAAAAACACTTCTGTCAAAGCAGATCTCAGATCTTAGAGAAAAACACTTCTGTCAAAGCAGATATCGCAGATCTTAGAGAGGTACACTTCTGTCAAAGCAGATATCTCAGATCTTAGAGAGGTACACTTATGTCAAAGCAGATATCTCAGATCTTAGAGAAAAACACATCTGTCAAAGCAGATATCTCAGACCTTAGAGAAAAACACATCTGTCAAAGCAGATATCTCAGACCTTAGAGAAAAACATATCTGTCAAAGCAGATATCTCAGACCTTAGAGAAAAACACATCTGTCAAAGCAGATATCTCAGATCTTAGAGAAAAACACATCTGTCAAAGCAGATCTCAGATCTTAGAGAAAAACACATCTGTCAAAGCAGATATCTCATATCTTAGAGAAAAACACATCTGTCAAAGCAGATATCTCAGATCTTAGAGAAATACACATCTGTCAAAGCAGATATCTCAGATCTTAGAGAAAAACACATCTGTCAAAGCAGATATCTCAGATCTTAGAGAGGTACACTTCTGTCAAAGCAGATATCTCAGATCTTAGAGAGGTACACTTCTGTCAAAGCAGATATCTCAGATCTTAGAGAAAAACACTTCTGTCAAAGCAGATCTCAGATCTTAGAGAAAAACACTTCTGTCAAAGCAGATATCTCAGATCTTAGAGAAAAACACTTCTGTCAAAGCAGATATCTCAGATCTTAGAGAAAAACACATCTGTCAAAGCAGATATCTCAGACCTTAGAGAAAAACACATCTGTCAAAGCAGATATCTCAGACCTTAGAAAAAAACACATCTGTCAAAGCAGATATCTCAGACCTTAGAGAAAAACACTCCTGTCAAAGCAGATGTCTCAGATCTTAGAGAAAAACACTTCTGTCAAAGCAGATCTCACATCTTAGAGAAAAACACTTCTGTCAAAGCAGATATCTCAGATCTTAGAGAAAAACACTTCTGTCAAAGCAGATAACTCAGATCTTAGAGAAAAACACTTCTGTCAAAGCAGATCTCAGATCTTAGAGAAAAACACTTCTGTCAAAGCAGATATCTCAGATCTTAGAGAAAAACACTTCTGTCAAAGCAGATATCTCAGATCTTAGAGAAAAACACATCTGTCAAAGCAGATATCTCAGATCTTAGAGAAAAACACATCTGTCAAAGCAGATCTTAGAGAAAAACACATCTGTCAAAGCAGATATCTCAGATCTTAGAGAAAAACACATCTGTCAAAGCAGATATCTCAGACTTTAGAGAGGTACACTTCTGTCAAAGCAGATATCTCAGATCTTAGAGAAAAACACATCTGTCAAAGCAGATATCTCAGACCTTAGAGAGGTACACTTCTGTCAAAGCAGATATCTCAGATCTTAGAGAAAAACACATCTGTCAAAGCAGATATCTCAGATCTTAGAGAGGTACACTTCTGTCAAAGCAGATATCTCAGATCTTAGAGAAAAACACATCTGTCAAAGCAGATATCTCAGATCTTAGAGAAAAACACATCTGTCAAAGCAGATATCTCAGATCTTAGATAGGTACACTTCTGTCAAAGCAGATATCTCAGATCTTAGAGAAAAACACATCTGTCAAAGCAGATATCTCAGATCTTAGAGAAAAACACATCTGTCAAAGCAGATATCTCAGATCTTAGAGAGGTACACATCTGTCAAAGCAGATATCTCAGATCTTAGAGAAAAACACATCTGTCAAAGCAGATATCTCAGATCTTAGAGAGGAACACATCTGTCAAAGCAGATATCTCAGACCTTAGAGAGGTACACATCTGTCAAAGCAGATATTTCAGACCTTAGAGAGGTACACATCTGTCAAAGCAGAAATCTCGGACCTTAGAGAGGTACACATCTGTCAAAGCTGATATCTCAGACCTTAGAGAAAAACACATTTGTCAAAGCATAGATCTCAGATCTTAGAGAAAAACACATCTGTCAAAGCAGATATCTCAGATCTTAGAGAAAAACACTTCTGTCAAAGCAGATATCTCAGATCTTGGAGAAAAACACATCTGTCAAAGCAGATATCTCAGATCTTAGAGAAAAACACATCTGTCAAAGCAGATATCTCAGATCTTAGAGAAAAACACATCTGTCAAAGCAGATATCTCAGATCTTAGAGAAAAACACATCTGTCAAAGCAGATATCTCACATCTTAGAGAAAAACACATCTGTCAAAGCAGATATCTCAGACCTTAGAGAAAAACACATCTGTCAAAGCAGATATCTCAGATCTTAGAGAAAAACACATCTGTCAAAGCAGATATCTCAGATCTTAGAGAAAAACACATCTGTCAAAGCAGATATCTCAGACCTTAGAGAGGTACACTTCTGTCAAAGCAGATATCTCAGACCTTAGAGAAAAACACATCTGTCAAAGCAGATATCTCAGATCTTAGAGAAAAACACATCTGTCAAAGCAAATAACTCAGATCTTAGAGAAAAACACATCTGTCAAAGCAGATATCTCAGATCTTAGAGAAAAACACATCTGTCAAAGCAGATATCTCAGATCTTAGAGAGGTACACTTCTGTCAAAGCAGATATCTCAGATCTTAGAGAGGTACACTTCTGTCAAAGCAGATATCTCAGATCTTAGAGAAAAACACATCTGTCAAAGCAGATATCTCAGACCTTAGAGAAAAACACATCTGTCAAAGCAGATATCTCAGACCTTAGAGAAAAACACATCTGTCATAGCAGATATCTCAGATCTTAGAGAAAAACACTTCTGTCAAAGCAGATCTCAGATCTTAGAGAAAAACACTTCTGTCAAAGCAGATATCGCAGATCTTAGAGAGGTACACTTCTGTCAAAGCAGATATCTCAGATCTTAGAGAGGTACACTTATGTCAAAGCAGATATCTCAGATCTTAGAGAAAAACACATCTGTCAAAGCAGATATCTCAGACCTTAGAGAAAAACACATCTGTCAAAGCAGATATCTCAGATCTTAGAGAAAAACATATCTGTCAAAGCAGATATCTCAGACCTTAGAGAAAAACACATCTGTCAAAGCAGATATCTCAGATCTTAGAGAAAAACACTTTTGTCAAAGCAGATATCTCAGATCTTAGAGAAAAACACTTCTGTCAAAGCAGATCTCAGATCTTAGAGAAAAACACGTCTGTCAAAGCAGATATCTCAGATCTTAGAGAAAAACACTTCTGTCAAAGCAGATATCTCAGATCTTAGAGAAAAACACTTCTGTCAAAGCAGATCTTAGAGAAAAACACTTCTGTCAAAGCAGATATCTCAGATCTTAGAGAAAAACACTTCTGTCAAAGCAGATATCTCAGATCTTAGATAGGTACACTTCTGTCAAAGCAGATATCTCAGATCTTAGAGAAAAACACATCTGTCAAAGCAGATATCTCAGATCTTAGAGAAAAACACATCTGTCAAAGCAGATCTCAGATCTTAGAGAAAAACACATCTGTCAAAGCAGATATCTCATATCTTAGAGAAAAACACATCTGTCAAAGCAGATATCTCAGATCTTAGAGAAAAACACTTCTGTCAAAGCAGATATCTCAGATCTTAGAGAAAAACACATCTGTCAAAGCAGATATCTCAGATCTTAGAGAGGTACACTTCTGTCAAAGCAGATATCTCAGATCTTAGAGAGGTACACTTCTGTCAAAGCAGATATCTCAGACCTTAGAGAGGTACACATCTGTCAAAGCAGATATCTCAGACCTTAGAAAAAAACACATCTGTCAAAGCAGATATCTCAGACCTTAGAGAAAAACACTCCTGTCAAAGCAGATGTCTCAGATCTTAGAGAAAAACACTTCTGTCAAAGCAGATCTCAGATCTTAGAGAAAAACACTTCTGTCAAAGCAGATATCTCAGATCTTAGAGAAAAACACTTCTGTCAAAGCAGATATCTCAGATCTTAGAGAAAAACACTTCTGTCAAAGCAGATCTCAGATCTTAGAGAAAAACACTTCTGTCAAAGCAGATATCTCAGATCTTAGAGAAAAACACTTCTGTCAAAGCAGATATCTCAGATCTTAGAGAAAAACACATCTGTCAAAGCAGATATCTCAGATCTTAGAGAAAAACACATCTGTCAAAGCAGATATCTCAGATCTTAGAGCAAAACACATCTGTCAAAGCAGATCTTAGAGAAAAACACATCTGTCAAAGCAGATATCTCAGATCTTAGAGAAAAACACATCTGTCAAAGCAGATATCTCAGACTTTAGAGAGGTACACTTCTGTCAAAGCAGATATCTCAGATCTTAGAGAGGTACACTTCTGTCAAAGCAGATATCTCAGATCTTAGAGAAAAACACATCTGTCAAAGCAGATATCTCAGACCTTAGAGAGGTACACTTCTGTCAAAGCAGATATCTCAGATCTTAGAGAAAAACACATCTGTCAAAGCAGATATCTCAGATCTTAGAGAGGTACACTTCTGTCAAAGCAGATATCTCAGATCTTAGAGAAAAACACATCTGTCAAAGCAGATATCTCAGATCTTAGAGAAAAACACATCTGTCAAAGCAGATATCTCAGATCTTAGATAGGTACACTTCTGTCAAAGCAGATATCTCAGATCTTAGAGAAAAACACATCTGTCAAAGCAGATATCTCAGATCTTAGAGAAAAACACATCTGTCAAAGCAGATATCTCAGACCTTAGAGAGGTACACATCTGTCAAAGCAGATATCTCAGATCTTAGAGAAAAACACATCTGTCAAAGCAGATATCTCAGATCTTAGAGAGGAACACATCTGTCAAAGCAGATATCTCAGACCTTAGAGAGGTACACATCTGTCAAAGCAGATATTTCAGACCTTAGAGAGGTACACATCTGTCAAAGCAGAAATCTTGGACCTTAGAGAGGTACACATCTGTCAAAGCTGATATCTCAGATCTTAGAGAAAAACACATTTGTCAAAGCAGAGATCTCAGATCTTAGAGAAAAACACATCTGTCAAAGCAGATATCTCAGATCTTAGAGAAAAACACTTCTGTCAAAGCAGATATCTCAGATCTTGGAGAAAAACATATCTGTCAAAGCAGATATCTCAGATCTTAGAGAAAAACACATCTGTCAAAGCAGATATCTCAGATCTTAGAGAAAAACACATCTGTCAAAGCAGATATCTCAGATCTTAGAGAAAAACACATCTGTCAAAGCAGATATCTCAGATCTTAGAGAAAAACACATCTGTCAAAGCAGATATCTCAGACCTTAGAGAAAAACACATCTGTCAAAGCAGATATCTCAGATCTTAGAGAAAAACACATCTGTCAAAGCAGATATCTCAGATCTTAGAGAAAAACACATCTGTCAAAGCAGATATCTCAGACCTTAGAGAGGTACACTTCTGTCAAAGCAGATATCTCAGACCTTAGAGAAAAACACATCTGTCAAAGCAGATATCTCAGATCTTAGAGAAAAACACATCTGTCAAAGCAAATATCTCAGATCTTAGAGAAAAACACATCTGTCAAAGCAGATATCTCAGATCTTAGAGAAAAACACATCTGTCAAAGCAGATATCTCAGATCTTAGAGAGGTACACTTCTGTCAAAGCAGATATCTCAGATCTTAGAGAGGTACACTTCTGTCAAAGCAGATATCTCAGATCTTAGAGAAAAACACATCTGTCAAAGCAGATATCTCAGACCTTAGAGAAAAACACATCTGTCAAAGCAGATATCTCAGACCTTAGAGAAAAACACATCTGTCATAGCAGATATCTCAGATCTTAGAGAAAAACACTTCTGTCAAAGCAGATCTCAGATCTTAGAGAAAAACACTTATGTCAAAGCAGATATCGCAGATCTTAGAGAGGTACACTTCTGTCAAAGCAGATATCTCAGATCTTAGAGAGGTACACTTATGTCAAAGCAGATATCTCAGATCTTAGAGAAAAACACATCTGTCAAAGCAGATATCTCAGACCTTAGAGAAAAACATATCTGTCAAAGCAGATATCTCAGACCTTAGAGAAAAACACATCTGTCAAAGCAGATATCTCAGATCTTAGAGAAAAACACTTTTGTCAAAGCAGATATCTCAGATCTTAGAGAAAAACACTTCTGTCAAAGCAGATATCTCAGATCTTAGAGAGGAACACATCTGTCAAAGCAGATATCTCAGACCTTAGAGAGGTACACATCTGTCAAAGCAGATATTTCAGACCTTAGAGAGGTACACATCTGTCAAAGCAGAAATCTTGGACCTTAGAGAGGTACACATCTGTCAAAGCTGATATCTCAGATCTTAGAGAAAAACACATTTGTCAAAGCAGAGATCTCAGATCTTAGAGAAAAACACATCTGTCAAAGCAGATATCTCAGATCTTAGAGAAAAACACTTCTGTCAAAGCAGATATCTCAGATCTTGGAGAAAAACATATCTGTCAAAGCAGATATCTCAGATCTTAGAGAAAAACACATCTGTCAAAGCAGATATCTCAGATCTTAGAGAAAAACACATCTGTCAAAGCAGATATCTCAGATCTTAGAGAAAAACACATCTGTCAAAGCAGATATCTCAGATCTTAGAGAAAAACACATCTGTCAAAGCAGATATCTCAGACCTTAGAGAAAAACACATCTGTCAAAGCAGATATCTCAGATCTTAGAGAAAAACACATCTGTCAAAGCAGATATCTCAGATCTTAGAGAAAAACACATCTGTCAAAGCAGATATCTCAGACCTTAGAGAGGTACACTTCTGTCAAAGCAGATATCTCAGACCTTAGAGAAAAACACATCTGTCAAAGCAGATATCTCAGATCTTAGAGAAAAACACATCTGTCAAAGCAAATATCTCAGATCTTAGAGAAAAACACATCTGTCAAAGCAGATATCTCAGATCTTAGAGAAAAACACATCTGTCAAAGCAGATATCTCAGATCTTAGAGAGGTACACTTCTGTCAAAGCAGATATCTCAGATCTTAGAGAGGTACACTTCTGTCAAAGCAGATATCTCAGATCTTAGAGAAAAACACATCTGTCAAAGCAGATATCTCAGACCTTAGAGAAAAACACATCTGTCAAAGCAGATATCTCAGACCTTAGAGAAAAACACATCTGTCATAGCAGATATCTCAGATCTTAGAGAAAAACACTTCTGTCAAAGCAGATCTCAGATCTTAGAGAAAAACACTTATGTCAAAGCAGATATCGCAGATCTTAGAGAGGTACACTTCTGTCAAAGCAGATATCTCAGATCTTAGAGAGGTACACTTATGTCAAAGCAGATATCTCAGATCTTAGAGAAAAACACATCTGTCAAAGCAGATATCTCAGACCTTAGAGAAAAACATATCTGTCAAAGCAGATATCTCAGACCTTAGAGAAAAACACATCTGTCAAAGCAGATATCTCAGATCTTAGAGAAAAACACTTTTGTCAAAGCAGATATCTCAGATCTTAGAGAAAAACACTTCTGTCAAAGCAGATCTCAGATCTTAGAGAAAAACACTTCTGTCAAAGCAGATATCTCAGATCTTAGAGAAAAACACTTCTGTCAAAGCAGATATCTCAGATCTTAGAGAAAAACACTTCTGTCAAAGCAGATCTTAGAGAAAAACACTTCTGTCAAAGCAGATATCTCAGATCTTAGAGAAAAACACTTCTGTCAAAGCAGATATCTCAGATCTTAGATAGGTACACTTCTGTCAAAGCAGATATCTCAGATCTTAGAGAAAAACACATCTGTCAAAGCAGATATCTCAGATCTTAGAGAAAAACACATCTGTCAAAGCAGATCTCAGATCTTAGAGAAAAACACATCTGTCAAAGCAGATATCTCATATCTTAGAGAAAAACACATCTGTCAAAGCAGATATCTCAGATCTTAGAGAAAAACACTTCTGTCAAAGCAGATATCTCAGATCTTAGAGAAAAACACATCTGTCAAAGCAGATATCTCAGATCTTAGAGAGGTACAATTCTGTCAAAGCAGATATCTCAGATCTTAGAGAGGTACACTTCTGTCAAAGCAGATATCTCAGATCTTAGAGAAAAACACTTCTGTCAAAGCAGATCTCAGATCTTAGAGAAAAACACTTCTGTCAAAGCAGATATCTCAGATCTTAGAGAAAAACACTTCTGTCAAAGCAGATATCTCAGATCTTAGAGAAAAACACATCTGTCAAAGCAGATATCTCAGACCTTAGAGAGGTACACATCTGTCAAAGCAGATATCTCAGACCTTAGAAAAAAACACATCTGTCAAAGCAGATATCTCAGACCTTAGAGAAAAACACTCCTGTCAAAGCAGATGTCTCAGATCTTAGAGAAAAACACTTCTGTCAAAGCAGATCTTAGAGAAAAACACTTCTGTCAAAGCAGATATCTCAGATCTTAGAGAAAAACACTTCTGTCAAAGCAGATATCTCAGATCTTAGAGAAAAACACTTCTGTCAAAGCAGATCTCAGATCTTAGAGAAAAACACTTCTGTCAAAGCAGATATCTCAGATCTTAGAGAAAAACACTTCTGTCAAAGCAGATATCTCAGATCTTAGAGAAAAACACATCTGTCAAAGCAGATATCTCAGATCTTAGAGAAAAACACATCTGTCAAAGCAGATATCTCAGATCTTAGAGCAAAACACATCTGTCAAAGCAGATCTTAGAGAAAAACACATCTGTCAAAGCAGATATCTCAGATCTTAGAGAAAAACACATCTGTCAAAGCAGATATCTCAGACTTTAGAGAGGTACACTTCTGTCAAAGCAGATATCTCAGATCTTAGAGAGGTACACTTCTGTCAAAGCAGATATCTCAGATCTTAGAGAAAAACACATCTGTCAAAGCAGATATCTCAGACCTTAGAGAGGTACACTTCTGTCAAAGCAGATATCTCAGATCTTAGAGAAAAACACATCTGTCAAAGCAGATATCTCAGATCTTAGAGAGGTACACTTCTGTCAAAGCAGATATCTCAGATCTTAGAGAAAAACACATCTGTCAAAGCAGATATCTCAGATCTTAGAGAAAAACACATCTGTCAAAGCAGATATCTCAGATCTTAGATAGGTACACTTCTGTCAAAGCAGATATCTCAGATCTTAGAGAAAAACACATCTGTCAAAGCAGATATCTCAGATCTTAGAGAGAAACACATCTGTCAAAGCAGATATCTCAGATCTTAGAGAGGTACACATCTGTCAAAGCAGATATCTCAGATCTTAGAGAAAAACACATCTGTCAAAGCAGATATCTCAGATCTTAGAGAGGAACACATCTGTCAAAGCAGATATCTCAGACCTTAGAGAGGTACACATCTGTCAAAGCAGATATTTCAGACCTTAGAGAGGTACACATCTGTCAAAGCAGAAATCTCGGACCTTAGAGAGGTACACATCTGTCAAAGCTGATATCTCAGACCTTAGAGAAAAACACATTTGTCAAAGCAGAGATCTCAGATCTTAGAGAAAAACACATCTGTCAAAGCAGATATCTCAGATCTTAGAGAGGTACACATCTGTCAAAGCAGATATCTCAGATCTTAGAGAAAAACACATCTGTCAAAGCAGATATCTCAGACCTTAGAGAGGTACACTTCTGTCAAAGCAGATAACTCAGACCTTAGAGAAAAACACATCTGTCAAAGCAGATATCTCAGATCTTAGATAGGTACACTTCTGTCAAAGCAGATATCTCAGATCTTAGAGAAAAACACATCTGTCAAAGCAGATATCTCAGATCTTAGAGAAAAACACATCTGTCAAAGCAGATATCTCAGATCTTAGAGAGGTACACATCTGTCAAAGCAGATATCTCAGATCTTAGAGAAAAACACATCTGTCAAAGCAGATATCTCAGACCTTAGAGAGGTACACTTCTGTCAAAGCAGATATCTCAGACCTTAGAGAAAAACACATCTGTCAAAGCAGATATCTCAGATCTTAGAGAAAAACACATCTGTCAAAGCAAATATCTCAGATCTTAGAGAAAAACACATCTGTCAAAGCAGATATCTCAGATCTTAGAGAAAAACACATCTGTCAAAGCAGATATCTCAGATCTTAGAGAGGTACACTTCTGTCAAAGCAGATATCTCAGATCTTAGAGAGGTACACTTATGTCAAAGCAGATATCTCAGATCTTAGAGAAAAACACATCTGTCAAAGCAGATATCTCAGACTTTAGAGAAAAACACATCTGTCAAAGCAGATATCTCAGACCTTAGAGAAAAACACATCTGTCAAAGCAGATATCTCAGATCTTAGAGGAAAACACTTCTGTCAAAGCAGATCTCAGATCTTAGAGAAAAACACTTCTGTCAAAGCAGATATCGCAGATCTTAGAGAGGTACACTTCTGTCAAAGCAGATATCTCAGATCTTAGAGAGGTACACTTCTGTCAAAGCAGATATCTCAGATCTTAGAGAAAAACACATCTGTCAAAGCAGATATCTCAGACCTTAGAGAAAAACACATCTGTCAAAGCAGATATCTCAGACCTTAGAGAAAAACATATCTGTCAAAGCAGATATCTCAGACCTTAGAGAAAAACACATCTGTCAAAGCAGATATCTCAGATCTTAGAGAAAAACACTTTTGTCAAAGCAGATATCTCAGATCTTAGAGAAAAACACTTCTGTCAAAGCAGATCTCAGATCTTAGAGAAAAACACTTCTGTCAAAGCAGATATCTCAGATCTTAGAGAAAAACACTTCTGTCAAAGCAGATATCTCAGATCTTAGAGAAAAACACTTCTGTCAAAGCAGATCTTAGAGAAAAACACTTCTGTCAAAGCAGATATCTCAGATCTTAGAGAAAAACACTTCTGTCAAAGCAGATATCTCAGATCTTAGATAGGTACACTTCTGTCAAAGCAGATATCTCAGATCTTAGAGAGGAACACATCTGTCAAAGCAGATATCTCAGACCTTAGAGAGGTACACTTCTGTCAAAGCAGATATCTCAGACCTTAGAGAGGTACACATCTGTCAAAGCAGATAATTCAGACCTTAGAGAGGTACACATCTGTCAAAGCAGAAATCTCGGACCTTAGAGAGGTACACATCTGTCAAAGCTGATATCTCAGACCTTAGAGAAAAACACATTTGTCAAAGCAGAGATCTCAGATCTTAGAGAAAAACACATCTGTCAAAGCAGATATCTCAGATCTTAGAGAAAAACACTTCTGTCAAAGCAGATATCTCAGATCTTGGAGAAAAACACATCTGTCAAAGCAGATATCTCAGATCTTAGAGAAAAACACATCTGTCAAAGCAGATATCTCAGAGAAAAACACATCTGTCAAAGCAGATATCTCAGATCTTAGAGAAAAACACATCTGTCAAAGCAGATATCTCAGATCTTAGAGAAAAACACATCTGTCAAAGCAGATATCTCAGACCTTAGAGAAAAACACATCTGTCAAAGCAGATATCTCAGATCTTAGAGAAAAACACATCTGTCAAAGCAGATATCTCAGATCTTAGAGAAAAACACATCTGTCAAAGCAGATATCTCAGACCTTAGAGAGGTACACTTCTGTCAAAGCAGATATCTCAGACCTTAGAGAAAAACACATCTGTCAAGGCAGATATCTCAGATCTTAGAGAAAAACACATCTGTCAAAGCAAATATCTCAGATCTTAGAGAAAAACACATCTGTCAAAGCAGATATCTCAGATCTTAGAGAAAAACACATCTGTCAAAGCAGATATCTCAGATATTAGAGAGGTACACTTCTGTCAAAGCAGATATCTCAGATCTTAGAGAGGTACACTTCTGTCAAAGCAGATATCTCAGATCTTAGAGAAAAACACATCTGTCAAAGCAGATATCTCAGACCTTAGAGAAAAACACATCTGTCAAAGCAGATATCTCAGACCTTAGAGAAAAACACATCTGTCAAAGCAGATATCTCAGATCTTAGAGAAAAACACTTTTGTCAAAGCAGATATCTCAGATCTTAGAGAAAAACACTTCTGTCAAAGCAGATCTCAGATCTTAGAGAAAAACACTTCTGTCAAAGCAGATATCGCAGATCTTAGAGAAAAACACTTCTGTCAAAGCAGATCTTAGAGAAAAACACTTCTGTCAAAGCAGATATCTCAGATCTTAGAGAAAAACACTTCTGTCAAAGCAGATATCTCAGATCTTAGATAGGTACACTTCTGTCAAAGCAGATATCTCAGATCTTAGAGAAAAACACATCTGTCAAAGCAGATATCTCAGATCTTAGAGAAAAACACATCTGTCAAAGCAGATATCTCAGATCTTAGAGAGGTACACATCTGTCAAAGCAGATATCTCAGATCTTAGAGAAAAACACATCTGTCAAAGCAGATATCTCAGATCTTAGAGAGGAACACATCTGTCAAAGCAGATATCTCAGACCTTAGAGAGGTACACATCTGTCAAAGCAGATATTTCAGACCTTAGAGAGGTACACATCTGTCAAAGCAGAAATCTCGGACCTTAGAGAGGTACACATCTGTCAAAGCTGATATCTCAGACCTTAGAGAAAAACACATTTGTCAAAGCAGAGATCTCAGATCTTAGAGAAAAACACATCTGTCAAAGCAGATATCTCAGATCTTAGAGAAAAACACTTCTGTCAAAGCAGATATCTCAGATCTTGGAGAAAAACACATCTGTCAAAGCAGATATCTCAGATCTTAGAGAAAAACACATCTGTCAAAGCAGATATCTCAGAGAAAAACACATCTGTCAAAGCAGATATCTCAGATCTTAGAGAAAAACACATCTGTCAAAGCAGATATCTCAGATCTTAGAGAAAAACACATCTGTCAAAGCAGATATCTCAGACCTTAGAGAAAAACACATCTGTCAAAGCAGATATCTCAGATCTTAGAGAAAAACACATCTGTCAAAGCAGATATCTCAGATCTTAGAGAAAAACACATCTGTCAAAGCAGATATCTCAGACCTTAGAGAAAAACACATCTGTCAAAGCAGATATCTCAGACCTTAGAGAAAAACATATCTGTCAAAGCAGATATCTCAGACCTTAGAGAAAAACACATCTGTCAAAGCAGATATCTCAGATCTTAGAGAAAAACACTTTTGTCAAAGCAGATATCTCAGATCTTAGAGAAAAACACTTCTGTCAAAGCAGATCTCAGATCTTAGAGAAAAACACTTCTGTCAAAGCAGATATCTCAGATCTTAGAGAAAAACACTTCTGTCAAAGCAGATATCTCAGATCTTAGAGAAAAACACTTCTGTCAAAGCAGATCTTAGAGAAAAACACTTCTGTCAAAGCAGATATCTCAGATCTTAGAGAAAAACACTTCTGTCAAAGCAGATATCTCAGATCTTAGATAGGTACACTTCTGTCAAAGCAGATATCTCAGATCTTAGAGAAAAACACATCTGTCAAAGCAGATATCTCAGATCTTAGAGAAAAACACATCTGTCAAAGCAGATATCTCAGACCTTAGAGAGGTACACATCTGTCAAAGCAGATATCTCAGATCTTAGAGAAAAACACATCTGTCAAAGCAGATATCTCAGACCTTAGAGAGGTACACATCTGTCAAAGCAGATATCTCAGACCTTAGAAAAAAACACATCTGTCAAAGCAGATATCTCAGACCTTAGAGAAAAACACTCCTGTCAAAGCAGATGTCTCAGATCTTAGAGAAAAACACTTCTGTCAAAGCAGATCTTAGAGAAAAACACTTCTGTCAAAGCAGATATCTCAGATCTTAGAGAAAAACACTTCTGTCAAAGCAGATATCTCAGATCTTAGAGAAAAACACATCTGTCAAAGCAGATCTCAGATCTTAGAGAAAAACACTTCTGTCAAAGCAGATATCTCAGATCTTAGAGAAAAACACTTCTGTCAAAGCAGATATCTCAGATCTTAGAGAAAAACACATCTGTCAAAGCAGATATCTCAGATCTTAGAGAAAAACACATCTGTCAAAGCAGATATCTCAGATCTTAGAGCAAAACACATCTGTCAAAGCAGATCTTAGAGAAAAACACATCTGTCAAAGCAGATATCTCAGATCTTAGAGAAAAACACATCTGTCAAAGCAGATATCTCAGACTTTAGAGAGGTACACTTCTGTCAAAACAGATATCTTAGATCTTAGAGAGGTACACTTCTGTCAAAGCAGATATCTCAGATCTTAGAGAAAAACACATCTGTCAAAGCAGATATCTCAGACCTTAGAGAGGTACACTTCTGTCAAAGCAGATATCTCAGATCTTAGAGAAAAACACATCTGTCAAAGCAGATATCTCAGATCTTAGAGAGGTACACTTCTGTCAAAGCAGATATCTCAGATCTTAGAGAAAAACACATCTGTCAAAGCAGATATCTCAGATCTTAGAGAAAAACACATCTGTCAAAGCAGATATCTCAGATCTTAGATAGGTACACTTCTGTCAAAGCAGATATCTCAGATCTTAGAGAAAAACACATCTGTCAAAGCAGATATCTCAGATCTTAGAGAAAAACACATCTGTCAAAGCAGATATCTCAGATCTTAGAGAGGTACACATCTGTCAAAGCAGATATCTCAGATCTTAGAGAAAAACACATCTGTCAAAGCAGATATCTCAGATCTTAGAGAGGAACACATCTGTCAAAGCAGATATCTCAGACCTTAGAGAGGTACACATCTGTCAAAGCAGATATTTCAGACCTTAGAGAGGTACACATCTGTCAAAGCAGAAATCTCGGACCTTAGAGAGGTACACATCTGTCAAAGCTGATATCTCAGACCTTAGAGAAAAACACATTTGTCAAAGCAGAGATCTCAGATCTTAGAGAAAAACACATCTGTCAAAGCAGATATCTCAGATCTTAGAGAGGTACACATCTGTCAAAGCAGATATCTCAGATCTTAGAGAAAAACACATCTGTCAAAGCAGATATCTCAGACCTTAGAGAGGTACACTTCTGTCAAAGCAGATAACTCAGACCTTAGAGAAAAACACATCTGTCAAAGCAGATATCTCAGATCTTAGATAGGTACACTTCTGTCAAAGCAGATATCTCAGATCTTAGAGAAAAACACATCTGTCAAAGCAGATATCTCAGATCTTAGAGAAAAACACATCTGTCAAAGCAGATATCTCAGATCTTAGAGAGGTACACATCTGTCAAAGCAGATATCTCAGATCTTAGAGAAAAACACATCTGTCAAAGCAGATATCTCAGACCTTAGAGAGGTACACTTCTGTCAAAGCAGATATCTCAGACCTTAGAGAAAAACACATCTGTCAAAGCAGATATCTCAGATCTTAGAGAAAAACACATCTGTCAAAGCAAATATCTCAGATCTTAGAGAAAAACACATCTGTCAAAGCAGATATCTCAGATCTTAGAGAAAAACACATCTGTCAAAGCAGATATCTCAGATCTTAGAGAGGTACACTTCTGTCAAAGCAGATATCTCAGATCTTAGAGAGGTACACTTCTGTCAAAGCAGATATCTCAGATCTTAGAGAAAAACACATCTGTCAAAGCAGATATCTCAGACCTTAGAGAAAAACACATCTGTCAAAGCAGATATCTCAGACCTTAGAGAAAAACACATCTGTCAAAGCAGATATCTCAGATCTTAGAGAAAAACACTTCTGTCAAAGCAGATCTCAGATCTTAGAGAAAAACACTTCTGTCAAAGCAGATATCGCAGATCTTAGAGAGGTACACTTCTGTCAAAGCAGATATCTCAGATCTTAGAGAGGTACACTTCTGTCAAAGCAGATATCTCAGATCTTAGAGAAAAACACATCTGTCAAAGCAGATATCTCAGACCTTAGAGAAAAACACATCTGTCAAAGCAGATATCTCAGACCTTAGAGAAAAACATATCTGTCAAAGCAGATATCTCAGACCTTAGAGAAAAACACATCTGTCAAAGCAGATATCTCAGATCTTAGAGAAAAACACTTTTGTCAAAGCAGATATCTCAGATCTTAGAGAAAAACACTTCTGTCAAAGCAGATCTCAGATCTTAGAGAAAAACACTTCTGTCAAAGCAGATATCTTAGAGAAAAACACTTCTGTCAAAGCAGATATCTCAGATCTTAGAGAAAAACACTTCTGTCAAAGCAGATCTTAGAGAAAAACACTTCTGTCAAAGCAGATATCTCAGATCTTAGAGAAAAACACTTCTGTCAAAGCAGATATCTCAGATCTTAGATAGGTACACTTCTGTCAAAGCAGATATCTCAGATCTTAGAGAAAAACACATCTGTCAAAGCAGATATCTCAGATCTTAGAGAAAAACACATCTGTCAAAGCAGATATCTCAGATCTTAGAGAGGTACACATCTGTCAAAGCAGATATCTCAGATCTTAGAGAAAAACACATCTGTCAAAGCAGATATCTCAGATCTTAGAGAGGAACACATCTGTCAAAGCAGATATCTCAGACCTTAGAGAGGTACACATCTGTCAAAGCAGATAATTCAGACCTTAGAGAGGTACACATCTGTCAAAGCAGAAATCTCGGACCTTAGAGAGGTACACATCTGTCAAAGCTGATATCTCAGACCTTAGAGAAAAACACATTTGTCAAAGCAGAGATCTCAGATCTTAGAGAAAAACACATCTGTCAAAGCAGATATCTCAGATCTTAGAGAAAAACACTTCTGTCAAAGCAGATATCTCAGATCTTGGAGAAAAACACATCTGTCAAAGCAGATATCTCAGATCTTAGAGAAAAACACATCTGTCAAAGCAGATATCTCAGAGAAAAACACATCTGTCAAAGCAGATATCTCAGATCTTAGAGAAAAACACATCTGTCAAAGCAGATATCTCAGATCTTAGAGAAAAACACATCTGTCAAAGCAGATATCTCAGACCTTAGAGAAAAACACATCTGTCAAAGCAGATATCTCAGATCTTAGAGAAAAACACATCTGTCAAAGCAGATATCTCAGATCTTAGAGAAAAACACATCTGTCAAAGCAGATATCTCAGACCTTAGAGAGGTACACTTCTGTCAAAGCAGATATCTCAGACCTTAGAGAAAAACACATCTGTCAAAGCAGATATCTCAGATCTTAGAGAAAAACACATCTGTCAAAGCAAATATCTCAGATCTTAGAGAAAAACACATCTGTCAAAGCAGATATCTCAGATCTTAGAGAAAAACACATCTGTCAAAGCAGATATCTCAGATCTTAGAGAGGTACACTTCTGTCAAAGCAGATATCTCAGATCTTAGAGAGGTACACTTCTGTCAAAGCAGATATCTCAGATCTTAGAGAAAAACACATCTGTCAAAGCAGATATCTCAGACCTTAGAGAAAAACACATCTGTCAAAGCAGATATCTCAGACCTTAGAGAAAAACACATCTGTCAAAGCAGATATCTCAGATCTTAGAGAAAAACACTTTTGTCAAAGCAGATATCTCAGATCTTAGAGAAAAACACTTCTGTCAAAGCAGATCTCAGATCTTAGAGAAAAACACTTCTGTCAAAGCAGATATCGCAGATCTTAGAGAAAAACACTTCTGTCAAAGCAGATCTTAGAGAAAAACACTCCTGTCAAAGCAGATATCTCAGATCTTAGAGAAAAACACTTCTGTCAAAGCAGATATCTCAGATCTTAGATAGGTACACTTCTGTCAAAGCAGATATCTCAGATCTTAGAGAAAAACACATCTGTCAAAGCAGATATCTCAGATCTTAGAGAAAAACACATCTGTCAAAGCAGATATCTCAGATCTTAGAGAGGTACACATCTGTCAAAGCAGATATCTCAGATCTTAGAGAAAAACACATCTGTCAAAGCAGATATCTCAGATCTTAGAGAGGAACACATCTGTCAAAGCAGATATCTCAGACCTTAGAGAGGTACACATCTGTCAAAGCAGATATTTCAGACCTTAGAGAGGTACACATCTGTCAAAGCAGAAATCTCGGACCTTAGAGAGGTACACATCTGTCAAAGCTGATATCTCAGACCTTAGAGAAAAACACATTTGTCAAAGCAGAGATCTCAGATCTTAGAGAAAAACACATCTGTCAAAGCAGATATCTCAGATCTTAGAGAAAAACACTTCTGTCAAAGCAGATATCTCAGATCTTGGAGAAAAACACATCTGTCAAAGCAGATATCTCAGATCTTAGAGAAAAACACATCTGTCAAAGCAGATATCTCAGAGAAAAACACATCTGTCAAAGCAGATATCTCAGATCTTAGAGAAAAACACATCTGTCAAAGCAGATATCTCAGATCTTAGAGAAAAACACATCTGTCAAAGCAGATATCTCAGACCTTAGAGAAAAACACATCTGTCAAAGCAGATATCTCAGATCTTAGAGAAAAACACATCTGTCAAAGCAGATATCTCAGATCTTAGAGAAAAACACATCTGTCAAAGCAGATATCTCAGACCTTAGAGAAAAACACATCTGTCAAAGCAGATATCTCAGACCTTAGAGAAAAACACTTCTGTCAAAGCAGATATCTCAGACCTTAGAGAAAAACACATCTGTCAAAGCAGATATCTCAGATCTTAGAGAAAAACACTTTTGTCAAAGCAGATATCTCAGATCTTAGAGAAAAACACTTCTGTCAAAGCAGATCTCAGATCTTAGAGAAAAACACTTCTGTCAAAGCAGATATCTCAGATCTTAGAGAAAAACACTTCTGTCAAAGCAGATATCTCAGATCTTAGAGAAAAACACTTCTGTCAAAGCAGATCTTAGAGAAAAACACTTCTGTCAAAGCAGATATCTCAGATCTTAGAGAAAAACACTTCTGTCAAAGCAGATATCTCAGATCTTAGATAGGTACACTTCTGTCAAAGCAGATATCTCAGATCTTAGAGAAAAACACATCTGTCAAAGCAGATATCTCAGATCTTAGAGAAAAACACATCTGTCAAAGCAGATATCTCAGATCTTAGAGAGGTACACATCTGTCAAAGCAGATATCTCAGATCTTAGAGAAAAACACATCTGTCAAAGCAGATATCTCAGATCTTAGAGAGGAACACATCTGTCAAAGCAGATATCTCAGACCTTAGAGAGGTACACATCTGTCAAAGCAGATAATTCAGACCTTAGAGAGGTACACATCTGTCAAAGCAGAAATCTCGGACCTTAGAGAGGTACACATCTGTCAAAGCTGATATCTCAGACCTTAGAGAAAAACACATTTGTCAAAGCAAAGATCTCAGATCTTAGAGAAAAACACATCTGTCAAAGCAGATATCTCAGATCTTAGAGAAAAACACTTCTGTCAAAGCAGATATCTCAGATCTTGGAGAAAAACACATCTGTCAAAGCAGATATCTCAGATCTTAGAGAAAAACACATCTGTCAAAGCAGATATCTCAGAGAAAAACACATCTGTCAAAGCAGATATCTCAGATCTTAGAGGAAAAAACATCTGTCAAAGCAGATATCTCAGATCTTAGAGACAAACACATCTGTCAAAGCAGATATCTCAGATCTTAGAGAAAAACACTTTTGTCAAAGCAGATATCTCAGATCTTAGAGAAAAACACTTCTGTCAAAGCAGATCTCAGATCTTAGAGAAAAACACTTCTGTCAAAGCAGATATCTCAGATCTTAGAGAAAAACACTTCTGTCAAAGCAGATATCTCAGATCTTAGAGAAAAACACTTCTGTCAAAGCAGATCTTAGAGAAAAACACTTCTGTCAAAGCAGATATCTCAGATCTTAGAGAAAAACACTTCTGTCAAAGCAGATATCTCAGATCTTAGATAGGTACACTTCTGTCAAAGCAGATATCTCAGATCTTAGAGAAAAACACATCTGTCAAAGCAGATATCTCAGATCTTAGAGAAAAACACATCTGTCAAAGCAGATATCTCAGATCTTAGAGAGGTACACATCTGTCAAAGCAGATATCTCAGATCTTAGAGAAAAACACATCTGTCAAAGCAGATATCTCAGATCTTAGAGAGGAACACATCTGTCAAAGCAGATATCTCAGACCTTAGAGAGGTACACATCTGTCAAAGCAGATAATTCAGACCTTAGAGAGGTACACATCTGTCAAAGCAGAAATCTCGGACCTTAGAGAGGTACACATCTGTCAAAGCTGATATCTCAGACCTTAGAGAAAAACACATTTGTCAAAGCAGAGATCTCAGATCTTAGAGAAAAACACATCTGTCAAAGCAGATATCTCAGATCTTAGAGAAAAACACTTCTGTCAAAGCAGATATCTCAGATCTTGGAGAAAAACACATCTGTCAAAGCAGATATCTCAGATCTTAGAGAAAAACACATCTGTCAAAGCAGATATCTCAGAGAAAAACACATCTGTCAAAGCAGATATCTCAGATCTTAGAGAAAAACACATCTGTCAAAGCAGATATCTCAGATCTTAGAGAAAAACACATCTGTCAAAGCAGATATCTCAGACCTTAGAGAAAAACACATCTGTCAAAGCAGATATCTCAGATCTTAGAGAAAAACACATCTGTCAAAGCAGATATCTCAGATCTTAGAGAAAAACACATCTGTCAAAGCAGATATCTCAGACCTTAGAGAGGTACACTTCTGTCAAAGCAGATATCTCAGATCTTAGAGAAAAACACTTCTGTCAAAGCAGATATCTCAGATCTTAGAGAAAAACACTTCTGTCAAAGCAGATCTTAGAGAAAAACACTTCTGTCAAAGCAGATATCTCAGATCTTAGAGAAAAACACTTCTGTCAAAGCAGATATCTCAGATCTTAGATAGGTACACTTCTGTCAAAGCAGATATCTCAGATCTTAGAGAAAAACACATCTGTCAAAGCAGATATCTCAGATCTTAGAGAAAAACACATCTGTCAAAGCAGATATCTCAGATCTTAGAGAAAAACACATCTGTCAAAGCAGATATCTCAGATCTTAGAGAAAAACACATCTGTCAAAGCAGATATCTCAGATCTTAGAGAGGTACACTTCTGTCAAAGCAGATATCTCAGATCTTAGAGAGGTACACTTCTGTCAAAGCAGATATCTCAGATCTTAGAGAAAAACACATCTGTCAAAGCAGATATCTCAGACCTTAGAGAAAAACACATCTGTCAAAGCAGATATCTCAGACCTTAGAGAAAAACACATCTGTCAAAGCAGATATCTCAGATCTTAGAGAAAAACACTTCTGTCAAAGCAGATCTCAGATCTTAGAGAAAAACACTTCTGTCAAAGCAGATATCGCAGATCTTAGAGAGGTACACTTCTGTCAAAGCAGATATCTCAGATCTTAGAGAGGTACACTTCTGTCAAAGCAGATATCTCAGATCTTAGAGAAAAACACATCTGTCAAAGCAGATATCTCAGACCTTAGAGAAAAACACATCTGTCAAAGCAGATATCTCAGACCTTAGAGAAAAACATATCTGTCAAAGCAGATATCTCAGACCTTAGAGAAAAACACATCTGTCAAAGCAGATATCTCAGATCTTAGAGAAAAACACTTTTGTCAAAGCAGATATCTCAGATCTTAGAGAAAAACACTTCTGTCAAAGCAGATCTCAGATCTTAGAGAAAAACACTTCTGTCAAAGCAGATATCTCAGATCTTAGAGAAAAACACTTCTGTCAAAGCAGATATCTCAGATCTTAGAGAAAAACACTTCTGTCAAAGCAGATCTTAGAGAAAAACACTTCTGTCAAAGCAGATATCTCAATCTTAGAGAAAAACACTTCTGTCAAAGCAGATATCGCAGATCTTAGAGAAAAACACTTCTGTCAAAGCAGATCTTAGAGAAAAACACTTCTGTCAAAGCAGATATCTCAGATCTTAGAGAAAAACACTTCTGTCAAAGCAGATATCTCAGATCTTAGATAGGTACACTTCTGTCAAAGCAGATATCTCAGATCTTAGAGAAAAACACATCTGTCAAAGCAGATATCTCAGATCTTAGAGAAAAACACATCTGTCAAAGCAGATATCTCAGATCTTAGAGAGGTACACATCTGTCAAAGCAGATATCTCAGATCTTAGAGAAAAACACATCTGTCAAAGCAGATATCTCAGATCTTAGAGAGGAACACATCTGTCAAAGCAGATATCTCAGACCTTAGAGAGGTACACATCTGTCAAAGCAGATATTTCAGACCTTAGAGAGGTACACATCTGTCAAAGCAGAAATCTCGGACCTTAGAGAGGTACACATCTGTCAAAGCTGATATCTCAGACCTTAGAGAAAAACACATTTGTCAAAGCAGAGATCTCAGATCTTAGAGAAAAACACATCTGTCAAAGCAGATATCTCAGATCTTAGAGAAAAACACTTCTGTCAAAGCAGATATCTCAGATCTTGGAGAAAAACACATCTGTCAAAGCAGATATCTCAGATCTTAGAGAAAAACACATCTGTCAAAGCAGATATCTCAGAGAAAAACACATCTGTCAAAGCAGATATCTCAGATCTTAGAGAAAAACACATCTGTCAAAGCAGATATCTCAGATCTTAGAGAAAAACACATCTGTCAAAGCAGATATCTCAGACCTTAGAGAAAAACACATCTGTCAAAGCAGATATCTCAGATCTTAGAGAAAAACACATCTGTCAAAGCAGATATCTCAGATCTTAGAGAAAAACACATCTGTCAAAGCAGATATCTCAGACCTTAGAGAAAAACACATCTGTCAAAGCAGATATCTCAGACCTTAGAGAAAAACATATCTGTCAAAGCAGATATCTCAGACCTTAGAGAAAAACACATCTGTCAAAGCAGATATCTCAGATCTTAGAGAAAAACACTTTTGTCAAAGCAGATATCTCAGATCTTAGAGAAAAACACTTCTGTCAAAGCAGATCTCAGATCTTAGAGAAAAACACTTCTGTCAAAGCAGATATCTCAGATCTTAGAGAAAAACACTTCTGTCAAAGCAGATATCTCAGATCTTAGAGAAAAACACTTCTGTCAAAGCAGATCTTAGAGAAAAACACTTCTGTCAAAGCAGATATCTCAGATCTTAGAGAAAAACACTTCTGTCAAAGCAGATATCTCAGATCTTAGATAGGTACACTTCTGTCAAAGCAGATATCTCAGATCTTAGAGAAAAACACATCTGTCAAAGCAGATATCTCAGATCTTAGAGAAAAACACATCTGTCAAAGCAGATATCTCAGATCTTAGAGAGGTACACATCTGTCAAAGCAGATATCTCAGATCTTAGAGAAAAACACATCTGTCAAAGCAGATATCTCAGATCTTAGAGAGGAACACATCTGTCAAAGCAGATATCTCAGACCTTAGAGAGGTACACATCTGTCAAAGCAGATAATTCAGACCTTAGAGAGGTACACATCTGTCAAAGCAGAAATCTCGGACCTTAGAGAGGTACACATCTGTCAAAGCTGATATCTCAGACCTTAGAGAAAAACACATTTGTCAAAGCAAAGATCTCAGATCTTAGAGAAAAACACATCTGTCAAAGCAGATATCTCAGATCTTAGAGAAAAACACTTCTGTCAAAGCAGATATCTCAGATCTTGGAGAAAAACACATCTGTCAAAGCAGATATCTCAGATCTTAGAAAAAAACACATCTGTCAAAGCAGATATCTCAGAGAAAAACACATCTGTCAAAGCAGATATCTCAGATCTTAGAGGAAAAAACATCTGTCAAAGCAGATATCTCAGATCTTAGAGAAAAACACATCTGTCAAAGCAGATATCTCAGACCTTAGAGAAAAACACATCTGTCAAAGCAGATATCTCAGATCTTAGAGAAAAACACATCTGTCAAAGCAGATATCTCAGATCTTAGAGAAAAACACATCTGTCAAAGCAGATATCTCAGACCTTAGAGAGGTACACTTCTGTCAAAGCAGATATCTCAGACCTTAGAGAAAAACACATCTGTCAAAGCAGATATCTCAGATCTTAGAGAAAAACACATCTGTCAAAGCAAATATCTCAGATCTTAGAGAAAAACACATCTGTCAAAGCAGATATCTCAGATCTTAGAGAAAAACACATCTGTCAAAGCAGATATCTCAGATCTTAGAGAGGTACACTTCTGTCAAAGCAGATATCTCAGATCTTAGAGAGGTACACTTCTGTCAAAGCAGATATCTCAGATCTTAGAGAAAAACACATCTGTCAAAGCAGATATCTCAGACCTTAGAGAAAAACACATCTGTCAAAGCAGATATCTCAGACCTTAGAGAAAAACACATCTGTCAAAGCAGATATCTCAGATCTTAGAGAAAAACACTTTTGTCAAAGCAGATATCTCAGATCTTAGAGAAAAACACTTCTGTCAAAGCAGATCTCAGATCTTAGAGAAAAACACTTCTGTCAAAGCAGATATCGCAGATCTTAGAGAAAAACACTTCTGTCAAAGCAGATCTTAGAGAAAAACACTTCTGTCAAAGCAAATATCTCAGATCTTAGAGAAAAACACTTCTGTCAAAGCAGATATCTCAGATCTTAGATAGGTACACTTCTGTCAAAGCAGATATCTCAGATCTTAGAGAAAAACACATCTGTCAAAGCAGATATCTCAGATCTTAGAGAAAAACACATCTGTCAAAGCAGATATCTCAGATCTTAGAGAGGTACACATCTGTCAAAGCAGATATCTCAGATCTTAGAGAAAAACACATCTGTCAAAGCAGATATCTCAGATCTTAGAGAGGAACACATCTGTCAAAGCAGATATCTCAGACCTTAGAGAGGTACACATCTGTCAAAGCAGATATTTCAGACCTTAGAGAGGTACACATCTGTCAAAGCAGAAATCTCGGACCTTAGAGAGGTACACATCTGTCAAAGCTGATATCTCAGACCTTAGAGAAAAACACATTTGTCAAAGCAGAGATCTCAGATCTTAGAGAAAAACACATCTGTCAAAGCAGATATCTCAGATCTTAGAGAAAAACACTTCTGTCAAAGCAGATATCTCAGATCTTGGAGAAAAACACATCTGTCAAAGCAGATATCTCAGATCTTAGAGAAAAACACATCTGTCAAAGCAGATATCTCAGAGAAAAACACATCTGTCAAAGCAGATATCTCAGATCTTAGAGAAAAACACATCTGTCAAAGCAGATATCTCAGATCTTAGAGAAAAACACATCTGTCAAAGCAGATATCTCAGACCTTAGAGAAAAACACATCTGTCAAAGCAGATATCTCAGATCTTAGAGAAAAACACATCTGTCAAAGCAGATATCTCAGATCTTAGAGAAAAACACATCTGTCAAAGCAGATATCTCAGATCTTAGAGAGGTACACTTCTGTCAAAGCAGATCTCAGATCTTAGAGAAAAACACTTCTGTCAAAGCAGATATCTCAGATCTTAGAGAAAAACACTTCTGTCAAAGCAGATATCTCAGATCTTAGAGAAAAACACTTCTGTCAAAGCAGATCTTAGAGAAAAACACTTCTGTCAAAGCAGATATCTCAGATCTTAGAGAAAAACACTTCTGTCAAAGCAGATATCTCAGATCTTAGATAGGTACACTTCTGTCAAAGCAGATATCTCAGATCTTAGAGAAAAACACATCTGTCAAAGCAGATATCTCAGATCTTAGAGAAAAACACATCTGTCAAAGCAGATCTCAGATCTTAGAGAAAAACACATCTGTCAAAGCAGATATCTCATATCTTAGAGAAAAACACATCTGTCAAAGCAGATATCTCAGATCTTAGAGAAAAACACTTCTGTCAAAGCAGATATCTCAGATCTTAGAGAAAAACACATCTGTCAAAGCAGATATCTCAGATCTTAGAGAGGTACACTTCTGTCAAAGCAGATATCTCAGATCTTAGAGAGGTACACTTCTGTCAAAGCATATATCTCAGACCTTAGAGAGGTACACATCTGTCAAAGCAGATATCTCAGACCTTAGAAAAAAACACATCTGTCAAAGCAGATATCTCAGACCTTAGAGAAAAACATTCCTGTCAAAGCAGATGTCTCAGATCTTAGAGAAAAACACTTCTGTCAAAGCAGATCTCAGATCTTAGAGAAAAACACTTCTGTCAAAGCAGATATCTCAGATCTTAGAGAAAAACACTTCTGTCAAAGCAGATATCTCAGATCTTAGAGAATAACACTTCTGTCAAAGCAGATCTCAGATCTTAGAGAAAAACACTTCTGTCAAAGCAGATATCTCAGATCTTAGAGAAAAACACTTCTGTCAAAGCAGATATCTCAGATCTTAGAGAAAAACACATCTGTCAAAGCAGATATCTCAGATCTTAGAGAAAAACACATCTGTCAAAGCAGATATCTCAGATCTTAGAGCAAAACACATCTGTCAAAGCAGATCTTAGAGAAAAACACATCTGTCAAAGCAGATATGTCAGATCTTAGAGAAAAACACATCTGTCAAAGCAGATATCTCAGACTTTAGAGAGGTACACTTCTGTCAAAGCAGATATCTCAGATCTTAGAGAGGTACACTTCTGTCAAAGCAGATTTCTCAGATCTTAGAGAAAAACACATCTGTCAAAGCAGATATCTCAGACCTTAGAGAGGTACACTTCTGTCAAAGCAGATATCTCAGATCTTAGAGAAAAACACATCTGTCAAAGCAGATATCTCAGATCTTAGAGAGGTACACTTCTGTCAAAGCAGATATCTCAGATCTTAGAGAAAAACACATCTGTCAAAGCAGATATCTCAGATCTTAGAGAAAAACACATCTGTCAAAGCAGATATCTCAGATCTTAGATAGGTACACTTCTGTCAAAGCAGATATCTCAGATCTTAGAGAAAAACACATCTGTCAAAGCAGATATCTCAGATCTTAGAGAAAAACACATCTGTCAAAGCAGATATCTCAGATCTTAGAGAGGTACACATCTGTCAAAGCAGATATCTCAGATCTTAGAGAAAAACACATCTGTCAAAGCAGATATCTCAGATCTTAGAGAGGAACACATCTGTCAAAGCAGATATCTCAGACCTTAGAGAGGTACACATCTGTCAAAGCAGATATTTCGGACCTTAGAGAGGTACACATCTGTCAAAGCAGAAATCTCGGACCTTAGAGAGGTACACATCTGTCAAAGCTGATATCTCAGACCTTAGAGAAAAACACATTTGTCAAAGCAGAGATCTCAGATCTTAGAGAAAAACACATCTGTCAAAGCAGATATCTCAGATCTTAGAGAAAAACACTTCTGTCAAAGCAGATATCTCAGATCTTGGAGAAAAACACATCTGTCAAAGCAGATATCTCAGATCTTAGAGAAAAACACATCTGTCAAAGCAGATATCTCAGATCTTAGAGAAAAACACATCTGTCAAAGCAGATATCTCAGATCTTAGAGAAAAACACATCTGTCAAAGCAGATATCTCAGATCTTAAAGAAAAACACATCTGTCAAAGCAGATATCTCAGACCTTAGAGAAAAACACATCTGTCAAAGCAGATATCTCAGATCTTAGAGAAAAACACATCTGTCAAAGCAGATATCTCAGATCTTAGAGAAAAACACATCTGTCAAAGCAGATATCTCAGACCTTAGAGAGGTACACTTCTGTCAAAGCAGATATCTCAGACCTTAGAGAAAAACACATCTGTCAAAGCAGATATCTCAGATCTTAGAGAAAAACACATCTGTCAAAGCAAATATCTCAGATCTTAGAGAAAAACACATCTGTCAAAGCAGATATCTCAGATCTTAGAGAAAAACACATCTGTCAAAGCAGATATATCAGATCTTAGAGAGGTACACTTCTGTCAAAGCAGATATCTCAGATCTTAGAGAGGTACACTTCTGTCAAAGCAGATATCTCAGATCTTAGAGAAAAACACATCTGTCAAAGCAGATATCTCAGACCTTAGAGAAAAACACATCTGTCAAAGCAGATATCTCAGACCTTAGAGAAAAACACATCTGTCATAGCAGATATCTCAGATCGTAGAGAAAAACACTTCTGTCAAAGCAGATCTCAGATCTTAGAGAAAAACACTTCTGTCAAAGCAGATATCGCAGATCTTAGAGAGGTACACTTCTGTCAAAGCAGATATCTCAGATCTTAGAGAGGTACACTTATGTCAAAGCAGATATCTCAGATCTTAGAGAAAAACACATCTGTCAAAGCAGATATCTCAGACCTTAGAGAAAAACACATCTGTCAAAGCAGATATCTCAGACCTTAGAGAAAAACATATCTGTTAAAGCAGATATCTCAGACCTTAGAGAATAACACATCTGTCAAAGCAGATATCTGAGATCTTAGAGAAAAACACTTTTGTCAAAGCAGATATCTCAGATCTTAGAGAAAAACACTTCTGTCAAAGCAGATCTCAGATCTTAGAGAAAAACACTTCTGTCAAAGCAGATATCTCAGATCTTAGAGAAAAACACTTCTGTCAAAGCAGATATCTCAGATCTTAGAGAAAAACACTTCTGTCAAAGCAGATCTTAGAGAAAAACACTTCTGTCAAAGCAGATATCTCAGATCTTAGAGAAAAACACTTCTGTCAAAGCAGATATCTCAGATCTTAGATAGGTACACTTCTGTCAAAGCAGATATCTCAGATCTTAGAGAAAAACACATCTGTCAAAGCAGATATCTCAGATCTTAGAGAAAAACACATCTGTCAAAGCAGATCTCAGATCTTAGAGAAAAATACATCTGTCAAAGCAGATATCTCATATCTTAGAGAAAAACACATCTGTCAAAGCAGATATCTCAGATCTTAGAGAAAAACACTTCTGTCAAAGCAGATATCTCAGATCTTAGAGAAAAACACATCTGTCAAAGCAGATATCTCAGATCTTAGAGAGGTACACTTCTGTCAAAGCAGATATCTCAGATCTTAGAGAGGTACACTTCTGTCAAAGCAGATATCTCAGATCTTAGAGAAAAACACTTCTGTCAAAGCAGATCTCAGATCTTAGAGAAAAACACTTCTGTCAAAGCAGATATCTCAGATCTTAGAGAAAAACACTTCTGTCAAAGCAGATATCTCAGATCTTAGAGAAAAACACATCTGTCAAAGCAGATATCTCAGACCTTAGAGAGGTACACATCTGTCAAAGCAGATATCTCAGACCTTAGAAAAAAACACATCTGTTAAAGCAGATATCTCAGACCTTAGAGAAAAACACTCCTGTCAAAGCAGATGTCTCAGATCTTAGAGAAAAACACTTCTGTCAAAGCAGATCTCAGATCTTAGAGAAAAACACTTCTGTCAAAGCAGATATCTCAGATCTTAGAGAAAAACACTTCTGTCAAAGCAGATATCTCAGATCTTAGAGAAAAACACTTCTGTCAAAGCAGATCTCAGATCTTAGAGAAAAACACTTCTGTCAAAGCAGATATCTCAGATCTTAGAGAAAAACACTTCTGTCAAAGCAGATATCTCAGATCTTAGAGAAAAACACATCTGTCAAAGCAGATATCTCAGATCTTAGAGAAAAACACATCTGTCAAAGCAGATATCTCAGATCTTAGAGCAAAACACATCTGTCAAAGCAGATCTTAGAGAAAAACACATCTGTCAAAGCAGATATCTCAGATCTTAGAGAAAAACACATCTGTCAAAGCAGATATCTCAGACTTTAGAGAGGTACACTTCTGTCAAAGCAGATATCTCAGATCTTAGAGAGGTACACTTCTGTCAAAGCAGATATCTCAGATCTTAGAGAAAAACACATCTGTCAAAGCAGATATCTCAGACCTTAGAGAGGTACACTTCTGTCAAAGCAGATATCTCAGATCTTAGAGAAAAACACATCTGTCAAAGCAGATATCTCAGATCTTAGAGAGGTACACTTCTGTCAAAGCAGATATCTCAGATCTTAGAGAAAAACACATCTGTCAAAGCAGATATCTCAGATCTTAGAGAAAAACACATCTGTCAAAGCAGATATCTCAGATCTTAGATAGGTACACTTCTGTCAAAGCAGATATCTCAGATCTTAGAGAAAAACACATCTGTCAAAGCAGATATCTCAGATCTTAGAGAAAAACACATCTGTCAAAGCAGATATCTCAGACCTTAGAGAGGTACACATCTGTCAAAGCAGATATCTCAGATCTTAGAGAAAAACACATCTGTCAAAGCAGATATCTCAGATCTTAGAGAGGAACACATCTGTCAAAGCAGATATCTCAGACCTTAGAGAGGTACACATCTGTCAAAGCAGATATTTCAGACCTTAGAGAGGTACACATCTGTCAAAGCAGAAATCTCGGACCTTAGAGAGGTACACATCTGTCAAAGCTGATATCTCAGACCTTAGAGAAAAACACATTTGTCAAAGCAGAGATCTCAGATCTTAGAGAAAAACACATCTGTCAAAGCAGATATCTCAGATCTTAGAGAGGTACACATCTGTCAAAGCAGATATCTCAGATCTTAGAGAAAAACACATCTGTCAAAGCAGATATCTCAGACCTTAGAGAGGTACACTTCTGTCAAAGCAGATATCTCAGACCTTAGAGAAAAACACATCTGTCAAAGCAGATATCTCAGATCTTAGATAGGTACACTTCTGTCAAAGCAGATATCTCAGATCTTAGAGAAAAACACATCTGTCAAAGCAGATATCTCAGATCTTAGAGAAAAACACATCTGTCAAAGCAGATATCTCAGATCTTAGAGAGGTACACATCTGTCAAAGCAGATATCTCAGATCTTAGAGAAAAACACATCTGTCAAAGCAGATATCTCAGACCTTAGAGAGGTACACTTCTGTCAAAGCAGATATCTCAGACCTTAGAGAAAAACACATCTGTCAAAGCAGATATCTCAGATCTTAGAGAAAAACACATCTGTCAAAGCAAATATCTCAGATCTTAGAGAAAAACACATCTGTCAAAGCAGATATCTCAGATCTTAGAGAAAAACACATCTGTCAAAGCAGATATCTCAGATCTTAGAGAGGTACACTTCTGTCAAAGCAGATATCTCAGATCTTAGAGAGGTACACTTCTGTCAAAGCAGATATCTCAGATCTTAGAGAAAAACACATCTGTCAAAGCAGATATCTCAGACCTTAGAGAAAAACACATCTGTCAAAGCAGATATCTCAGACCTTAGAGAAAAACACATCTGTCAAAGCAGATATCTCAGATCTTAGAGAAAAACACTTCTGTCAAAGCAGATCTCAGATCTTAGAGAAAAACACTTCTGTCAAAGCAGATATCGCAGATCTTAGAGAGGTACACTTCTGTCAAAGCAGATATCTCAGATCTTAGAGAGGTACACTTCTGTCAAAGCAGATATCTCAGATCTTAGAGAAAAACACATCTGTCAAAGCAGATATCTCAGACCTTAGAGAAAAACACATCTGTCAAAGCAGATATCTCAGACCTTAGAGAAAAACATATCTGTCAAAGCAGATATCTCAGACCTTAGAGAAAAACACATCTGTCAAAGCAGATATCTCAGATCTTAGAGAAAAACACTTTTGTCAAAGCAGATATCTCAGATCTTAGAGAAAAACACTTCTGTCAAAGCAGATCTCAGATCTTAGAGAAAAACACTTCTGTCAAAGCAGATATCTCATATCTTAGAGAAAAACACTTCTGTCAAAGCAGATATCTCAGATCTTAGAGAAAAACACTTCTGTCAAAGCAGATCTTAGAGAAAAACACTTCTGTCAAAGCAGATATCTCAGATCTTAGAGAAAAACACTTCTGTCAAAGCAGATATCTCAGATCTTAGATAGGTACACTTCTGTCAAAGCAGATATCTCAGATCTTAGAGAAAAACACATCTGTCAAAGCAGATATCTCAGATCTTAGAGAAAAACACATCTGTCAAAGCAGATATCTCAGATCTTAGAGAGGTACACATCTGTCAAAGCAGATATCTCAGATCTTAGAGAAAAACACATCTGTCAAAGCAGATATCTCAGATCTTAGAGAGGAACACATCTGTCAAAGCAGATATCTCAGACCTTAGAGAGGTACACATCTGTCAAAGCAGATAATTCAGACCTTAGAGAGGTACACATCTGTCAAAGCAGAAATCTCGGACCTTAGAGAGGTACACATCTGTCAAAGCTGATATCTCAGACCTTAGAGAAAAACACATTTGTCAAAGCAGAGATCTCAGATCTTAGAGAAAAACACATCTGTCAAAGCAGATATCTCAGATCTTAGAGAAAAACACTTCTGTCAAAGCAGATATCTCAGATCTTGGAGAAAAACACATCTGTCAAAGCAGATATCTCAGATCTTAGAGAAAAACACATCTGTCAAAGCAGATATCTCAGAGAAAAACACATCTGTCAAAGCAGATATCTCAGATCTTAGAGAAAAACACATCTGTCAAAGCAGATATCTCAGATCTTAAAGAAAAACACATCTGTCAAAGCAGATATCTCAGACCTTAGAGAAAAACACATCTGTCAAAGCAGATATCTCAGATCTTAGAGAAAAACACATCTGTCAAAGCAGATATCTCAGATCTTAGAGAAAAACACATCTGTCAAAGCAGATATCTCAGACCTTAGAGAGGTACACTTCTGTCAAAGCAGATATCTCAGACCTTAGAGAAAAACACATCTGTCAAAGCAGATATCTCAGATCTTAGAGAAAAACACATCTGTCAAAGCAAATATCTCAGATCTTAGAGAAAAACACATCTGTCAAAGCAGATATCTCAGATCTTAGAGAAAAACACATCTGTCAAAGCAGATATCAGATCTTAGAGAGGTACACTTCTGTCAAAGCAGATATCTCAGATCTTAGAGAGGTACACTTCTGTCAAAGCAGATATCTCAGATCTTAGAGAAAAACACATCTGTCAAAGCAGATATCTCAGACCTTAGAGAAAAACACATCTGTCAAAGCAGATATCTCAGACCTTAGAGAAAAACACATCTGTCAAAGCAGATATCTCAGATCTTAGAGAAAAACACTTTTGTCAAAGCAGATATCTCAGATCTTAGAGAAAAACACTTCTGTCAAAGCAGATCTCAGATCTTAGAGAAAAACACTTCTGTCAAAGCAGATATCGCAGATCTTAGAGAAAAACACTTCTGTCAAAGCAGATCTTAGAGAAAAACACTTCTGTCAAAGCAGATATCTCAGATCTTAGAGAAAAACACTTCTGTCAAAGCAGATATCTCAGATCTTAGATAGGTACACTTCTGTCAAAGCAGATATCTCAGATCTTAGAGAAAAACACATCTGTCAAAGCAGATATCTCAGATCTTAGAGAAAAACACATCTGTCAAAGCAGATATCTCAGATCTTAGAGAGGTACACATCTGTCAAAGCAGATATCTCATATCTTAGAGAAAAACACATCTGTCAAAGCAGATATCTCAGATCTTAGAGAGGAACACATCTGTCAAAGCAGATATCTCAGACCTTAGAGAGGTACACATCTGTCAAAGCAGATATTTCAGACCTTAGAGAGGTACACATCTGTCAAAGCAGAAATCTCGGACCTTAGAGAGGTACACATCTGTCAAAGCTGATATCTCAGACCTTAGAGAAAAACACATTTGTCAAAGCAGAGATCTCAGATCTTAGAGAAAAACACATCTGTCAAAGCAGATATCTCAGATCTTAGAGAAAAACACTTCTGTCAAAGCAGATATCTCAGATCTTGGAGAAAAACACATCTGTCAAAGCAGATATCTCAGATCTTAGAGAAAAACACATCTGTCAAAGCAGATATCTCAGAGAAAAACACATCTGTCAAAGCAGATATCTCAGATCTTAGAGAAAAACACATCTGTCAAAGCAGATATCTCAGATCTTAGAGAAAAACACATCTGTCAAAGCAGATATCTCAGACCTTAGAGAAAAACACATCTGTCAAAGCAGATATCTCAGATCTTAGAGAAAAACACATCTGTCAAAGCAGATATCTCAGATCTTAGAGAAAAACACATCTGTCAAAGCAGATATCTCAGACCTTAGAGAGGTACACTTCTGTCAAAGCAGATATCTCAGACCTTAGAGAAAAACACATCTGTCAAAGCAGATATCTCAGATCTTAGAGAAAAACACATCTGTCAAAGCAAATATCTCAGATCTTAGAGAAAAACACATCTGTCAAAGCAGATATCTCAGATCTTAGAGAAAAACACATCTGTCAAAGCAGATATCTCAGATCTTAGAGAGGTACACTTCTGTCAAAGCAGATATCTCAGATCTTAGAGAGGTACACTTCTGTCAAAGCAGATATCTCAGATCTTAGAGAAAAACACATCTGTCAAAGCAGATATCTCAGACCTTAGAGAAAAACACATCTGTCAAAGCAGATATCTCAGACCTTAGAGAAAAACACATCTGTCAAAGCAGATATCTCAGATCTTAGAGAAAAACACTTTTGTCAAAGCAGATATCTCAGATCTTAGAGAAAAACACTTCTGTCAAAGCAGATCTCAGATCTTAGAGAAAAACACTTCTGTCAAAGCAGATATCGCAGATCTTAGAGAGGTACACTTCTGTCAAAGCAGATATCTCAGATCTTAGAGAGGTACACTTCTGTCAAAGCAGATATCTCAGATCTTAGAGAAAAACACATCTGTCAAAGCAGATATCTCAGACCTTAGAGAAAAACACATCTGTCAAAGCAGATATCTCAGACCTTAGAGAAAAACATATCTGTCAAAGCAGATATCTCAGACCTTAGAGAAAAACACATCTGTCAAAGCAGATATCTCAGATCTTAGAGAAAAACACTTTTGTCAAAGCAGATATCTCAGATCTTAGAGAAAAACACTTCTGTCAAAGCAGATCTTAGAGAAAAACACTTCTGTCAAAGCAGATATCTCAGATCTTAGAGAAAAACACTTCTGTCAAAGCAGATATCTCAGATCTTAGAGAAAAACACTTCTATCAAAGCAGATCTTAGAGAAAAACACTTCTGTCAAAGCAGATATCTCAGATCTTAGAGAAAAACACTTCTGTCAAAGCAGATATCTCAGATCTTAGAGAAAAACACATCTGTCAAAGCAGATATCTCAGATCTTAGAGAAAAACACATCTGTCAAAGCAGATCTCAGATCTTAGAGAAAAACACATCTGTCAAAGCAGATATCTCATATCTTAGAGAAAAACACATCTGTCAAAGCAGATATCTCAGATCTTAGAGAAATACACATCTGTCAAAGCAGATATCTCAGATCTTAGAGAAAAACACATCTGTCAAAGCAGATATCTCAGATCTTAGAGAGGTACACTTCTGTCAAAGCAGATATCTCAGATCTTAGAGAGGTACACTTCTGTCAAAGCAGATATCTCAGATCTTAGAGAAAAACACTTCTGTCAAAGCAGATATCAGATCTTAGAGAAAAACACTTCTGTCAAAGCAGATATCTCAGATCTTAGAGAAAAACACTTCTGTCAAAGCAGATATCTCAGATCTTAGAGAAAAACACATCTGTCAAAGCAGATATCTCAGACCTTAGAGAAAAACACATCTGTCAAAGCAGATATCTCAGACCTTAGAAAAAAACACATCTGTCAAAGCAGATATCTCAGACCTTAGAGAAAAACACATCTGTCAAAGCAGATATCTCAGATCTTAGAGAAAAACACTTCTGTCAAAGCAGATATCTCAGATCTTAGAGAAAAACACTTCTGTCAAAGCAGATCTCAGATCTTAGAGAGGTACACTTCTGTCAAAGGAGATATCTCAGATCTTAGAGAAAAACACTCCTGTCAAAGCAGATGTCTCAGATCTTAGAGAAAAACACTTCTGTCAAAGCAGATCTTAGATCTTAGAGAAAAACACTTCTGTCAAAGCAGATATCTCAGATCTTAGAGAAAAACACTTCTGTCAAAGCAGATATCTCAGATCTTAGAGAAAAACACTTCTGTCAAAGCAGATCTCAGATCTTAGAGAAAAACACTTCTGTCAAAGCAGATATCTCAGATCTTAGAGAAAAACACTTCTGTCAAAGCAGATATCTCAGATCTTAGAGAAAAACACATCTGTCAAAGCAGATATCTCAGATCTTAGAGAAAAACACATCTGTCAAAGCAGATATCTCAGATCTTAGAGAAAAACACATCTGTCAAAGCAGATCTTAGAGAAAAACACATCTGTCAAAGCAGATATCTCAGATCTTAGAGAAAAACACATCTGTCAAAGCAGATATCTCAGACTTTAGAGAGGTACACTTCTGTCAAAGCAGATATCTCAGATCTTAGAGAAAAACACATCTGTCAAAGCAGATATCTCAGATCTTAGAGAGGTACACTTCTGTCAAAGCAGATATCTCAGATCTTAGAGAAAAACACATCTGTCAAAGCAGATATCTCAGATCTTAGAGAAAAACACATCTGTCAAAGCAGATATCTCAGATCTTAGATAGGTACACTTCTGTCAAAGCAGATATCTCAGATCTTAGAGAAAAACACATCTGTCAAAGCAGATATCTCAGATCTTAGATAGGTACACTTCTGTCAAAGCAGATATCTCAGATCTTAGAGAAAAACACATCTGTCAAAGCAGATATCTCAGATCTTAGAGAAAAACACATCTGTCAAAGCAGATATCTCAGATCTTAGAGAGGTACACATCTGTCAAAGCAGATATCTCAGATCTTAGAGAAAAACACATCTGTCAAAGCAGATATCTCAGACCTTAGAGAGGTACACTTCTGTCAAAGCAGATATCTCAGACCTTAGAGAAAAACACATCTGTCAAAGCAGATATCTCAGACCTTAGAGAGGTACACTTCTGTCAAAGCAGATATCTCAGATCTTAGAGAGGTACACTTCTGTCAAAGCAGATATCTCAGACCTTAGAGAAAAACACATCTGTCAAAGCAGATATCTCAGACCTTAGAGAGGTACACTTCTGTCAAAGCAGATCAGATACTAAAAATGAGAATCATTCATTGAAATGGGCATTTAGTTTTATTGTATGAAGTAGAAACCTGGACCCTGACAAAGAAAATGAAGAAGCATTTTGAAGCCCTTGAAATGTGGGTATTTAGAAGACCTGGACGAGTTTCTCTGAAAGATCCGAAAGCCAATAATGAGGTTCTGGAACAACTCCAGGTGGAACACACACTTCTGAAGGAAATTAATATAAGAAAAATAAAATAGTTTGGTCATGTCAAGCGACATGACAGTCTGCTAAAGGTTATTTTGGAGGGCAGAGTAGAGGGTAAGATAGCCTAAGGGTGACAGATGGACAGACATCAGGATGCGGTCGGGACACAGTTTGACTGCATGTACTAACCTGGCGCGCAACAGAGACAGATGGGGATCCATTACCGTCAACCTCCGTTGTGGAGATGGCACTTGATAATGATATTTATGTCTTTCTTCATTCACTTGTTAAAACAACCTGCTAGAAGTTCCTGCATTTTTGCATTCTAAAATTCACATCTCTTAACTGCACTTGTACTTCTCTTTTGTAGCCTAAGCTGTATGCCAGCGAACTTCTGGACCTGGTTGCCTCACACGTCAGGCTGAAGGAGAAGCAATACTTTGGCCTTGGATTTATGGATGAAACGTAAGTTTGTATATTTTCTTGTTAGTTGTAAGTTTGTATATTGTCTTGTTTGTTGTAAGTTTGAATATTGTCTTGTGTGTTGTAAGTTTGTATATTTTGTTTTAGTCAGTTTGCATATTTTCTTACTTTTTGTCAGTTTGTATATTTTCTAACTTTTCATCAGTTTGAATATTTTCTTACTTTTTGTAAGTTTGTTTATTTTCTTGTTAGTTGTAAGTTTGTATATTGTCTTGTTTGTTGTAAGTTTGTATATTGTCATGTTTGTTGTAAGTTTGTATATTGTCTTGTTTGTTGTAAGTTTGTATATTGTCTTGTTTGTTGTAAGTTTGTATATTGTCTTGTTTGTTGTAAGTTTGTATGTTTTTTAGTCAGTTTGCATATTTTCTTACTTTTCGTCAGTTTGTATATTTTCTTGTTTGTTATAAGTTTGTATATTTTCTTACTTTTTGTTTCTTTTATTGCTTTGTGTGCAAGGGCCAAATGTAAGTAGGCAACCAGGACCCATTGTGCTTACAGTTCATAACCACTGCAGAGTCCTAGTCTTTTCCAGACCCTGATTTTCAGTGACATTTGTACATATTGTCGAGCTGGAGTGTCCTGGGAGATGCAGGCCACATGGCCGGAGAAAGAGATGGCAACATCGACGAAAATATAAAGGTGGAAAACATGGCAGAAGAAAGAGAGGTGGGCCACATCGACGAAGATAGAGAGGCAGGAAACATGGATTAAGAAAGGGAGGTGAGTCACATTGTCGAATAAAGAGAGGTGGGAAACATGGCAGAAGATAGAGAGGGGGACCATATGGTTGAAGAGAGAGAGGCGGGCCACATGGCCGAAGAATGCGAGGAGGCACCAATCTAGCGTTGAGGAAATACTCTCGCGTTGTTTCCATCGGGAGATCTCGATGTCGGTAACAAGGTCTTGCCAGCGGCTCCAAGTATAAGTCGTTGGTCGCACATTTGAAAGGATTTGAGCTGCTTCAGATCTGTCTGTGAGCCTATCCAGGTTTCAGATTCCGTACACGAGGATTGGAATGACACAGGATTTATAGAGATGTAGCTTGGTTCCCTGGGAGAGACTGCTGGGACCAACAGAAGAGAGTTCATGGATGAGGCCATATTATGGATCCTCCGAGAGAAGTCTGGGTTACTGCTGCATCCCAAGTCTGTTTGCTGCCCAGCTAGATGAAGTCCTCACAGGATTGAAGTAATGTTTTGGTTACTGCTGTGTCCCAAGACTGTTTGCTGCCCAGCTAGATGGTGTCCTCCCTGGCTTGAAGTGATGTCTGGGTTACTGCTGCGTCCCAAGTCTGTTTGCTGCCCAGCTAAATGAAGTCCTCCCTGGAATTGATATGACTCTTTTTGACAGTGATTCCTTGCAGAGGTCACGTGAAGGTTGAAAGGGGAAAAGGGGAAGAAGTCATCCTAGTAGAAGATGATACCAAGACATCACTGAGAGTTTGAAGATGTCCATGTGTGAAGTGAGTTGTCTTTCCAGAAATCGTTCAAGGCTGATGGAAAGGAGACTACGTTCTGTAAAGAATATGTTACATGATCATGTCTACTCTCTCCCATTACATCAAGTGACATTAAAAACCTACACTCCCACCACCCAAAAAAAAAAAAAAAGCGATATCCTCTCAAATTGTAGAAACTATAGATGGAATAGAAAAGACACGAACTTGGACAGATTTTAAAAGGAAAATTATCATTGAAAGATATCTTAGGATAGTCTACCCACCAGGAACATAGATACATGTATACACAGTTGGCTGGACTAACAAAACCACATCCAACGGAGTCGGAGAGGTCTATTACAGATTAAGAAACTAAGAAGAAAAAAACTTGAGAACTTACAACGTGAACATGCTCCTATTACTTCGTGGAAGAAGATGAACCGAAGGCCGCTGCCGAGCTTGCAATCCAAGATGAAGATATTCACCAATAAATCATAGTATTTATGACTGATGGCACATCAGTATTAGCAGCTCTACAACAACACAAAGATGGAAATCTTGAGCAATGTATTTTCTCCCTGAGACAGCTTTCGGCAAAACACCAAAGGCTGGTCATTCAGTGGATCCCTTCCAACTACAATCTCAAAAGCAGTGAAGCTGTAGACAGACTAGCAAAGTGTGGAGGAGCTTCCCCACAAGCAGACACGGGCATGATGTATAAATGAGGCCAAGACCATAATTAAAGACAACTTCAGGGAAAATGGACTCGTCAACTTCCGAAAATAGAACATCTATGTTCTAACTAGAGAACTTGTCATCTTCAGACTCAGAACTTGTCATCTTCAGACTGAGAACTTGTCATCTTCAGACTGAGAACTTGTCATCTTCAGACTCAGAACTTGTCATCTTCAGACTCAGAACTTGTCATAGTAGTCTCAACTAGCTAATGGCTTCTTTTCTTTATGATCTCTTTTGTTATGAACAAAGCAGATGAGCTCGCCAAAGCTGACATTGTCAGCAAGCAGATTCCCCATCCACAGAGCTATAAAGAAACAAGACACTCAACAAACGATCCATGAGGACCAAATGGAGAGACCAACACAAAGAATGCAAGCTAGAAAATTAAAGCATAGACAAACTTGGCAGAGACGGGAAGAAAGAATGGGACATTGCAGACTCAAGGCCCACAGAATGGGTCTCAGAGACACCGCCATGTGCGATTGTGGAGCACCCAAGCAAACACCAGAACTGCAGGATTGCCCTACTTATACAGACCAAAGAGAGGCAGTCAGGTTGGAGGGAGTGACCATGCTCGACAAGCTGTTGAGGACCTGAAACCAGAGAAACCTCACTAGAATAGAAGCATAGCAACAGTTGATCGAAGAAGAAGAGGTTATGAACATTATGGTAAACAGGAATTCAAGTACTTGGGCAGTTATTTCACAAAGATTGGAAGTTTAGCCAGGTGCCAAAAAAACAAGTGCAATTGCATACCAGCTGTCACCATTATTGAAACACCCTAACATAAACATATCCACAACAAGAATGCTGATCAACAGTATATTCATGTTACCGTTCTGTTACCAGTGCCAAACGTGGACTTTAACAACATCTCTGGAGAGAAAATCATGACACGTGAGATGAGATGCCTGAGGAAAACCATCAACGTAACTAGAAGAGACGGAATGTGCAATGAAGAGGTGTGAAACATTGTTGAAACGAAACCCTGCTCTTAATATATTGATGAGGAGAGGATAAAGTGGTTCGGCCAGCTAATGAGAATGCAACCTGACCAACTATCCTTGTGTGCCTATAAATAAGACAACGATAGTGTTTTTGCAACCGTGACAGACCAAGAACTAGATTGATAGGAAATGTTGCGGATATTCTAAATCGTCATGCGATAATGACTACTTAATAAGTGGATAAGACACAACAAGACTTTTGTTATGGTGAGTTAATTACTTTCTATCTCCGACTAAGGGGAACTGAGACGCTCGTCCAGTCAGGCACAACATACTGACCAGGACATCGTGTCAGGATCAGGCAACCAAGACCACAATCTCTCTTCCTTGGAGCGTTACCTGGAGATGGGCTATTTTCAAGGCAGCCTAGCTGACAAGATGTGGATACATACAACAGATGAAGCCAAGCATAGCACAACCGCCTGGAGGACCTTCATTAACATACTTGGGATGTGAGGGACCATAACCTGCCACTTAATGTTCTTTTTAGAGCACACAAAAAGAGTCAACCTACTCATTGTAGGCATTAAACAACAACATCCCTGGCAAAGACCTGTTTCTTTTAACTTGTTGCCTATTTGTGTGTGTATTTGTGTCCATGATGAAGTTACCAATACTTTCTGATGTTTTTAACAACATTTGCTTTCTAGTTTCACCGCAGACCCTCTGATTGTTTTGTCATGTTATTGTATCCGCAGAAACCATTTTAATTGGCTACAGGGAGAGAAACGAGTTCTAGACCATGAGTTCCCAAAGAAAACAGGGTTGCTCATCTTGTACTTCGCTATTAAGTAAGAGATCATGTTGAACACTTGTTGTACGCACATATATTTGTGAGTCATCACGATTTTTAATGGCGCCAAGAAGGAGAAAACACCATTCAAATACAAAATACATTAAGCTTGGAATATCCAGAAAGATAGAATTACTCATTTAAAATGTTGCTTAATGAAAGGTGAGCCGGCATAGGGTGCTGGAGGACTTGTATTGGGTTTTTATTAAGTTGATACAGGGGATGCCAGAATGTGGCACTAGACAACTACTAACAAATATATGCAGATACTGTTACATGGTATTCGGTTGAAGACCAGAGTCTGGATGCTGCTGGGTCTGTAGCAACATCAGCAACAAAGAAAGGTGGGTGGGTGTGGGATGTTTGTTACTGCTAGACCTGCATCTGATTTTACTAGGTTTATAGAGGGGATGAGAGGGCATGAGACTTAGGGCATCGTCCATCGTAGACGATGATGGCATAATTTAGTCTGCTAGCGCTATTTTTAGTAAGGATTAACTGCGCTACTTTTTATCCTCACTGTCTCGTCTCGAGCCGCCCGACCCCAGTGGCAAGTCAAGGACATGGCGACTACAAGATGCAGGGAACTCCGCATCAAGCTCCCATGAAAAAGATGGCGGAATCCGGAGTCGAACCCACACCACCTGATCACGAGGCCGACGGCTTAACCACTTCACCACAGAATCCACATGACACTAAAAAACTACTAAAAAATATGTGCAGAAACTATTACATGGCATTTTTGTCTTTTTATGTGATCAAGACATCTTAACTGATTTCGTTAATCAAAACTCTTTACACTAATGTATCCCAAACTTCATAATTTGTTTTCATTTTCTTTTCCAAAAGATGCAACTCATTCTTATAGATATTTACATACATACGTACACATGCACACATACATACATTCACACATACATACATACACATGCACACATACATACATACATACACATTCACACATACATACATGCACACATACATACATACATACATACACATTCACATATACATACATACACATGCACACATACATACATTCACACATACATACATACACATGCACACATACATACATACACATTCACACATACATACATGCACACATACATACATACACATTCACATATACATACATACACATGCACACATACACAGGGCATTAGAAAATGATTTGAATGATTTCAGCTTGTTAAATTGTATTCAATCTAATTTCACACATATAATGAATCTGTCCAAGTTAAATTGCCAATGGTTATCTGCCATGAAGCAACGAGAGACTGTCACACTGATCATCTTCTAAGCTGACCAACAAGGTCATCGGACCTCACACCATGTGACTTTTTTTAAATGGAGATCTGTTAAAGACATTTGTCTTCAATCCACCACTCCCCTAAAATGTGTGTGAACTGCAAGATTGCATTACCGCTGCAGTTCAAACCATTGATGAAAACATGTGACTGGAAGGAGTTAGATTACGGCATTGACATTTGTAGAGTAACAAAAGGTGCTGACATTGAACATTTGTGAAGAAGCTTCGGGTTAATCATTGGCTGCTGAACTTGGACAGCTACGTTATGTGTGTGAACCTGCATCTTAATTTGGAAATTTATGAATTAAATATAGCGAGCTGAAATCGTTCATATAATTTTGTAATGTCCTGTTATCAAATTGTCTTGCAGGGGACGGCATGGGCTAGTAGTTAAGTGGCACGGCTCACAACTAGAAGGTGCTGGGTTCGATCCCCATCACAGCACCGGCCATTACCCTGGGGTAGCAAACCCTTAGAAAATGCAGGAGGATGCAGACCCTTACATAAAATGCATGCTGAAGTCGGATGCACTGGGACGACAGGCGCAAAATAAAAAGCACATTGCAACGCACACCACCTTGGGGATTAGAGAAATAAGGCGAACGCAAAAAACAAAAAAAATTATTATTGCCTTGTGATCGTTGTCATGGACAAACATTCTATGTTTAGAACTCCCTGCCTCAGAGTTTGTCATGAATTCGCTTGTAACAAAAATGACATTAAGATTAACACAGACCAGACAGAGACTATGTTGATTTCACCCCTGAACAAGTGCAGCGAAGTTTCCACATCAGTGACATTGGTATCAAGAAAGTACGGGAATTCAAATACTTGTATCTAGGTAGTATGTTCTAGAATTTAGAAGGCGAACAGTGTCCACTATCAAATTGCACCAATTTTGAAAAACCCTAGAGTGCTTCTTTCAACTAAGAGGAGGCTTATAAATGCATTGTTTATTCCTACATTGTGTTACCGATGTCAGTCTTGGTCCTTACTAGAAACACATGCGAGTAAGATCCAGAAGAACTGTGTGAGAAGTGCTGCCGGAAAGGCAATCCGTGACCGAATCCATCACCCTGAAGCAGGCAGTGGGGAAAAACCCAATTAGTCAGAATGCATTATGACCAGCCTGCATCAAGCGCAAGTCACCCATTTCAGCGGACACAGCAGGAGATACGACTGTCCACACGGCTGAACAACACTTGTGATGGACAACTATTATTATTATCAAGAGCATATCATATGCAGGTCTTCGATCCACGAACAAGAGGCAGACCATGACGTCGATGGATCGAAGGTGTCTCTGACACTCTCAGGAAGTTGCACATAACGACAGCACTATAACCTCCCACTTGTGATAGCAAGAAATTTGCGCATCCCGCCTCTCTGCAACGCCGTATGGCAAAAGCAGTAGGACAAAAGAAGAAGAAGTCTAGAAGTTTCCTTATATTCCCTCCCTTAGAACGTTACTTTTCAACAACACTTCATTTGTTATTTCCTGTACAGATTATACGTGGAAACCATTGGCTTATTGCGAGACGTACAGACTGTGGAACTGTTTTACCTGAATGCTAGGCAGCTTCTGTTTACGGTGAGTGGTTTGTGTTCAGATCCAAATGTTGTGTTATTATCAGAGGGTTGTTGTTGTTTGTGAATGCCCACAAAGAGTAGGTTACTCTTTTGTGCGCCCTAAAAAAGACATTAAGTGGTGGGTTACAGTAGCTTTTCTTACATCCCGAGTGTGCTGATAAAGGTGGATCCTCTATGCGGTTGGGCATGTGCTTGGCTTCATCTGCGTGTCACGCACTTCTACGCGGATCATGTCGATCCCTCGCCTCATTAGCCAGGCTGCCATCAAAACAGTCCGTTTCCAGGGACTGCTACTAGAAAGCCGAGGTGAGGGTCTTGGCCAGTATGTTTTGCCTGACCCTAACTAACATGTGTGATCAGTATATTTTGCCTGACCGTAACTAACATGTCTGATCAGTATATTTTGCCTGACCCTGACTAACATGTCTGATCAGTATATTTTGCCTGACCCTAACATGTCTGATCAGTATATTTTGCCTGACCCTGACTAACATGTCTGATCAGTATATTTTGCCTGACCCTAACATGTCTGATCAGTATATTTTGCCTGACCCTAACATGTCTGATCAGTATATTTTGCCTGACCAGACGTTAGTCTTCCTTCCCATCATCAGAGGGTTAACTTAACTTAACTTAATTTAACGTCTTTATACTGGTTTAGAAGACTCTACAGAGTCTGTATACAACCAGTTTCTTGAAAGGTGGTTTTTGCTGATGTGCGAGTTCATCTTAATAGACTCAAACATAGAGCTAAGTAGACCCACAGCCAGTTAGGTGCCATCTATAGCTGCTCTTAACAAACCACCTGGGGAAAGGTACAAATAATGTAAATAAACATATATAGGTAATAGTTCAGGACATCACTGAGACAAAAAAAAGATCAGGGGGAAAAATTACCGAAAACAACTAACAAGGTGATGAGGCAATGAGACAATGACTGGTTCAATTTCACCATTGCTACAAAAAACGGCAATCGATATAAACACATATAGGTAATAGCCAGGGCTTGACAATTTTAGGGTGGCTCACCAGTCAGCATAGTCGGTCGGACTACAGTCATGCAATTTATGTTAACACCTTTATTTCTAAATAACAATGCGGACCAAACCAAAATAGATTGTATTTCTTACACAGTATTAGTATATTTCTTCTTAAGAACAAATGCACCGCTGTCAGAGGCACTGAGTTTGTGTCCTCGAAAATTCTTGGTAGTTTTAGCACTGAAGTACCATTTATTGATGTCTTTAGTAAGTTAAATTGTCGCAGTGGAGGTCCATTTAGATTTACTATCAAAACTAGCTTTTGTACAATCTATTCGAACCATAATATCACTAATAATTGTGCGAGAGTCGTTATGTAGTAACGATTAAAATGTAATTAACAATTGTTTTTTTTTTACTCGCCAAGAAAACATTTTTGCTCGTCACACACGAGCAAATGAGCACTTAGGTCAAGCCCTGGTAATAGCTCAGTGACTGCACAGGGATTAAAATAAAAAAGATGCCTTCTGAATCATTACCTATGTGTGTTTTTAATCGACTTTTACCCTTCAATACCACCACAGCTTCGATCTATTTGTTTGATAAGGCGAGTGATTTGAACAGAAACACTTGGTCGATATCTTCGTCACACTGATATGATGAGTGATTTGAGCAGAAACACTTGGTCAATATCTTTGTCACACTGATATGACGAGTGATTTGAGCAGAAACACTTGGTTGATATCTTTGTAAAAAAAAAAAAAAAAGAAAAGGCCCTAATGTAGGGGTCTGATTGTAAACAAAGAAGAAGAAAAGACCCTAATATAGTCATCTGACTGTAAACAAAGAAGAAGAAAAGGCCCTAATGTATGGCTCTGATTGTAAACAAAGAAGAAGAAAAGACCCTAATGTAAGGGTCTGATTGTAAACAAAGAAGATAAAACAGACATCAGCAGTGACAGTGAAGCATGGAGGCTAACAACTTAATTAGCAAAGAGGGGCACAAGAAGATGGATGTTGAGAAACACTGATGATTGTCCTATAGCAACACAAATAGAGGTAAATTTGGTCTAGTCTTATTATCCCCACAGGGGACACGAACCGCCAGGGAGATGGCAAGGGCTGTTTGCAGTAATGAAGTCACTCGACCTTTGCAGATTTAAGGGAGGGGGAGCTTTGAGTGTCCGGGGAGTAGCAAGAGAAATACATTAGGGGAGGAGGTTTCCGGCATGGGTTCTTTGGAGAGGATACATAATGTTCTTGATGGAGGTCGTACTTGATATGATGGGTGAATGGATGGATCGATGGATGGATATATAGATACACGCTTAGATGGATGGATGGTTGGGTGGGTGAATGGATGGATCGATTTTTAGATATATAGGTAGGTAGATAGATAAATATATAGATATATAGATATGTAGGTAGGTAGGTATGTATATAGATAGATAGTTACACACATAGATAGATGGATGGATGGTTGGGTGGGTGAATGGATGGATGGATCGGTATTTAGATAGGTAGTTAGATAGATGGATAGATAGATAGATAGATAGATAGATAGATAGGTAGGTAGAAAGATAGATAGATAGATAGATAGATAGATAGATAGATAGATAGATAGATAGATAGATAGATAGATAGATAGATAGATAGATAGATAGATAGATAGATAGATAGATAGATACACACATATATACGCACATAGATATGCACATAGATACGCACATTGTCACACACACGCACGCACGCACACACACACACATAAATATATACATAGATATAGGCAAATGAATATAATCAATGGAGAAATAATTGAACAAGTACAGAAGTTTACATATTTGGGGCAAACCATCACAGAAAATGCCCAGTTAGACGTAAATTATGGCAAGAATTCAAGTCAGGTCAACCAGTAACCATTTAGGGCGTTGGGGCACACATGAAGACATCCTCACAACCCACGCCACCCTTCTCTGTCAGCGGCCGCTGCCCGTGCCTATTCTGGTCGGAGATTGGTCCGTTCTTTTCAGTTGTCCTCCCATCTATTTTTGGGACGGCCTCTTCGTCGTCTGCCTTGTACCTTTCCGTGCAGGATCGTATTTGCAAGACAATTCGATCTTGATATGTGACCTTACCAAGCGAGTTTCCTTCTTTTGACCAAATAGGTCTTGTTACCAATAGGTCTTCAAAAGGTCCTATTGCTGTTGTAATTCTATCTCGTATTTCCTCATTTGTAACTCGATTTTTTGTACGTTACGTTTAAAAGTCTTTGGAAACATCTCATCTCCAAGGCCTGTATCCTTCGCTGAAGGTCAGCTATAACTGTCCATGTCTCACAAGCATAGAGGAATACTGACAGGACCAATGTACGCATTAATTAATCTGATTTTCGTGCATAATGCTAACCGTTTATCTTGCCAGATTTTGTTAAGCCGTGCAAGCGCCGCTTCTCTGACCAACACCTTGATCCTTCATCACTGACAAGGATTGCAATGGTAAAAAAAGGACTTCAGAGAAAAACAGAAATTGTCAATTTAAAATAGTATCAAGACAAAACGGAGGAAAAGATTAATCACAACACATGTATGGCCAGTCGCACTGTATGGGGCTGATACATGGACTCTGGCAAAGGATATCCAATGACAATGTCCTCAATGAGGCGACGCACAAGGACACATATTGAACATAATACAGAAACGAAGACTGAGTTGGCTGGGGCGTAATATAAGACATGAAAGTCTTCTGTATAAGATACTAGAGGTCAAGATCCAAAGGAAAACGGAAAGGGGTCGACCGGGGGATATGATCAAATGGAGAGACATACTCAGACAACCTTACAACCAGTCTTAGGACTGATCAACCAGATGATAGAGTCAAATGGAGAGACATACTCAGACAACCTTACAACCAGTCTTAGGACTGATCAACCAGATGATAGAGTCAAATGGAGAGACATGCTCAGACAACCTTACAACTAGTCTTAGGACTGATCAACCAGATGATAGAGTCAAATGGAGAGACATGCTCAGACAACCTTACAACTAGTCTTAGGACTGATCAACCAGAGGATAATTGATATACATATTTAAATACGAAACATACACGCACTCATTCTCTCTCTCTCTGTCTCTCTCTATCTCTCCCTCTGTCTATCTCTCTACATAGAGGCATGGGAAGAGAGAGAGACAGAGATAGTTCAGTTTATAGCACGAGAAACAACCATTGATGGGAGCAAAGGAAGATTGTGTCATGTTAATTAATGAGAACATAAGGGGACAGCGTGGGCTAGTGGTTAAGTGACATGGCTCACAATCCGAAGGTGCTGGGTTCGATCCCCATCACAACACCAGCCGTTACCCGTTAGCCGTTAGTGTGTGTGTGTGAGTGCGTGCGCGCGCGCGCCTGCGCCATTTCTGCGTTTGAAGGCACAAAAAACCTGGCAGAAAAGCGTCCAAACAACAGACCAATGTTTGCGAAGAATGATAATAAAATAAGAACCCGACTATAATGACCCGAGTGGTCTGCTGGGGTATTTGAGAATGACAAGATAAGAATAGCACCACTGCCCCACAGATAGCATGTCGTAAGAGGCGACTTACTGTGTGACATGGTATAACACTGGCCATGGTTAGGTGGGTTGGTGAGAGCAGCATACATGGCGCCTAACAGACTGCAGGTCTGCTTTGCTCTAGTTTTTGAGTCTGCTAAGATGGACTCGCACATCAATCAACCACCTACCGTGGTACTTGTCCCAACACAGTGGAGCAATATAATAACCTGCTCGAGCCTAGTCCGCTAAGAAGGAAATCCTCCTCCCGCCTAAATCCAACTCACGCCAGAGCTGAGACTTACACAGGAACATCTGCTCTTGTAGAAGTACAGGTCTACTAAAACTAAGATAACAGGAACGAAAAACGAGAAGGAGGAACACGTACTAGACATGGTGCTATAAAACAAGAGAAAGAGGAACACGTACTAGACACGGTGCTATAAAACAAGAGAAGGAGGAACACGTACTAGCCACAGTGCTATAAAACAAGAGAAGGAGGAACACCTACTAGAAACGATGCTATAAAACACATCTGTAAAGAGGACGAGGCGTGCACAAAATCGACCAAATGCAACGGTATCTAGAAACTATATACAACATCATAGCTAGAAGAAGTTTGAAATAGATTATAAACAGAAATCCACCAATATTTTAAACCCAACAAAAGGGCTTTAATGTGGACACACAACAGCAATAAAACAAGATCATGCAAACACTTAAACTACTGAGGAATGGGAACGCTTTTGGACTGGTTTGAATTCCTACATAAGCCATGAAAGTAGACATTCCATCCATTATAGAAATGATGCTCTATTTCTGTTCTGTTGTGCATCATCATCAAGTGTCGTCTCCTCGGAACTGCACCTGTCGCTGCTTGGTGCCAGGTCGGTAGACTCAGTCAGATTGGGTCCCGACCATTTCGTCATGTTGTCTGTCCATCTGTACCTATGTCGCCCTCTGGCTTTCTTCTACCGTCCAATATAACCTTCAGAAGACTGTTGGCAGTACTAAAGTATCTTGCCTTTTTGTTAGTTATTTCTTTTAGAAGTGTCTTCTTCGCCTATTCTATTGTGTTAATAGGAATCGACTTCACTGCACTCCTGGCATACCCATAGGTCTGAGTGTCTCTCAGTAAATGGCGAAGGGTGTAGATATTGATAGTTCGTGCAACTCTTTGGTTGTAAACACGGGATCAAAAGGCTGAGCAGTGCAGGAGCTGCAGCGGTCAGCTACCCACAGCCGGCTGCTAGCATTAGGGCCAGCGAGCCAGAGCTTCTAACAACCTTCTTCACCTCCACGCGGTGATCCTAGATAATAGTTTCTTACAGTGCAGACTGGCTGAGGAGAAGGTTAAAAGGGTGAACGGTCTGCTGAGGAAACTATGAGTCGGAGGATAATGAAATTTTGCAAACTTGACGGTTGGTATGTGCTGTTTACATCAAAAGTGACATCATCAGGCGCATCGTACGTACGTTCACTTGTTGCAGTTTTGTCCGGTTTCATTTGGACACGCCTCGTATATTCATCGTTTGGGGACATAGTGGGCTAGTGGTTAAGTGACACGGCTAACAACCCGAATGTACTGGGTTCGCTCCTCACCACATCACCGACCGTTATCCCCAGGGAAGCAGACCCTGACATAAAATGAATGACGAAGACAGATGCACTGGGATGGCAGGCGCAAAATAAACAAAAACACAGTGCAACGCACACCGCCTTGGGGAATAGAAAAATAAGGCGAACGGGAAAAAAAACAAAAACAAATGCGCATCGTTTGAGGAGGTTAGTAGATGTTGTTTTTAAATCAATCCATTTGATCCATTTGCCTGTTTCTGAGGCTCTGTTTTGTGTTTTCTCGTATCTAGGGTCATCTACAATGCGATGCTGAGACGGTGTTTGAGTTAGCCGCTAACGTCCTTCAAGCCACTAATGGAGACTTTGTCAGGTAAGATATTTGAGAGATCTCAGTCAAACTAAGACCAACATATATCGTTGGGACGTCTCGACTAGAATGGGAGCCAGATCGGGGCTGAGCAGAGCGGTTCATTGAAAATGGCGACATGCCGTTCGAGAATGGAGATAGAAGCAGTGACTGCAGCTCTGAGACGGCTAACTGGGATCTCTTTGACCAGTCATTGTTTCAGATTTTCAATCATTCCTTGGGAAGGTACATAAAGGCTGGCTACGGATGCATGGGTGGCAGCTGTAAATTTCTTCTTCTTCTTTTCTTCTTCTTCTTCTTCTTCTTCTTCTTCTTCTTCTTCTTCTTCTTCTCCTCCTTCTCCTTCTACTTCTTCTTCTTCTTCTTCTTCTTCTTCTTCTTCTTCTTCTTCTTCTTCATCATCATTTTCAATCAACTGATGCGATACTTCTAGTCTGGTGAGGTTCACGAAGGAGACTGCGTTTCAGGTCTTCGCCGGTCCCCCACAGCTTTTTTAGTACTGTCGCTTCCCCAGACCAGACTGCTTCTCTTTGGTCTGCATAAGTGAAGCAGTCCTGCAGAATGTGTTCTGGTGTTTGCTTGGGTGCTCCGCAATCGCACGTGGCGGTGTCTCTGAGACCCATTCTTTGGAGGTGGGTCTTGAGTCTGCAATGTTTCGTTCTGAGTCTCCAAATCTTTGTCCGTGTCTGCCAGCCCATGTCTGCCAACCCATGTCTGCCAACTCATCTCTGCCAGCCCATCTCTGCCAGCCCATCTCTGCAAGCCCGTCTCTGTCATCCCATCTCTGTCAGCACATGTTGCCAGCCCATGTTGCCAGCCCATCTCTGCCAGCCCATCTCTGTCAGCCCATGTTGCCAGCCCATCTCTGCCAGCCCGTCTCTGTCATCCCATCTCTGTCAGCCCATGTTGCCAGCCCATCTCTGCCAGCCCGTCTCTGTCATCCCATCTCTGTCAGCCCATGTTGCCAGCCCATGTTGCCAGCCCATCTCTGCCAGCCCGTCTCTGTCATCTCATCTCTGTCAGCCCGTCTCTGTCATCCCATCTCTGCCAGCCCATCTCTGCCAGCCCATCTCTGCCAGCCCATATCTGCCAACCCATCTCTGTCATCCCATCTCTGCCAGCCCATCTCTGCCAGCCCATCTCTGCCAGCCCATATCTGCCAGCCCATCTCTGTCATCCCATCTCTGTCATCCCATCTCTGCCAGCCCGTACTGCCAGCCCATCTCTGTCAGCCCATCTCTGCCAGCCCATCTCTGTCAGCCCATCTCTGCCAGCCCATATCTGCCGAGGTAGTCTATGCTGTCATTTCCTGGCTTCTATTCTTTGTGCTGGTCTCTCCATTCAGTCCTCATGGATCGTTTGATGAGTGTCTTTGCTCTGTGGATGGCGAGTCTGTGTGCCGGCTTTTGCGTGCTCATCTGTCTTCTCGTTTCCAAGGATCCCACTGTGAAGAGAAATACACTGTAGAACTAGATCTTTTTTTATACTGTAACACGATCTTATGTGTGGGGCTTGATATGGCTTGGTGTTCGCTCCCGTAATCCGTTAGAAAGTAGAGTCATAAAACATGCAGTGGATAAGAGAGGGAGGAAAGACAATGAGAAGGATAAGAGAGGGAGGAAGAGAGAGAATCATAAGAGAGGAAGGAAAGAGAATGAGACAAATAAGAGAGCGAAGATTAGAAGGATAAGAGGGAGGAAGAGAGAGAAGGAGAAAGATAAGAGAGAATGAGAAGAATAAGAGAAGGAGGAAGAGAGAGAATGAGAAGGATGAGAGAGGGAGGAAGAGAGAGAATGAGAAGGATGAGAGAGAGTAAGAGAAAGAATGAGATGTATAAAAGAGGGAGGAAGAGAGAGTTTGAGGATAAGAGATGGATGAAAAGAGAGAATGAGAAGGAATAGAGATGGAAGAAGAGAGAGAATGAGACGTATAGAGAGCAAGGTAGAGAATAAGGATAGAGGGTGGAAAAGAATGATAGAGATTGAGGAAGAGCGTGAGGATAGATAGGGAGGAAGAGAGAATGAAAAGGATAGAGAGCAAGGAAGAGAGGGAGTGAAAAGGATGGACAGAGGAATAGATGGAAAGAGAGCATGGAAGAAGAAGAAGAGACCGAAAGAGATTGTTGGAAAGAGGTAGATAGAGAGAATGGGAGTGCGAGAAAGGAAGAGGAAGACAATAAAATAGAAAAATAAAAACTGAGCTGTAAGACAGATGTACACACACGAATAAACAGAGCTGGTCCCATAACAGGATGAAGACTGGTCCCATAACAGGCTGAAGACTGGTCCCATAACAGGCTGAAGACTGGTCCCATAACAGGCTGAAGACTGGTCCCATAACAGGCTGAAGACTGGTCCCATAACAGGCTGAAGACTGGTCCCATAACAGGCTGAAGATTGGTCCCAAAACAGGCTGAAGACTGGTCCCATAACAGCCTGAAGACCACTGTTTTGGAAGCTTCTTTAAAACGTGTTCATTGTGGCCTACTTTCTGTTTGGGCTGACGATCGATATTGATCCAAATGATACCCAGAGACCAGACAGAATAATCTCCCATCCAATTCCGATCATGTTTCGGATAAGGCGCCCCGTATAGCTAGCAGCTTTCTTGTAGGGGGACTTAATTTACACACGACATCCTTTGCTAATTCTTGAGGGAACCGACAAACAATCTACAGCCTTTGTAGCACCAATAAAACTGTATTCAACGTGTCAGATACTCAGAGGCGGATTCAAGGTAGGGGCACCGGGGCATGTACGCCCTCCCTTGTCTTTCTGTAGGCTTCTTTTTCTTCATCGCGTAAAGCTAGCAGCTTTCTTGTAGCGAGATTTAATTTACACATGACATCCTTTGCTAATTCTTGGGCGAACCGACAAACAATCTACAGCCTTTGTAACGACAATAAAACTGTATTCGACATGTCAGTACTCAGAGGCGGATTTAAGGTAGGGGCACCGCATCAGGCACGCCCTTTCTTGCCTTTTTGTAGACTGACTCTCTAGTATCGTTACATTATTTAGTTACATTCTTTTTTATTTGGTAGACGTTAAACATCTCACATCTAAAGTACAACTTTTCATACATGTTATACCGAGATGGGGACCCAGTGGTCTCGAGGTAAGGTGTTCGCCTCGGGTGCTGGAGGTCGCGGGTTCAAATCATGGTGGAGACCGGAATTTTTCACGTCGATCATTCTGTAAAAATGTCCACTGATCTCTGAGTAGTGAGATCAGACATCCGTGTACAGTTGGCCGCACGTTAAAAATCCGATGGCAGTTGTAAATGGACATGAATAGGCTTAACGGCCTCTGCTCGTGCAAAATTCAAGTTAAAAATACACTCGACTTATTCTAGGGATTCTCGCTCTACAAGGGAACCGTGTGGCTTTAACATTAGGTCTTGGTTATATAGTTAGCATAGCGGCATAGATGGCGCCGGAAAGACTGCGGGTCTACTTGCCATGAGTTACGCTGTCACCACCACCGGTCCCAACAAATAGGCGATCGTATATTCCAGGGGCTACCAACCTAACGGTTGATAACAGATACTGGGATTAACCTGGCAAGTCACCATCAAATTTTCGCTTTCCAAAAAATCTGAAACAAAGGAAGTCACACCTCCCCACGACGTCTAACGACACAAGTGGACTAAATATAGATAGTTATACCGAGATCAAGGAACAACAAAGTAAGTAGCATATAATTTGCAGAACGTAGCCTCTTACAACCGCCAACCTATTTGGCTGTTATAAGTTTCTGGGCAGGTGTGCAGTACGGTAGGTTGACATTACTTTACGTACGCGGAGGAGCGTCCACACCCAGTGCTGTCGTAGCCCGGAGTGGAATTGGAGATGTGCTCTCAATCTATACTATAGTTAGGAAAGTGTGTATATTTGTGTGTGTGTTTGTGGGTGGGTTGTGGGTGTAAAAAAAAGTAAGGTATAGATGGTCCTATAGCAGACACTGTCATTGGGGATGAAGAGCCTTCATTGAACTAATCCACAGCTTTGTGAGGTTGGTGGAGATATGGAGGAGGAGGGAGGGGGGGGGGGTGTTATATATAATATGCACCTACACTCTAGCTTGCAAATGGAACGATAAATCGAACTGAAATGTTCACGGAATATTCAATGACCGATTGCTAGATCAGTACAACTTATCTCAAGTCGCTATGTCGCTTCCTTCACGAGTTATGTGCATATGATTGTACCAAAAATATTGTAGACCGGTTGTTAATATTGTTGCTCTGTTAAACAAATAACTCGACTCTCAGCAACATTTTCTATCAAATCAGGAGTACGACAAGGATGTGGCTATGCACTCTGTTGTCCATTGCATAAGTACACCACATTTGTAAAACAGCCTACCTAGATGAAGGTAACAACATTGGTGAACTCTTAAATGAACTTTTTTTCGCTTACGATCAAGCAGTCATAGCAACTTCATAACTACAATTGCAACAACATGTTGATAAACTAACTACAACATGTAAAGAATACAGAATGAAAATCGATGTAGAAAACAGATTATGAAAATATCTAGAATAGCCAGAGACATCAATATCGCCATTGAAAAACAGAAAATCAAACAGGTGAAGAATTCCACATACTCAGGGAGCACGTTATCAGCGGAAATCCAACAAATGTGCAATACGGCAAATCAGATCATTGGACAATTAACTGCAATATTTAATTGCAATCACGTGACAATAACTACCAAAAGAGCTTTATACAATTCGATTTCCGTCCCGACAATATTCTACCAAGGTAAAAACTGGACACTAACATAAAATAAAAGTCGACACGTGGTAACAGCAGAATTGAAATAAAAATATTGGCGGTAAAACATGGAGGGACAGGATCAGGAACGATGGCATCAGGAGACTAGTGGGAACAACACCAGTATTAGACTACATCAAAAGACAGCAACTAAAATGGTTTGGCCACGTAACAAGACTACCACCACACAGCATCCCCCAACAAGCAGTGCTATTTAGATACGACGGATTCAAGGCCAAAGGCAAACCACAAAAAAAAAGGTGACACAGAAATATCTGAGGCAGTGAATGCTACTGTGCATGAGGCACACAGACGAGCTCGTTCTAGAGATCTCTTCATAACCTGACGCTGAAAGGCATTACAGGATAAGGGAAAATAAAGAAAGATACAGACACGCTGATATGCGCGTTACTTATTTAACAGGTCCAGTGATCTGAACCCATGAATGGGGAGATGGGCGGGGAGTAACCGGGCTGGAGGAAGAGATGGCCGAGGACAGTTTAGAGGCAGGAGCAATTGGTGGGTTGATGGGGAAAGAGGGGACAATATACAGGGTTTTTTTCCGTCGCCTTATTTCTCTAAGCCCTAAGGCCGTGTGCATTGCACTGTGGTTTTTATTTTGCGCCTGTCGGCCCAGTATGCATATTTCAGCATGCATTTTATGTAAGGGTCTGCTTCCTCCCGCATTTTCTAAGGGTTTGCTTCCCCGAGGTAACGGCCGGTGCTGTGATGGGGATCGAACCCAGCACTTCGGGTTGTGAGTCGTGTCACTTAGCCACTAGCCCTCGTCCCCTGCAAACATATATAATTGGCAACTGAAGGAAAAAACCGAGGGCAATGATGATTCGAACCACAGACATCCACGGGACGGATTAGCTTTATTGCAATGAAAGACACGAGCTAGGGCCAACCAGACATCCCCAACACATGGCCTGCTCCAGAAAAAGTATGAATCCTGGTCTTCACCACTCAGAAATCATATTTAGCAGACAACAGAAGAGAGTAATTTATCAATGAGGCTTCGAACAACGGTCCTCAAAGTGACGGATGGGCCTTGCAGTAATTACAGACACGAGCTATGGTGTCAACCAGATGTGGAACTGAGATGCTAGTTCAGTCAAGCACAACATACTGACTAGGACGTCGTGTCTGGGTCAATACACTGACCAAAACCACAATCTCTCTTCCATGAAGCGTTACTTTGGAACAGGCTGTTTTGAAGGCCGTCTGGCTCACGAGATGTGAAACATTGTGATCCCCGTAGTTGTGAGCCCCACGCAGATGAAGCCAAGCATAGGACAACCGCCTGGAGGACCGCAGTCCACCTTCATCAGCATGCTCGGAATGTGAGGAAAGCTACTACAACCCGCCACTACATGTTTTTTTCAGGGCGCATACAAGAGTAAACTTAATCATTGTGGGCATGAAACAAGAACAACAGACCAACCAGACACCCCGAATAAATTCTGATAGACCCCAACACATAGCATCTGCCAACAAAAGTTTAACTTCTGATCTTCTGCGCTCGGAAAACATACGACCAGAAGATGCACAAAAAGCAACCGCAGACAGAAAGGGGTGGTGGCAGCTTGTGGATGTGGCAGCAGGGGTGCCCCAACCATCTGAAGAAGTCACGAAATGAACGGAACTGATCTTAGTCCCGACTGACATCTTCGCTTCACAAGCTCCCATTACGAGCACATTAGTGATGGATAGGAGTGACATTTCTAAATCAATCAGTGAATGAGTAACAAATGAGGAATTACGAGGAAGAATTAAAACAGGGTCTTTTAAAGACCTCTTGGCGACGGTCAAATGACTGAAACTCGCTTGGTACGGTCACATATCGAGATCAAATGGTCTTGCAAATACTTCTTCTTCTTCTTCTTCGTTCGTTCTGAAATCTCCAGCTACCAAACCATGATAGGGCTTAAGTAGCAGAATGTAGTCCAGAAAACGGAATGCGTTGTGTCGTAGTTTACAGCTTGGCTGCGATATTTGCACACATCCGACTTCAGCAAGCATTTTTTGAGTACCGGGTTAGCATTCCCTCTTCGATCCCTTCTCCTTAGCCAGTCTGCCCTACTGCAGCCTGTTATCCAGGATCACCGCGTGGAGGTGTAGAAGGGTCTTGGCAGCTCTGGTTCGCTGGCCCTGACGCTAGTAGTCAGCTATGGGTCCCTGACCACTGCAGCTCATCTTCTGCTCAGCATCTTGATGCCCTTGCAAATACGATCCTACACGGAATGGTGCAAGGCAGACGACGAGAGCTCGTCCCAAAAAGAGGTGGGAGGACAACATAAAAGAATGGACCAATCTCCGACCAGAGGAGACACAAGCAGCGGCCGCTGACAGAGAGAGGAGTCGTGGGGTTGAAGGTGTGTCTTCATGTGTGCCACAACAACCTCACCGGTTACGGGACGACCTGACTTGACTTGACAATGACTGCCGGTTGGATGAGGACACAGAAATAGATGAATCAACAGTCGACATACATTTTTACGTAATCATTTGACTTTTGCGGTCAGGTTTACGTAAGCATCATCCATTCTGTACTGGTTTGTTAACTCCATTTGACAGTATGTTTTACAAGCTCGTCTTTTCATTGATCCAGATAGTGATGTGGTCATTTTTAGATGGATGATGCAAATTGTTGTTTTTGTTGTTGTTGTTCTTATTATTATTCATCTTCTTCTTTTTATTCTTCTTTTTATACTACTTATTGTTCTTTCTATTCCTTCTCTTTTTTATAACTTTCTGTCTTTCTTCTTCTGCTTCTTATTTCTTCCTCCTTCCCTCCTCCATAATCTCCTTCTTCTCCTTCTACGCCTCCTCCTCCTGCTCCTTCTTTTCTTTCATCTTCTTCTCTTCCTCCTTCTCCTTCATCTTCTCCTCCTCTTTCATTTTCTCCTCCTTTTACTTCTCCTCCACCTCCTTCTTCTTCTCTTCCTTCTTCTCCTTCTCCTTCTCTTCCTCTTCCTTCTCTTCCTCCTCCTTCTCCTCTTTCTCCCCTCTTCCTCTTTCTTCTGCTCCTCCTCCTCCTCTTTCTCCTGCTCCTCCTCTTTCTCCTGCTCCTCCTCTTTCTTCTGCTCCTCCTCCTCCTCTTTCTCCCCTCCTCCTCCTTCTCTTCCTTCTCCTCCACCTCCTCCTCCTCCTTCTTCTCCTTCTCCTCCTCCTCCTTCACGTTCTTCTCCTCCTCCCGTTCCCCCTCACAATCCTTCCCCTCTTTCTCGTTCGCCATGTTTTTCCCTGTTACGTCTACACGTGGCCCAGTTCTCTGGTTAGAGGTTGCCGTGTCTCAAGCGGAACAGGCTCACTTGCTCCGCTCGATCATTAGCAAACAAAAGTCAAATAAACATCGAAACAACAGAGATGATATGTTTGCGACCAATGCTTGGAGTAACAAGAAAAGAATGGATAGAATCAGAAACGAAGATATTAGGAGACAAGTAAGTTAGACTTCATCAAAAGACAGCAAACCAAATGGTTCGACCACGTGACTCGACAGACAACATATAGTATCCTTCAGATGGCACTCCTATGCAGATAAACATTGTCCCACCTGCTTCCGGTCCCTGCTACTCACTGATAACTTGTAAACCAATGCACGAAATTCATTACAACTTCACATGGATATTATACATTGGTCTTGGAAGGCATGATAAGTTTATAACAGAAGTGGTCGTCATTAGCATCAAGGCATGTCTTCACACGCCTTTCCATGTTAGTTAGTGTCCAGGTAGCAGTGAAAACGGCAAATGCAATGTTAGGTATTATAAAATAGAAATATTAAACATAGGAGCAAGGAAGTGATAGTCAAACTATATAAAGCATTAGTTAGACCTAGATTGGAGTACTGTGTCCAGGTGTGGAGTCCTTATCAGAGAGGGGATATAAATATGCTGGAAAGGATACCAAAAATGAGCGACAAAGCTGATAATGGGATTCCAGAATTACAGCTATGAGGAAAGACACAGGAAAACCGTCCACAAGTGTCTTGAAAAGAGAAGAATTCGAGATAACAATACAGGTTTATAAGATGACAAATTAGACTAAAACAAGTTTTTCAAGATACAACCACCTACAAGAAGAAGAGGGCATAGCTACAAATTAACTAAAGAGAGGTCCAGATTTGATATTAGGAAATATTTTTTTAGTCAGAGAATGGTAAATGATTGGAATATATTGCCACAGGAGGTAGTGGAGGCAGGGACAATTAATTAATTTAAGAATATATTAAATGCGCATAGCTTTTAGAACAAGGTGATGAGCGTACGAAGAAGAACAAGGTGATGTAAATGAAACTGGTTGTATACAGACGCTGCATAGTCTTCTAAACCAGTATAAAGACGTCAAGTTAAGTTACGGATGGCATTCACCAGGAATTGCAGCCTGAATTTTCCGCCGAATGGTTAGCTTGCAGCTCCGTGAGATTCCTTGGCTTGTTGCGATACACTTTCCCCTTCAGCACTTCCCATAGGAAGAAACCAGGTGAAGTAAGGTCAGGCGACTTTGGTGACCAAAGTCCATTAGGAATAACACGATCTTCAAAGAAGGAAGCAATTTCAGTCATGCTGATATTTGAGGGTGGGGCATATGGCTCCATCCAGCTGAAATTAGCCAGTACATGTCGTCCAACTGGTTTATCATGGAAGATGTACATGTAAACTGCTGTATCCACCGTTACATGGAAGATGTCCATGTAAACGGCTGTATCCACCGTTGCATAGAAGATGTCCATGTAAACGGCTGTATCCACCGTTACATGGAAGATGTACATGTAAACTACTGTATCGACCGGTGCATGGAAGAAGATGGTACCAATAATAATAAAACTTACTTTCCATGTCGAAACACCACGTTATATATCTTGCATCCAGTATCCAGCGACATGGATTGCCTTGTCATTTGCCTCCAGCATGTCACACCTATTGCATGTTTCCTGGAGGTTGGGGCAGGTCATCAGGTGGTCTGGGTCCTGTATTGCGCCGTACCCACACGTGTCATCATCTGTGTGTCACCATCGTATCATATTCCTCTTGCACCGTAATACACCAGTTCGGAGTTCAGCGACTTCCTCCTTCTTCCTCTTCTGTGTTCGTTCTAAATCTTTTGCTACCAAGCCCTGAACAGGACTTTGCAAGTTGCAGGATGAAGTCCGGCGAACGGAATGCGCTATATCGCTAGTTCACAGCTTGACTGCGACATTTGCACCTATCTATCCGACACATCCGTCGTCGGCAGGGCGACTTCCATGTCATGTATGGTAGATGATGTCCGGAGGCAGGCTGCTCCCTAAGTTCCATCTCTGGGGCCTGCACCAATTCGTGCCATCTCTCGATGCGTCGACTTTCAGAGGTTGTCTGTATGGGCTGTGTTTATTTTGGTAAGCTATGTCTGGATTTGAGTCGTGGGTACCAATAATGCGACTACTTTCAGGGCTTGTCTCTATGACTGTGTTTATTTTGGTAAGCTATGTCTGGATTTGAGTCGTGGGTACCAATAATGCGACGCATCGACAGAGCACCAACATACGCCGATTGTCTCATAATTAAAAACGATAATAGCCCACATACGACTATTCTGCTATGAACTTACCAGCTTCCAACACACCAAGATAAGTCCATGTCAGATTGTAATAAATTTCGTTCGTCGGTTTAACAGGGAAAAGCAGGGACAGGTAGCGAGTGGGACACTCCGTCTAATGGGTACAGAGCAAAAGGCCGACACGCTAAAGATGGACAGTACAAGGTACAGAAGCCGTGAGGCTTATCGAGTGCGAAGGACATACTGATGTTCGTCCATCGCGTGTGGTGAAGGCCACTCTCTCTGTTCAGCCGTGTGGACAATCTTTTCATTAGCAGCACGATCGAGTAGAGCGTGTCGATAACGGGGATTGAACCCGCTCCCATTTTATGAAAAACGAACACAATGTCTCTACTACGGGGAGAAAGACTAATAGCTGAGAAGGTCAGGCAAAATAAACTGGTCAGACGTGTTAGTCAAGGTCATGCAAAATATACTGATCGGACGTGTTAGTCAAGGTCAGACAAAATAAACTGGTCAGACGTGTTAGTCAAGGTCATGCAAAATATACTGATCAGACGTGTAAATCAAGGTCAGGCAAAATATACTGATCGGACGTGTTAGTCAAGGTCAGGCAAAATAAACTGGTCAGACGTGTTAGTCAAGGTCAGGCAAAATATACTGGTCAGACGTGTTAGTCAAGGTCATGCAAAATATACTGATCAGACATGTTAGTCAGGGTCAGGCAAAATATACTGGTGAAGGCCCCCACCTCGACTTCCACGTAGTCCTCCCTGGAAACGGGCTGTTATCGCCGCAACCTGGCTAACGCGGTGATGGGTCGACCTGATCCCCGTAGTAGTGATCAACACACAGATGAAGTCAACCGCCTTAGGACACCGATCCACTTTCATCAGCACGCTCGGGATGTGAGGAAAACTACAACAAACCGCCACTTAACGTCTTATTCGGGGCGCAGAAAAGAGTAAATCTACTCATTGTGAGCAAACAACAACAACCTCTCTGCTACCCAGCCAGTCTAGATGAAAGTTAGCAATATAATTAAGTTTCATTGTACTCCTCCGGTCATTTCTGTCCGGATCCGCCACTGACTCTTCTAACATACCCCAGTTTCAACCTCACTTCTGGGGTACCAGGATTGCCGGAAATGAACTGGTACCACCTCGTGGAGATGTTTAATATAGCGAAGCAAGTGGATCATGGATCGCAGGGGTGGCGGTGTGTAAATTAGCCGCTAATGTACTTACTTAGTGATTCTTCTGTGGTGTAGGGGATTGCCAGAGAGAGAGAGAGCCCGACTATTTTTTCTGCTGTATCCCTCTCGGGTTGGCTCTGCTCTTGGTCCACAGATTCCTACAAACTGTCTTATGCTATTGCCTCAGCCGACTAGGGATCGTACTATGGGACCAGGGCCCATGGCATTTGGCTTTCTATAATTGCCGCTAATGTGTGAAGGTATACTATAGCGGTTGTGGTAGTTTTTTTGTTTAAAAAAAAAAAAATTTTTTATGAACCCGTGGTACGATTTTCAGCAAGTGGGATATCTTAAATGGAGGTAAATGTTGTTGTTTTCGTTCTTGCTATTGGTGGTGGCGATGATGATGATGATGATTAAGAAGAAGAATGCCCTCATTGGGTATGACTACTCGTGTGCACCCTGACAAAGGGTTAGGTGGCAATATCATTCCTCACATCAACGTGCTGATGAGGGTCCTCCAGGCGCGTGTGCTATGCTTGGTTATGCTATGCGACTATGCTTGGCTTTATCTGCGTCTCGCTCAGTACTACTGGGATCACATCGATCCCCCGCCTTGTTAGCCAGGCTGCCATAAAACAGTCTGTTTCATTGAGAACAGCCGGAGAACTGCGTCGGGGTAAGATGGGGTCTTGGTCTGTATATTTTACCTGACCGAGACAAACATTTTGATTTGTATGTGGGGGAAGGGGGGCGCGTGCTAACCTCGGGTCAGGTGAAACATACTGATCAGACTATGTTAGTTAGGGTCAGGTGAAACATACAGATCAGACTATGTTAGTCATGGTCAGGTGAAACATACTGATCAGACTATGTTAGTTAGGGTCAGGTGAAATATACAGATCAGACTATGTTAGTCATGGTCAGGTGAGACATACAGATCAGACTATGTTAGTTAGGGTCAGGTGAAACATACAGATCAGACTATGTTAGTCATTGTCAGGTGAAACATACTGATCAGACTATGTTAGTTAGGGTCAGGTGAAATATACAGATCAGACTATGTTAGTCATGGTCAGGTGAAACATACTGATCAGACTATGTTAGTTAGGGTCAGGTGAAACATACAGATCAGACTATGTTAGTCATGGTCAGGTGAAACATACTGATCAGACTATGTTAGTTAGGGTCAGGTGAAATATACAGATCAGACTATGTTAGTCATGGTCAGGTGAGACATACAGATCAGACTATGTTAGTTAGGGTCAGGTGAAACATACAGATCAGACTATGTTAGTCATTGTCAGGTGAAACATACTGATCAGACTATGTTAGTTAGGGTCAGGTGAAATATACAGATCAGACTATGTTAGTCATGGTCAGGTGAAACATACTGATCAGACTATGTTAGTTAGGGTCAGGTGAAACATACAGATCAGACTATGTTAGTCATGGTCAGGTGAAACATACAGATCAGACTATGTTAGTCATGGTCAGGTGAAACATACTGATCAGACTATGTTAGTTAGGGCCAGGTGAAATATACAGATCAGACTATGTTAGTCATGGTCAGGTGAAACATACTGATCAGACTATGTTAGTCATGGTCAGGTGAAACATACTGATCAGACTATGTTAGTCATGGTCAGGTGAAACATACAGATCAGAATATGTTAGTCATGGTCAGTTGAAACATACTGACCAGAACTCACTTCAAGGCAGTTTTCCCAGAAAACAGTTTCATGACAGACTGGTTTCTTTATGGACCTGTGGTATCTGTGTGGATTCTGGACCTTCATGTGGGCCCTAGATCGCAGTGTGGATCATGGGTCTCCTTGTTGGTCCCGTGTTTCTGTCGGGATCTTGAGTCTCGGTGTTGGTGGGAAGAAATTTGACTACCATAGCCGAGTATGCATCTGGTGGACAGAGCATGTAGCGTACAATTCTGTCACAGGAACATGGTCAATCTCAACATGACCCAGTCTACCCAGATGTATTTGGTGACCTGCCTCACGTTAAGGTATGAAACAGGTCAACCACACACCCCACAATCAGAGACTCATTACAACAAAACCTCAAACACTTTATCCCTGACATCAATGTCTGATGTGAAACCACTTCTACCTTCACCTTTCACCCCATAATGCATGTCTGTTTGTTCAGTGTCTCACCGTTATCTCATTCTTACCTGATGTGTCCCTCCCCTGGAACAGCGACGAGAAAACTAAGGAGGAATTGAAGAAGCTGCCGGTGATTCCAACTTACACTTTGAAGGAGCGGCCGTCCTTAGCTTACTGGTCAGTTTCTGTGTGAGGTTGGGTGTGTTGGTGGGCTGGGTGTTCGGGAGGGAGGGGGTGTTGGTGGGCTGGGTGTTTGGGAGGGAGGGGGTGTTGGTGGGCTGGGTGTTTGGGAGGGAGGGGGTGTTGGTGGGCTGGGTGTTGGGGAGGGAGGGGGTGTTGGTGGGCTGGGTGTTGGGGAGGGAGGGGGTGTTGGTGGGCTGGGTGTTGGGGAGGGAGGGGGTGTTGGTGGGCCGAGTGTTTGGGGAGGGAGGGAGGGGGGGGGGGTGACTGGGTGTGTTGGTGGGCCGAGTGTTTGGGGAGAGGGGCCTGGGTATGTTGGTGGTGGGCTGGGTGTTGTGGGGGGGGGGATGATGGTAGCGATGTCTGTGGTGGTGTGTGGGCCGGGTGTTGTAGGGGGGGATGATGGTAGCGATGTCTGTGGTGGTGTGTGGGCCGGGTGTTGTGGGGGGGGGGATGATGGTAGCGATGTCTGTGGTGGTGTGTGGGCCGCGTGTTGTGGGGGGGGGGGGCATAAATGATGGTAGCGATGTCAGTGGTGGTGTGTGGGCCGGGTGTTGTGGGGGGGGGGATGATGGTAGCGATTTCTGTGGTGGTGTGTGGGCCGGGTGTTGTGGGGGGGGGGGGACATAAATGATGGTAGCGATGTCTGTGGTGGTGTGTGGGCCGCGTGTTGGGGGGGGGGATGGACATAAATGATGGTAGCGATGTCTGTGTTGGTGTGTGGGCCGGGTGTTGTGGGGGGGGGGGGGGTGATGGTAGCGATGTCTGTGGTGGTGTGTGGGCCGGGTGTTTTTGGGGGGGGATGATGGTAGCGATGTCTGTGGTGGTGTGTGGGCCGGGTGTTGTAGGGGGGGGGGAGTGATGGTAGCGATATCTGTGGTGGTGTGTAGGCCACGTGTTGTGGGGGGGGGGGATAAAGGATGGTAGCGATGTCTGTGGTGGTGTGTGGGCCGGGTGTTGGGGGGGGGGGACATAAATGATGGTAGCGATGTCTGTGGTGGTGTGTGGGCCGGGTGTTGTGGGGGGGGGGTGGAGATGATGGTAGCGATGTCCTTGTTGGTGTGTGGGCCTGGTGTTGTGGGGGGGGGGGAGATGATGGTAGCGATGTCTGTGGTGGTGTGTGGGCCGGGTGTTGTGGGGGGGGGGGGGGGAGATGATGGTAGCGATGTGTGTGGGCCGGGTGTTGTGGGGGGGGGAGATGATGGTAGCGATGTCTGTGGTGGTGTGTGGGCCGGGTGTTGTGGGGGGGGGGAGATGATGGTAGTGATGTCTTTGTTGGTGTGTGGGCTGGGGGGGGGGGGGATGATGGTAACGATGTCTTTGTTGGTTTCTGCATGTGATGTTAGTGTGTGACTGAAAGAAGCGCCATTGTTTCTCAAGGTATGAGGGTGGTGTTTTTTAACGTACACTTCATACGTGATTTAGTGCAATTTTTTTATTAACGGTTTTATGCTTGTTTAATTCATTAACTTATGCTCTTTCATCATCATTATCGTCTTCTATCCACTTATCATTATGCGTCGTGGGGAGGTGTAGTTTTCTATCGTTCATCAGCTTTGTCACCGATGTTGTTGTCATTCCGTTTTTCTTCAGTGCCTTAGTGACACCATCTATCCATTCTTTTCGTGGTCTACCACTTGCACTGTAACCCTGATGTTTGGTGTTGTAGATACGAGCACCTGGTAATTTTTGTTAGTTCTTGTCAGGTGTCCGAGCCATTTTGTTCTCAGTTTATCCATGTATTCCACACATAATGTTGTATCCACCTTATGTCTTATTACTTCATTTCATACTCTGTCCAGCCTTGTGACCCCGATGACCTTTCTCAAACACCTCAATTCGCATACCATTTTTCTATTTTTGTGTCTTGGTGAGAGCCCATGTCTGTCACTGGTAGCAGAGAGTTGGTATAAAAATACTATTTATCAGCTGTCTCATTGTCTTCATTGGAATGTGTTTGTGTCTTAGTAATGGTGAGAGCTGATAGGAGACTGCATTAGCTTTCCGTGTTCTTGATTCCACCTCTCTATCTACCCTTCCATCTTGTGTGAACACGCTGCTCAAGTATTTCAATTCTCTGACTTGTTCTGTGTTTTTTTACCTGTATATTTAGTGTGTTTTGCTCATTATATTCATTAAATCATGCTTACTGCATTCATAATCTATGATCGTTATACTAATTAAATCATGATTGTTTCCTTCATAATTTCGTGTTTTCTTCAATGATAATTTCATGTTTTTTATTAATAATTAATTTCATGTTTTGTTCATTCATAGTTTCATGCTTTTTTAAATAAATTAATTTAATGTTTCGTTCATTCATAATTTCATGCTTTTTTATTCATAATTTCATGCTTTGCTCATTCATGATTTCATGTGTTGTTCATTCATAATGTCATGTTTTGATCATTCATAATTTCATGTTTTGTTCATTCATAATTTCATGCTTTTTCGTTGCATAATTTTGTGTTTCGATCATTCATAATTGCATGCCTGTTTCATTCATAATTTCATGTTTTGTTCATTCAAAATTTCATGCTTTTTTTATATTCAAAATTGTTTGCTTGTTTCATTCATAATTTCATGTTTTTTCATACATAATTTCATGCTTGTTTCATTCATAATTTCATGTTTTGTTTCATTCATAATTTCAGGTTTTTTTTCATTCATAATTTCAAACTTGATTCACCCAGAGTAAAATTCTCAATTCTCTTGTTGATTCCATGCTCATTAACATTCATTAAATCATGCTTTTTTCAGTGAGGAAAGGGTGATATCCTACTATGAAAAAATCTGTGGCATCTCCCGAGGACTTGCTATCGTCAAGTGAGTCCTTACCATTTGTGTTTATAAATTATGTTACCGTTTGTGGAGTCTCTCATCTTATTGATTTTGTATTAGACGTCTTTCTGTAATATACATTTTATATTTAGACGTCTTTCTGTCATATACATTTTGACTTGTATTAGACTTCTTTTTGTCTGGCAAAGATGGCGCCGTAACTGGCTGCGAGTCTACATTTCTCTACTGTTTTGGATCATTATGGATCATTTGGATCATTATGGGATAACTTGTGATGGACAAAAACTATCAGACGTCTTTTTGTCATATATATTTTGTATTAGACGTCTTTTTGCCATATAAATTTTGTATTAGATGTCTTTCTGTCATATACATTTTGTATTTAGACGTCTTTCTGTCATATACATTTTGACTTGTATTAGACGTCTTTTTGCCATATGCATTTTGTATTAGACATCATTCTGTCATATACATTTTGTATTAGACGTCTTTTTGCAAAATATATTTTGTATAAGACATCTTTCTGTCATATACATTTTGTATTAGACGTCTTTCTGTCATATCCATTTTGTATTAGACATCTTTCTGTCAAAAATATTTTGAATTAGATGTCTTTCTGTCATATATATTTTGTATTAGACGTCTTTATGTCATATACATGCCCGTGGTGTTTGTCATATAAGCTTTGTCTGTTATGTTGTTATTTGTGGGGACTCTGTGGTCTTGAGGTAAGGTGTCCGACCCAGGTGCCGAAGTTCGCAGATTTCTTGGTGCAGGTGCAAAATCTATACTTGAGATATTTCAAACTATATTGTCTACATTTATTGTTTGATTTTTTGGTCTTTGTCATTTCCATTCTAAAACCAAGAATTTCATAATTAAATTTTATTGGAGTAATATCACAGGGGCGTGGTAGCTCAGTTCATATCGAGCAAGTCGCTATTTTCTGTGGTAACAGCGTGCCTCGGTTTGAATCGCGTCTGGAGATTTAAAAAAAATCCCGATTGAGATTTTAATCGGGGGCCACTTCTCAAGTTAACCCAGCTGTAAATTGGTACCTGATACATGAGTTAGGGAAAGTAAAAACAACAAGGAAGGACATTGACCACCCCACCTCTCACAGGCTGTGGCTTAGTACAATTGAGTTATCAAAAATTCCATTTCCAACCAGCGGTTAATGCTGAATTTCAACTTTACTTTACTTTTTTGCATGTTAGCTAGAAATTTTGTAAGTGAAATAGTGGCTAACACTTCGGATTGGAAATTGAAAGTTCAGTTCTAAAAAAACTGCTGGATTACTGGCACAGCTCGGATATGACTACTTTTAATTTAAGTGTGAAAATAATAAATTTAATCTATCCTGCGTCATTTTTACAGAAAACAACACTAGTAAAAGTCATTAAAAAATGAAAATGCTTTTTTAAAAGCTATCAAAATAGATGCCAGTTGTTTTTAGAAGTTGTCAAAAAAAGAAGCAAGATACTAAAGAAAAATAGATGTGAAAGTGAGAAATCGCCAAATTTATGGAATTTGATAATAAATAATATGGCAACTCTATTCTTAATAGCTCTGGTAACGTTTTTTCGGGAAGGAAAAGGG